>ML105520.1:216098-564151 GCA_003697995.1 Taxidea taxus jeffersonii | reverse complement strand
TAGCTAAGTATAGAAGGAAAATTGATGTAATAGGACACGACAGACCTTTGCCTAATATTTTGCACAATACTCTCTAGCTCCCTCCATATTGCTGCAAATGGCAAGATGTCATTCTTTTTTACGGCTGAGTAATATTCCATTGTGTAGACATATCACATTTTCTTTATTCATCCATCAGTTGATGGGACATCTGGGTTTTACCATATTTTGGCTATTGTAACATCATACTTTTATTTTCACTGATGTTTAAAATTCATTCTCATGGAAGCCTGCAACTCCAGATACTAGGATTGAATAGAACCCAGTTCTATCCTCCCATGCATCTCCACCTGATTCCTTTTTTAAAAACATTTAAATTATTTATTTATGTATTTGTCAGAGAGAGAGAGAGAGACAGACAGAGAGCGAGTGAGAGAGAACAAGCAGGGGAGTGGCAGGCAGAAGGAGAAGCAGACTCCCTGCTGAGGGAGGAGCCTGGTACAGAACTTAATCCCAGGACCATGGGATCATGACCTGAGCCGAAGACACACACTTAACTGATTGAACCACCCAGGCATTCCACCACCTGATTCTTCATCTAGAGTACACATGATTCTTATCCCAAAAGTGGTTTTCATATATTCAGTCAAAAATTTAGATGAAAAGTATCTTAGAATCTCTTGAGAAGAGAGAAGAGCAACAACTTAAGAGAAAACAATCAGTTATCCAGGAATTTTTTATTTTGTATACACATAAACATAGTGGTCGGAGAGGATCTTATGTGTTAAAAGCAACTGAAGTGAAATCATAAGCATAAAAGGAATTCATGCTTGAAAAGAGGGATATTTCTGCTTTTGGCCATGAGGGAGCAACAGAGTCTAGAATTAACCTTAATCCATAAACAACTAGGACACTGGGCAAAATATAGAAAACATCTATTTTCAGAAATGGAACATAAGCGGTGCAACTAATGTTTCTGAGAAAAGAAACTAATGAGTTGAGCTTCTTGCATGAAGGTCATTTCCGGGCTGTAGTATAGAAATGGAGAAGCCAAAATGATCCTGGCAATCTCATTGAGTTGGGGAGATATTCCAGTTTGAGGAGGTTGCAGAAGTTAGTTTGCAGGACAATGTATCTGAAATAAAGAAACCATGTAGAGAAGGAGCCCCAGCCTATGAGTTTTTGGCTGAATATCAAATACATATGAGTAATATGAAACCCCATATACAGACTAGGAATGTCATCCAAGAAAGGAAAAATTATATTGGAGCTTTAAGATGAACAATTCCCAAGATTCACACAGAGCTGGGGAGTTATTTGAGCTCCCATCAGCTAGAGCAGAGATGCCTTCTTGAGTACAGAGAACATTCAGTAGAATCTACAGAAGGACCTGGGCTTCTGAGAAGTGGGGCTAAAGTTTCCCAGAGTAAATATTCTAGATTTTCCCTAAAATGGCTTAAAAAGAAAACTCAAAAGATCAAATTTCCAAAATGTGGACCTCATCTAATAATCTATAAAGGAATACAACAAAATCCAGCACTCAGCAACCTAAAATTCAGTGTTTGGCACTTGATAAAAAAATTACTAGATATGTGAAGAAGGATAAAAACTTGACCAAAAGAAAAAAATCAGTCAGTAGATGTAACCTCAGAAATGAAAGGGATGACAAAATTGGTGACAAGAACTTTAAGATTATAAATATGCTCCATATCCTCAAGGACATAAAGGAAAATATGAACATAACAAGGACACAAATAGAGGACCTAAAAGAGAAATTAATGGAACTTCCAGAGATGAAAATTAAATATCTGAAATTAGAAAGTCACTGGATGAAATAACAGTAGTATATTCATTTCAGAAGAAAGTATCAGTAAATGTAAAGGCATAGCAAAAGAAGTTACCCAAAATGAAATCAGAAAAAACAACATAAACCTTCAGTGCTCTGAAGGACAATATCAAGCAGTCTAGTTTATAGGTAATTGGAGACCAGAATGAAATGAGGGGCAGCAGAGGACAAAAATAATGAACAGAGTTTCCATACTTGTTGAAAACTACAAATTTTCAGATCCCCAAAGCCCACAGTCCCTAACAAAATAAACACAAAGAAAACTATCCCAACATGTAACATAAATAAATTGCTAAAAAAAAAAAAAAAGCTTTTGCGATTGAAGATGGGTCTAAAGATAGGAAGGAGACAGAATTAGGGTCATGACTAAGAAAAGCCCAAGGAATTAAAGCATTCCATTGTCATTCCCTGAAGGTTTACAACAGGCACGGGTAAATTTTTCACACAGACTTTAATTATTGGCATAATTTTTTTAAGTCTGCCATTAAAAGTGAACAAAATTGAGGATAGCTAATATAAAGTTAATAAAAAACCTATAAACTACTCATGACCAAAAATATTTATTGGAGATATAGGGGGGGTGTGGGGTGAGGTCAGAGAGTAGAATAGAGAGAAGCTATGGACTGTGTGTCATTTATTGAAATTTTTAGCTACTCCATCAGGAGAGTCTTTCTTGAATATGCAGAATAATGTTATGCTACTTTAGAATTACATTCATATTCAAGGGCTCTCAATTAGATATTTTATCCTATAAATCCTCTCTTTTCCATCTTTCTCTTTCCTCAGCTATTCTTTATTAAGGTTAAATCATAACGTCAAAGAAAAGAAAGGGAAGGATACAAAATTCTACCCAGTAGCAGTAACAACTAACAGATCTTCTAGGGAGAATTCAAGAATCAAAGAGAGAATGAAAGGAGATCCCAAGGATTCAGACTCTGAATGGGCTTCAGAGTTGAGGATGAGAGTTTGGTGAAAAGATTAAAATGTATGTATAGATGGAAAGATCTCACAGAATAAAGGACTATGGCCTAATCCCCCAGTTTATAGGCCATAGGCCACCAAATAATATCTTGGTTCACATAGGTGCTACTCATACTGTGGGGCTGTGGTATAGTTATACAGAGATATCTTGAGTTACAGTTGCCAAGCTTCCCTCGATGACAAATGGAAGGTATGAATCCCAAGGTTCTTGCATTCTCTTTGGGGTAAGATGACACTGGCTGTGAGGATACTGTGAGAGCTGAGGTAGGAATGTGCTATCATAATGAACAGATAAACTAGGGGTTGAGTGTGGAGGGAGCAGAGGTTTAGGGGGTCCATTATTATGGCCCTGGAAAGGCTATGTGATATGAAGGAAAAGAACTCAGAGATTTATGTATTCTCAGGTGCCCAACATATGGTCTTGTTATCCACGAGTATATTATTCTTGTCATCTCAGACTCTGATGAGATCTCTTCGAGTATTCACTATGGCTGAGGCATCTGCTGGAGTGAGAGGCCCTGAATAGGGGAGCTTGGTGAACTGACCTCTACATCAGTTTCTGCCATCAACCAACTATGTCATCTTCAAACCACTAAGGCTTAGTTCTTCCATTTATAAAAGTTGAGGTTGGGGCTATTTTTAAGATCTTCATCAGCTCTGATGTTTTATGAACTTTCAAAAAATTATCTAGCTAATTTCACAAACCTAGAAAATTGTATAATCAATATCCAGGTTTCAAAACTTCCAAAATATGACATTTAAGAATGAATGGAAAGAGAGTTTCTTTACTTCTCACTTGTCTATTTGTACTCCTTAAAATCCTATGCTCTTTTTCCACTGCCTTAGAATTCTTTTCACTACATTAAAATGAAATACTTAATGTACTTAAGTCTAATGTAACAGCCAACTATTGATAGAAAATAACCTGGAGTTTAGAAGCAAATCAACCACACACCCTTCTGGTAGTATTTTTATAAATACTAATAGAAATATTACTTGTGAAGACTGTCTAAGGACTATATAAGATCTGACTCTATTTTGTCTCACTTTATTACTCAAACATCTTTAATTTCTTTTTTATCCTGATTTCTCCTTTGCACATTTGTAGCAGGAGCTCCAAGAAAATGAGTCAAAGACAATTGTGTCCTCTCTCAAACTTCCACCCCACTTGCAAGTTCTTTCTTTTTCTTTCTTTCTTTCTTTCTTTCTTTCTTTCTTTCTTTCTTTCTTTCTTTCTTTCTTTCTTTCTTTCTTTAAGATTTTATTTATTTATTTGATAGAGAGAGAAAGATCACAAGTAGGCAGAGAGGCAGGCAGAGAGATAGAGAAGGAAGCAGGCTCCCCGCTGAGCAGAGAGCCCCATGCGGGACTCGGTCCCAGAACCCTGAGATCATGACCCAAGCCGAAGGCAGAGGCTTAAACCATTGAGCCACCCAGGCATCCCCTTCCTTCCTTCCTTCCTTCCTTCCTTCCTTCCTTCCTTCCTTCCTTCCTTCCTTCTTTCCTTCCTACCTTCTTTCCTTCCTTCCTTCCTCGCTTTCAGAGAGAGCATGCAAATGGGGCAGGAGAGGCAAAGGGAGAGATAGAGAATCTTAGGCAGACTCCATGCCTGAGCAGAGCCAGAGGTGGGGCTCAATCTCACGACCCTGAGATCATGACCTGAGGCAAAATCAAGAGTTGGATGCCCTACTGACTAAGCCACCCAGGGGTCCCTGCAATTTTTTTTTCTTTCCATATTTCTTCCCTGAATTTACATTGACAGAGCAACTTATTTTACCCATTTTCTTTCTCTTCTTAAAGGAGACACACCAATAAATTCGTAGTGATATTTGTTAATTGTGGACTCTTACAGAGGCATATTTTAAAATTACTGAGTGTGTTTCCCTGGCTCCTGAAGAGTTTCAGTTTTTAAATTTTAAAAATATCACCTTTTATTTTTATTTTAAAGCATTCAAGTAGGAACCCAAGCAACCTATTATAAAAGGAACAATCAAACCACTGTATAATAAACCATAAACTACATCAAAAACACAAATTGAAATGAGGATTGTCATCTCAGGAACTGTGGCAATCAAAAGATTTAGAAGTTTTCATCATGAAGATACTGGGTAATTAGTTTTATTGTCTAAAAGTTTGATTATGCTCATTTATAGGAATCTCAGCATCATTCTCTCATTAAAAATTGATTGAGCACCTACTGTGTTCCTAGGCTCGTCTGCAGGTGGATATATGGTGGTGTTATGCAAAATGTAAAAGGCATACATATTACTAGTTAGGTGAAGCCCACTATGGTCCCCTAATTAGAAGTTCTGAGTTGGTGTGCAAATAAACAGTAAATAGTGCTTTACGTAGGAAAAAAAGTGTGCATTATAATCTCCAAATCCCATCCATAATACTTGTAGTACTTATAAAGTTATCCTTATGTGTCAAAACTCCAAGGTACAGCATTTTGATTAAAACAAGACTCACTTTTTGCCTCCTTCTCTTACGATCTGGACCAATAATTCTAGAATCAAAAGGTGCTGGATGGGACGCCTGGGCGGCCCAGAGGGTTAAGCCTCTGTCTTCGGCTCCCGTCATGATCTCAGGGTCCTGGGATCGAGCCCCCGCTTTGGGCTCTCTGCTCAGTGGGGAGCCTGCTTCCCCCTCTCTCTCTTCCTGCCTCTCTGCCTGCTTGTGATCTCTCTCTCTCTCTGTCAAATAAAAAATAAAATCTTAAAAAAAAAGGTGCTATAACTAGAGGAACTTTAGAATCATTCTGTATAGTGGTTTTCAAACTCACTTGACAGACGCCAGGTGGCTGCCCCAGGTGGGTAGGGGGAATAGTGGTGGTTTTGGGGGCAGATTGGCTGAGCAGCTGGATCCCTGGCATAACCAGAGCAGTAAAAATAGCTTAGGGGAGGGTCCAGTGCTCTCTGCTTCACCCTTACCATGGCTTTGCAAGTCACGTATTTACATGATTCCTCTAGGCCCGGTAGACACTTGAGTTTGAAAAGCTTGCATTATATCCCCACCTTTCTTTTTTTTTCATCCCATCTTTCCCCTCAATGTGCAATGTGCAAGGAGATCTGTTTCATTGGCTGATGTTCTCCTAGATACCACGTTCTTCCACGACCCAGAGGGAACCACAGTTTTAAGTAATTTCTCCTTTAGGGGCACGTGGGTGGCTCAGTGGGTTAAGGCCTCTGCCTTTGGCTCAGGTCATGATCCCAGGGTCCTGGAATCCAGCCCTGCATCGGGCTCTCTGCTCAGCAGGGAGCCTTCTTCCCTTCCTCTCTCTCTCTGCCTGCCTCTCTGCCTACTTATGATCTCTGCCAAATAAATAAATAAAATCTTTAAAAAAATAATTTCTCCTTTACTCATTAATACCTTATGCTATTTTATATCAATGAATTTCATGCTTTGTTTTGGGTAGAAATTATTAATGCATACTTTTGGAATTATTTTTCTTTTAATAGTACTATTTGTGATAGCTGAAATTACAGATCTAGGCTTGGAAGTCTGATTCATCTCATTTGCTTTAGATTTCTCACAGAAAAAAAAGCTAAGCTGAACTACTGGCTCTTAACCCTCATTCTTCATAACATTTAGAAGAAATAAAAACTGAACAAAAACTTACGTTTCAGAAATAAGCGGTAGAGGAAAGTTTCCAACTTCTATTTTGCCTGCTTCACTGTTCAATATGGTAACCACTAGTTATATAAGATTATTTAAATTTAATAAAAATTTTTAAAAAATCCGTTCCTCAGTCGTGCTAGTTGCATTCAAGTTCTCAATAGCCGTATGTGGCTAGTGGATACTTTACTAGACAGCTGAGATGTAAACAGTTTCCATCATTACAGCAATTCTATTGGACAGCTAGAGAAATGGAAAGATACTGCAAACTGGAGAAAATTGCTTGTCAGCTATAGGCACGAAATCTTACTTTTCCCCCTTGTCATGCTAAGGACATTGTGACTCTGTGAAAAGAAAATCTGGTGTGTTTGTTTTCCTTCTGACATTTCTTTCAATTGTCATTTCCTCCTGTCTGCCTTATACTTCTAATGTTTCATCCTTCTTGCTCAGTCTGCACAATCAACACAGAGACATCTACTATTTCCATCCATAGCTCCCTTTCCTGCTAAATAAAGCAACTTCTCCGCTGCCACTAATATTTGCTATAAATTGTCATTCTGTCACTAGAAAAGATTGGATTATACAGACCCCAGGCAACAGCTTTCTGCCTTTGATGGGTCTCCAATAAATATCTTTGCCCCCAAATACCTTCTAAGGATCTGGTCACAGTGCTTGAGATCCCACCATGTTACTGAAACTGTTGAGTGTTTTTCAAAGTTCACTACTAAAATGCAAGTTCCTGGCTGCTGTGTACCAGTCTGGTGTCCATATGCAGCTGTTGGTAATGTAACAGGTTAATGCCCCTAGGTATACAGAACCCGGAAGGAAAGGGGCATTGGCAACTAGGGAGGGCAGAGTTTGTCAGCAGGAGCTTTCACAAAAATGCCAGGTCACTTTTGAAAACAGACTTCCTTGCAAGAAAAGATGACACCAAGAAACATAGGGTATTGCATTCAACATCTTGGGAGAGGTTAAACCTGGCTTTGATACTGGATCTATGGATTCTCTTTTGTGCCCTTGGACATACTACTTAACCCCCTTAACTTCCATTTCCTGCCCTTAAAATGGGTCTAAAAGTAACTTAGGATAATGAAGGATGTGGACATGAGGTATAGCTCTGTACAAAGCCACACTTTCTGCCCCAAGTATTTGAGAGTTGGTGGGTCAGAGCTGGGGCCGAATCCATGAGATTTCAAAGGGACAGTAACACAGTTTCCATGGTGTATGGTGATGAACACAACGGGCACACCTGGAGCAGAGTATCATTAGATCATTATCCAGAGGAGACTGGATAAGGAGTTTGAAAGTTAGAGGAGAGATAACATGTAGGGCTTGGCAGAAGCTGTGTTTTTACTTTTGTTTTTGTTTTTATCCGGCAGATTCCCTCAAGGACTGAAACCAGAAAGAGTGAATTATTTCTCATTGTCTTAGTTTTCTGCACCTGTCTGGTTTTATACTGACCTTAAATATTCTTTTTAGTTACAACTAGAAAATAAGTGTATATTGGGTATATATATGTGTCCACGATATCGGTATATTTTTCCCTTTAGGGTTTGTTTGTTTGTTTAAATAGAGGGGCAGAAAGATTTTAATTTTACCAAAAAAATACATGAACCATGATATATGGTGGTACAGAGTGCCATGGGAACACAGGGGTATCTGCTCAGAAAAATAAACTTCCCTTTAGCTGCTAGTAAAATATCCAACACAGAGCAAATGTCATTCCATGCAGCTATGACTCTCAAAATCGTGGTTAACTTATTTAAATTATTGGGGGTACCTTCCCTATGTCCTTCCTATCATATCTTCTAAGATAAATCACCTAGAGTCAAATTTAAGTATTTAAGTTATGACTGTCTCAGAAAATTACAATATTCCACTTATCAGTAGTCATCATTCATTAACCTTACCCATTTGAAGTCAACATGAAGAATACCAATAATGTACTTCTGATCACCACAGACCTATCACCAAGTGTTCCTTAAGATCATCATTTATTTTTGACTTTATGTGCAATTGTAACAAGCTTTTTTTTGTTTGTTTATTGTTTGTTTAGAAGTTTCATAGAGGCTAACTAGTGGTAACAAATAAGATGCTTTGGAGCTTGAAATGCCCAAATATGAGCCAGAATGGAATCTGAATTTTGAAGAAGAGAATTAAGGAGATTTTGTTAAATAATACTGTTGTTCTGCAAGGCAACGCAGAAAGCATTTTAAAAGGCTTCCCGCAAAGTGACTGAAATGGAAAAAGAAGGCATCAAGAGTGATAAGCTTCCACAATTTTTCAACTTATGGAATCTTACTTTTATTGGTGATGAGTGATAGATGAGGTATTATAAAACCTTTAGACATAGTATTTATACCTTCAAAATATTGCCTCTGATTTCTAAAGCCTTGCAACAAAGCTATTATAAGCTTTCCTTTCTAAACTCTGGTGCCAATGTCAGAGGAAAAACTTACTCTTTAGGAAAGATTTTGAGGAAAATTAAGATCCTATTTTGTGTAAAGTTCAAGTGACAGAAAATGGAAATAGAAATTAAAGGGTCTGAACTCATTTAAACCAAGTTATTAAAACTTAAATACACTTAGAGAGTGTGACATGTGATTTATATCTAATTTATCTCATACTGAAAAGAGTGACCTAAGAGTCTTTATGGAGCAAGAGCCAAAGAATCAAAATCCTGAAGGAAAAACAAAAAAGAAAAGATCTTCGGAGCAGCTTTTCCAACCAAACACCATCCTAAATATCTACCTCCCAGAATAATTACAAAAGGTTCATTTCTTACATAACAGTTAACATTCCAAAGAACTAAAATTAAAAAACAACAACAAAATTTGTGTGTTTAATGTAGAAGTAATAATAGAATAGTATTGTTAGGACTGCACAGTCAAAATAGGGTTCTCATTGAAAATAAAACTCCAATTTAAACTAGAATGTTAATGAATACCACATTCCCACCCCACCTCAATTTTGGGCTCAGCTTCTTTTGCACTATTTCCACAGCCTGCTAATTAAAAGATCTCCCTGTCTCTAGCCTTTTTTCTTCCAGTTTATCATTTTATAAGATTCATTTTACAAGACTAATCTTTCTAGAGCAGTGCTGTCCTATCTCATTTCACACTAAGAAATCTTCAAAGGCTCCCATTTTTAACTGAGTTAAGACAAACCCACTGGGCTGCACTTTTGATTCCTCTATCCCAGCGGTTTTTCAAATGAATTCTCTGGAATCCTGACAATGCAAACAGGTGCTGCAGGAGTTACATGAGATTTGGGCCCAAATGCGATGGATGTTGAGACTGTAGCTACCGTCTGTTATCCTGGGGTTCACATGGCCAGAGCATTAAAGGAGTAGTTGCACTAAATTTGAGTTTACAGAATAACTTTAATTATTACTTTGAGATATTTTTCATACTAGGGTTGTGCACAAAATTTTATTTAAAAAATTTTTTGATTTACTAAAAGAATTTGGGGAAAGGTTGCCCTACAAATGCAAATTTTTAAAGATTATTTATTTATTTATTTGACAGACAGAGATCACAAGTAGGAAGAGAGGCAGGCAGAGGGAGAAGGGGGAGCAGACTCCCCACTGAGCAGAGAGCCTGATTCGGGGCTCGATCCCAGGATCCTGGGATCATGACCTGAGCTGAAGGCAGAGGCTTTAACCCACTGAGCCACCCAGGCGCCCCATACAAATGCAAATTTTTAAAATTGAAGAATAACTGACTTACTTTCAGGCATAATCCGTAGTGATGCAGCAATTGTGTACATTATGAAATGCTTACCACGATAAGTGTAGTTTTATCACCAATTAGGCCAATCAATCTCCTGTGTAAAGTACCATGCTGGTTATTTACCAGAAATTCCCTCTTCTTCATCCCATCCCCAGGTCCCCACATTAAATCTTTCTGCGGCCATCACAGTCTTTGCCAATCCTTCCATCTGTCCAACTTTCTCTTTACTCTGCATCATGTTGATGATACCCTTTGGGTTTTCCCTCTCTGTTTCATCCATACTCCATGCCAGGTTTATTTTTCTTTAGGACAGGAATTATCTTATTTTGCATTTATTAAATGATCAAGTTTTTAAAGAAAAGAATTAGGTACAAGAATCTGAAAGTAAATATCATCACTATCACCATCACCACCAAAACAATTCCATACATGCTGCATTTTGAGGCACCTCATCCAATTATAGGTGTTTTTTTAATTAGAGAAGTATGTTAATATGATAACTTCAAAAATATGTGCAAAATGTCCAATATTTTAGAGTAAGTTGACAATATGGTAAAATATGATTGCTATAACAGGGATAATGAAGACAATAATTTATTGAACACTTATCATGTAATAGATTTTTCATATTTTTTCCTATCACCTAAAAGTTCTCCAAAATGGTCAGCATCTCGCTTTTATAGAAGAGAAAACTGATACTCCAAGAGGTCAAGTCTTTTGTTCAAGGTTACAAAAAGAGTGAAGGGGAAGAGTCAGAACTCAAATGCTGTCTATGTGGCCCAAGAAGGAATGCTCTTTCCAGTTCATCACATCATCACTCATAATAAAAATAAGGAAAGTAATAATACCAATGGAAAAACGAAAAAAACAACAACATATGAATAATAATAATTCATATGTATGAATTCTTCATGCAAAGAGATTTGAATGTTACTATTCAATGCTTAGAGACTTTCATGTCTGTTATAGAATTTTTGCTTGAAGGTTTTACATGATGAAACCCCCACTTGGACTGAAAACTGCCTTCTCAGTTACTGAGCATTTCACTCTTCCTGGCTGAGATGAAAAGCTCACACCAGTACAAGTGACAACAAAAGGAAAAAACTGAGAAAATAGAAATGTTATATCCGTAGTTACAGATGTGAACTCAAAACTTACACTGCTTCTGATAGTAGAATAAGACTGAAGAGAAAAAATACACAGCAAGATAATTAAACAGATTTGTGAGAAAGTCTGGGAGAGCTAATCGAGTAGTGGTTAAAGCTAAATAATCCAAGAGACAGAGACAGGCTTCCTATCATAGCAAGATGGAGTAGACGTATTGATCAAGATGTTCTTGAAGTATATGAGAGTCACAGTCTTGCAGCTTGTGCCCCTGCTTGCCTCTCAGTTAGAATGAATGCTAGCAATGTGAGTCTCCTTGAGAGACCTACTGCCTCTTCACGAATGCAACCAGGTATCCTTTGCCAGTCCTGTTTTTACCTTCTCTTCCTGCCTGGCAGTCTTTCCAATTTCAATCTTAGCCTGAAGCACTCTGACTGGCTAAAAACTAGTTGCCTCATTTGATAATACTTAGCAATTCAAAACTTATCCTTCAGTCATGAAGCTAAATTATTACTTTGGTGGTTCCTAAGCAAGCTTAATATTTTTCATAACTTTCACCCCTTTTTTTAAAAAACAAGTTCAGGGTGTTTTTTTTTTAAATTTTATTTATTTATTTGAGAGAACTAGAGACAGCATGGTGTGTACAAGAGCTTGCATGAGTGTGGGGGCTGTGGGGGGAGCAGCAGAGGGACAGGGAGAAGCAGACTCCCTGCTGAGCAGGGAGCCCAATGTGGGGCTTGATACCAGGACCATGAGATCATGACCTGAGCCAAAGGCAGATGCTTAACCCACTGAGCCACCCAGATGCCCCATCATAACTTCTACTTTTGTCATTTCTTCTTTATAGGATGATCCTATAGAGTTTGAATTCCTAAATTATAAGTAGTAAAATGACAATAGCTGCAGATATATTGAAAAGTAACTCCTGTGAACATCACCTTGAGACAAGCCTGAGTGTACTACTAGGGAGAAAAGAGCCAGAACAACAGCAATGCCCAGGGGAGGGTTGTCTCTTGAGGGGAAGGGGGGAGCAGAGGTACAATTGTTAATCAGCCCCAGGGCTGAGGGTTCAATTCCAATTACCCAGAAATCAGTTATCCTAGACTGTTTACAAAGTCTCCCGCTGCCTCTTCCTCTTTTTCTTTCCCCAACTCCTTTTCTCAACTGTTCCTCCCTCTTCCCTCCTCATCCTTAATACTCATTTTTCTGACCTCATCTACTCTCTGGTTCTATATTGATTGATTGAAGTATGACTTTTCATTTCATGAGAACATTTCTTCAAAGTTCTCTAACCATGTTAGACCATAATACCACCGAGATAATGTTTTTAATTGACAAATAAGAAACTCTGTGACTAGGATAATCACTACTTAAAAGATTTCATTTTTTATTTAGAAATTAAAGGTGATTTATATCTATTGAAACTAGCCATCATTTTGTTTCAAAATGGGAAAACTATAACTAGCACCTACTGAATTTTCATTATGCACCAGGTACTTGGCTAAATATTTTACATGAACTTCCTCATATAATCTTCAAAATCAGTACCTATCAGGCAATAAGTACTAGTACTATTATTCTTACTTAATAAGTAATGGAATTGAGACTTACAGAGATTAAGACATTTGTTCAAGGTCACACAGCCAATAAGTATTTGGACTCAAGACTTGAAACCAGATGCTTCTAAAAAAATAGAAATAAAAAAAAATAGAAATAAAAATTGTGTTCTTAACCACTTATATTTTCACAGATTTTCAATTATTAATATTAAGCCATATCTAATACCCTTTTGGCCAAAACTACTCTCCTAAAGCTATTATAGAATAAACTAAATGAAATGCAAAAAGCAGGCTAGTCAAATTTCACAGAGAATTTGTTTGGGTCAATAATAGAGTCAGTTCCAACAATAAATTCTGCTTACATTATATTTCTCCATATTATGATCAAAATGGCTTTTTTTCTTCTTGTAGAAATCTTTTCATGCAGCATGGTAAAATAGTTTAAACACCATTCAACAACTCTCCAGTTAGTCTTTCTCCAAAAATGTTCTTACAACTGGAAAAACAAGGATTTTTGGGGGGGAAGTGTTGATAATTTCCTAACTTTAATGAAAAGATCTCTTTAAGAACACAAGGGAAGCAAGGGCAAAAATGAACCATTGGGACTTCATCAAGATAAAAAGCTTTTGCACAGCAAGGGAAATAGTCAACAAAACCAAAAGGCAACTGACAGAATAGGAGAAGATATCTGCAAATGACATATCCAGATAACAGAGTAGTATCCAAAATCTATAAAGAACTTATCAAACTCAACACCCAAAGAACAAATAATCCAATCAAGAAATGGGCAGAAGCCGCATCAGGCTCTCTGCTCAGCAGGGAGCCTGCCTCTCCCTCTCTCTGTGCCTGCCTCTCTGCCTACTTGTGATTTCTGTCTGTCAAATAAATAAATAAAATCTAAAAAAAAAAAAACAGAAATGGGCAGAAGGCACAAACAGACATTTTGGCAAAGTAGACATCCAAATGACCAACAGACACATGAAAAAGTGCTCAACATCACTCAGCATCAGGGAAATACAAATCAAAACCACAGTGAGATACCACTTCACACCAGTCAGAATGGCTAAAATTAACAAGTCGGGAAATGACAGATGTTGGCGAGGATGTGGAGAAAGGGGAACCCCCCTATACTGTTGGTGGGAATGCAAGCTGGTGCAGCCACTCTGGAAAACAGTATGGACCTTCCTCAAAAAGTTGAAAATAGAGCTACCCTACAACCCAGCAATCGCACCACTGGGTATTTACACTAAAAATACAAACGTAGTGATCCGAAGGGTCACGTGCACCAGAATGTTTATAGCAGCAATGTCCACAATAGCCAAACTATGGAAAGAATCTAGATGTCCATCAACAGATGAATGGATAAAGAAGATGTGGTGTATATATACAATGGAATATTATTCAGTCATCAAAAACCAAAATCTTACTATTTGCAATGATGTGGATGGAACTAGAGGGTATTATACTAAGTGAAATAAGTCAATCAGAGAAAGACAATTATCATATGATCTCTCTGATATGAGGAATTTGAGAGGCAGGACGGGGGCTATGGGGGGAAGGGAGGGAAAAAAGTGAAATAAGATGGGACTGGGGAGGGAGACAAACCACGGGAGACTCTTAATCTCAGGAAACAGACCGAGGGTTGCTGGAGGGGAGGGGGGTAAGAGGGATGGGGTGGTTGGGTTATGGATATTGGGGAGGGTATGTTCTATGGTGAGTGCTGTGAACTGTGTAAGACCAATGAATCACAGACTTGTACTGTACCCCTGAAGCAAATAATACATTATATGTTAATAAAATAAAAAACAAACAAACATAGAAATGATATTTTTATATTCAAACCCTGTGCTGACCTCTGGGTGCATATTTGGAGCTGCAGTGTTACAGAGGACTTATTGATATTACATCATTTTATTATCTCCTTCGAGGAAAGGGGTCCCAGACAATAAAAAGGTCACCTGGTCTAGGGTCAGACCTTACTTGCTCTAGCCAGGCTCACCATGATAATAGAGACTTGCATATGAAGATTAACCACTCTGTTCCTGAAGCTGTCTATCAGGAGCATCCCCCCACACCCGTAGAGGCAGAGAATTACTTGTGCAGCCTCAGGCCAAACTAAACAATAGCTTTAGCCCATGACGTTACAACCCACGTGACTTCAGCTGTCACTGTTGTCTGGGAACTCTTACTGTTGGTTCCCTATACACTAGACTGGAATCCTGTGTATCTATACCCATCTAGTTTAGGTTTGTGACTTCTCTCAGGCCACTGTTATTTGGGGCATTGAATACTTTTGGGGAGTTCGTTGACTTTGAGAATCAGCTCCCTTAGCCATGGTCCCAGCTGGTCCCCGCAGGTGGAGATCCTGGCATGTGTTGAGATGAATCCATTTATTTATGACATTTAATTGTTAAAACTGGAATGAAACTTTAAGGTCACTTAGTGTGTTACTTGAATCAGTAGATCCATTTCTTCAAGTGGAATTTAACAGGAAAGCTCAATATAAGAAACACAGCTGAAGAGAAGTAACGGTAAAGTTGAAACAGGAGTAGAGAAATGAGAAGGCCTAATATTCCCCACCCCCACTCCCACCCACCATACACACCTATTCAACCTTGTTAGAGTACAGCCTTAACATCCCTGATTTATTTCAACTAATCTTGAGTCCCAAGTACGTTGTCCAAAGTCACTCAAAAGTCTGGGACCCAAAACTCAAACTCAGTATACCAGCCAAGGCCACATTTTTTTTTTTTTCTTTGACAGAGGGTACCTGAGTAGGGTTTGGGAACAGAGGAAAAGAGAGGGAGAGAACCTTAAGCAAGTCCCACACTCAGCACAGAGCCCAATGAGGGGCTCACTCTCATGACTCTGAGATCACGGCCTGAGCCGAAATCAAGAATCAGACACTTAACCAAGACACACACCCTCGTGCTCCCAGGCCACAGTTTTGGGCTCATAAAATTAGCTAATACATTCAGGGTTCTTAATCCAAAAATCTATGCTCTTTCTGTTATGAAGAAAGGTTTAGGATCCAATAGAATAGAAAGGACAGTGTAGTACTTGTTGCTTGTTGCTTATCAAATACTCAATCTCCTTTTCTTCCTCCTAACAAAACATTAAGATTTTGAGGTGAAAGCAATAAACCTATCTAAAATATCAAACTCTCTAATGTCCTTCAGAGTAATTGTTGGCCAGTGAAACCTAAGGAGAGATTACTGGGTGCAGTTTGGGAAAAGCTCTTTAGAGAGACAAGCTGGTTTGGCAGTTATGTGGCCACATGGCCTCCTTTGTCCTGGTGACTGAAGCTAGAGAAGACATCTTGTGATCACAAATGTCAAGAGGATCAGAGACACCTAGGTCCTAACGTTTTGGAGTCAATGAACCAGTACTAGTAACGATGCCCAGATTTCCTGTTACATAAGAAAATGGAAAAAAAGTTTTTCTAAGCCTCCCTTAATATATGCAATCTAAATCCTTAATTGATACAGACAGAGACACAGATAACTACAATGAAGCTCTTGAAAACTGAATGATGATGAGAACTTTGTGCCTAAAGAAGTAAGGCAAAAGGAGCAGGGTTGATAGCCACTAGACATAATGAACACATCGAACACTATGGGAGACCTAATTAGGCAGAGCACTGGGAGACTGAACCATGAATTCAGCAAAAAGGTAAATGGACAGAAGCAGTTATGGGAAGAAAGGAGATGGACATTCCAAAGCCCTAAACTGCCTACCCACAAGATGAGGAGGGACACTGGCATGAATTACAGTGAAAGCTGTGTGATTTTTTTTTTTCTCTGAACCTTTCCAAAAAGTGAAAAGTCGAGAGAAGGGCAAGAACAAATTAACTGTCTTCATTAGCAACCTCCACTGTAAGATGCCTCCTGACAGACCTTTGAAGAACTTTACCTTGACTGGTTTGTCAATATAAGCTCCTCCTCATCCCAAGGTTTTCAGCACAAAGACTTAGTTAATTAAACCCTCTATCTTGTGACTACAAATGCCCCCCTTAGTGCAAGAGCTGAATCACAAATCACTTTGAGACATGATATTTTAGGAGAATGGGGTGGAAAGAGAGAGAGAGAGCGAGAGAGCAAGCTAGTATGCTTGAGATGATTTAAATTAACTCCTACCTTGAGGCTGAGGGATGTCTCTGAATTTTCCATAGCCATCCACAATCTTTCCTAAAGATACATTTCTGATGAGCGTCTAGTTTTGAAGAAAGAATGAGGGGTTTCCAATAGTGGAGAAAGTAGAGAGGAGAGGATTTGTGATTCGAATTCTCCACACAGAGTTGAGATGGGGAAGCTTCAATAGGTGATATAGCACAGGAATCTTAGAGGGAAGTGAGCACATAGTATCTTCTGGAAAAAGAGAATGGAATAGGATAGGTTTTAGTCACGTTTAAAGCCAGAGATGTAAATGAGAACCCACATGCACCTATCAATACATGGTCATGTCAGTAGGAGTCCTAAGCTTTGGGACAAGACATAGGTGAGAGCAAATACAGGGTGAGAGTTGTGACTGAAAATCCTGACAAAGGGAGATACAGCTTGTCTCCTTTTCTCCCTCCCTCCCTTCCATGTTTCTGGACCATCAGAGGTTCATTTTCCTACCCAATTTTATTTCCCCTCCTATTCTCTTAAAACCTGGGGAGGGATGCCTGAGTGGCTCAGTTGGTTGAGCAGCTGCCTTTGGCTCAGGTCATGATCCCGACGTCCTGGGATCGAGTCCCGCATTGGGCTCCTTGTTCCACAGGGAGCCTGCTTCTCCCTCCGCCTCTGCCTACCACTCTGTCTGCCTGAGCTTGTGCTCTCTCTCTCTCTCTCATAAATAAATAAATAAAATCTTTAAAAAAAAAAACCTGGGGAAAAAATGGTTCTTTTTCATAGTTTCCCTTTGAGAAATCTTTTAGAAAGCATAGAAATATAAGGTATTTACTCAAGCACGTTTATCACCCTTCTCCCCTCATCTGCTGTTGGGAACAATTTTGCTTCATGCAAAAATACAACATTAAGTATGATTTTTGACAAGGAAAGATACTTGTTTTTAAAATTTCCAAAACAATAGAACATGAAACTCAAAACTTATTATGATTATAATGTATCCATAAGCTATCCAAATTCTTCCAGTAAAGTAATAATTATTAAATAAATATAGGTTCCTGGCATTTGTTAAATTAACACATAGATACTTTAAATATTCTGGCAAGAGATTATCTAATTCTCTGAGTAAAAGTCATCTAAAGGAACTTGACTGGTACCATACAACTATCTGTATTTGTTTTTTTTCTTCTGTCCTTCAATTCCCTGTACTTTTGCGGCCTCAATTTACTTTTGGCCAAACAGCAAATCGGTTCATTGGAATCTAACATTTGTTGAGCATCTACTATACAAACATGATCTCATTTAATGCTGGAAATGAGCATCTCAATCTCCACACCCCCCACCTCAGAGATTCAGCCACTTGCTCAAAGATATTCAATTAGTAAAAATGGTAGAGAATTTTCATTTTCCTTGAATTCAGTTAGCAACTAAAAAAAAAAAGGGAACTATATTGAATGGAGGATAAATCTGGATGTTACCTCAAGTTGTTTTCAAAGGACGTGGGTGTGTAAAGTATAGGCCAGAGTTAAAACCAAGAGTGTTCTAGGCAAAACTGACTTGAATAGAGTCGTTATGCTAATTCAATAATGAATACCTGGAACTAGAGGAACTTTGCTGGTAAAATAATCAGAGAGAAAATGGAAAATTAGTATTTTTGTTTAGCAGTTTTCTTTCTCTATGTAGAGAAATATGGCTTTATACAACAGAATTTGTAAGCGTGGTAGATTCCGTTTCCAGTGACCCAGCTGGCAGAACCAGCATACAGCAGAGTAATGAAAGAGCTTCCTTAGCAGCCTTCACAGAACCTCACCACTGCTCCTACACCTCTCTGGGGCTCTTTGTGATTTGCCAGCCACACACCTGTGACTTTCCAGAAAGGCAGAAAATGGTTAATGAGCTGCTTGGTGGTTGTTCAATCATGAAACACTTTTCCCGCTTTACACAATAGGACAATTGCATAAAGGGCAGATTGCTTTCCACATTCAGCACAATAAAGGACTACATTTCAAAACTGTTTTTTTTCTTTGATGGGTCAATGATATTTTTTTTAACATAAAATATCCTGGAAGCTGAAAATACATTAAATACATTAAATTAAAAATATATGAGAAATTTGTAGAAGTTTCATGTAAGACATTTGAAGTATGCTCTGCGGTGCCTGGGTGGTATAGTCAGCTAGCTGTCCAGCTCTTGCTTTGGGCCCAGGTCGTGATCTCAGGGCCATTAAGTTGAGGCTTGCACTGGGCTCTGTGCGCAGCTTGAAGTCTACTTGAACCTCCCCCTCCCTCTTCCTCTTCCCCTCCTGCTCATGCTCTCTCTCTCTCTGTCTCTCTAAAATAAATAAATAAAATTTTAAAAACAAACAAACAAACCAGAAGTATGCTCTGCTTTCTTTCCAAAGGGACTAATTCCTGAATACTTGTTTAATTTCTAAAACAGCAATGATTACAAATATGACAGGCACAAACTGATTATTTTCCAGTTCTTCTCAGAGCATAAACACATATATTCAAAATGAAGTGGTTTGGATTTAAGATTTTATGTGTAAGAATTCATAGACAACCTAGTTTTACTATATTTTAATGTTCTAAAATAGGGCTATAAATGATTGTTTTTTTTTTAAAGATTTAAAAAAAAATTTATTTATTTAACAGACAGAGATCACAAGTAGGCAGAGAAACAGGCAGAGAGAGAGGAGGAAGCAGGCTCCGTGCCGAGCAGAGAGCCCGATGTGGGGCTCCATCCCAGGACCCTGGGATCATGACCTGAGCCAAAGGAAGAGGCTTTAACCCACTGAGCCATCCAGGCGCCCCTCTAAAATAGGGCTATAATCTTTTAATATTGTTTTATATGTTTGAACCATTCAAATATACCTATTAAAAATAAGGTTAAAGTTCAAAATAATTTATTTCTAAATACCACAAAATTTTCTGATTATATTCAAATATTATTTGCATACTTACACAAAATTAAAAATAGTTTGATACCTCAGCATTCTTGAAAAAGAGATTATTCTCTGATGACCCCTCTCAGCATCTTCAGTCCATAGCACAGTACCCAGTATATATTTTATACTCAGTAACATTTAGTAAACTGCTAAATTTACTGAACGGCCATGAATTACTTTATTATCTGTTAACATTTTTTTATTGCATGGTAGGGGAAATCTAGAAAATTTTAAGCATCCAAAAATTCTGACATAAATTACAGCATAAATCAATCATCCAATTAATCCTAGGCTAGGACCTATTGGTGATAGGATACTTTCTGAGATGTGAAGTTATTTAAAAATATTCCATGAATAGCAGCAGTATATTTAGCTACAAATACTGTGTTTTCTAAACATTTTGCCTTAAAATGTTAACCTCTGAATGGGAAATTATTTCTTTTAGTGTTAGTTATATTCTCTTTGCACATATTTAACATTTGTCTATTGTGAGCAAATTCATTCACGTTATAAACCTTGCCTAAGGACATTCCCTCTTTCTTTATGCTTTTACTGGTTTCCCTTCATGATACCATTTTCTTCCTCGAAAGGACATCTCTACTTGTCCTACTCTCCCAAAGCAGAACCAGGAGGATGAGATACTATTCCTGCTCCCCAGTCTCAATCTGGCGCCATGGTTCTGCAACCATCGCTCACGAAACCCTTCTCCTTTGAAACCTTTGTGTTGTTACTACTTTCCTTACAGTGTCCATTTGCTGATCTTGAGGAGACTCAGTTTCTACAACTTCAACACTTGGAGTGAAGTCTATATTCAGTCTACTCTCTACTACCACAATCACCCGTTGGTGTCCCTTCCAACTCCTTGGCCCAATTGTTCAACTCCAGCAGAGACACCCTGGTCATGGCCCAAAAGTGTTACTTCAAGATCACAGATTCTGAAACCTGTTTTTCAGCCCACAATGTCCTCCTCCTTACATCGGGAGCTACCATACTTCTGTGGAATCTGTTGCTTTGTCCACATCATGACTCTTGGGTTCTAACACTTTTGTACTCTCCTTAGGTGTGAGAAGCCCTCTATTTCCTTAGCCCCATTAGTAAATTTAAGATCCCATGGTCAACCACGTTTGCTTTCTTTTCCTTAGCTCTATTCCCCAGTCCTGCATACATTCCACAATCTCTCTCTTTACTCCTATTCCATTGCATGTTGTTCAAGGATATCAGATAGAGATGTGTCTTGCAGGGACATGAATTTCTATTCCCTGACCTCAGCTGGGTTTTCAGTCTTTCTCAGTAGTATTCTTGAGTTTTTACTGGCTTATTTTCTCTTGATTGCCCTTGCTTGTTATCTATCTAAAACTTACTTCTGACAATCTTCCTGTCAGCAGGTGATCTTTGTACTCTTTCATGGAGAGGATTTAGGCTACTGAATATCAGCTTTCCACTTGTCTCCTATAATGTCATATGGTCTCATCTCAACTGACCTTTTCTTTCTGCTCTTCTTATAGAGGAAGAGAGATTCCTCCATTTTCCTTGTTAAACTTCATCACCTATATTTTTGAGCCTAATTCTTTTTCCCATCTCCCAAGAACACTGTCTCCCAACTCCTTTAATTTCCCTTCAGTTGCTTTTTTTCAGTCAATCCCTCTCTTTCCCCCCACTGAAGGCAGGCCCAAATTGTCACTGAACTAAATAAACTTTTCTCATTATTCTATTCAGCTTAAGAAGCCATCTTCTTTCTCTTACTTCCTAGCCAGATTTCTTTAAAAGGTAGTCTTTTCCTTCTGTTTTCTCTTACTCCCCTGGCACTCTCTCTCTCCAGCAACTGGGAGTCTAGACTTGGCCTCCTTGGTGCATTGGAGCAGTTTTCCCCCCAGAGAACTGCACAAATCCCCCCATCCAGTGTCTCTTCCTAAACTACTCTTAATTAATCTAATACCACAGACCGCTTTGTTTTTCAAATGTCCAAATCATCTCATTAACAATTATTTAAACTGCTATTACACACAGTACATGCAACAGAGATAAGTATTATATGGTCCCTTTCTTTAGGAAACCCACAAACTAGAGATGGAACATACTTCTGAAGTTAAGAGCCAAGAGCTACTATAACAGAGAACGAAGAAAGTGATCAGCTCTACCAGGGAGAGCTGGGAGCAGCCTCACCAGTGTGGTGCCTTCACATTGTGCAGGGATTGGTTTGTGTTCCCTGGGTGGAACAGAGGCAGGTGGGTGCTGCGGACAGATGCAACATGCCTGAGGCACTTGCTTTGGAAAAGGCAAACAATGTAGTATATTTCAGTAGCTGTAGAACATCAAGCCTTCAGGGTGCTGCACAGAGACTAGAAAAGCAGTTTGAAATCTTACATTAAAGGACCTTTTAGTCCTAGTAGAAGAGGTTAAACTCTGTCCCATTGGTAATAGCCAAAAGAGACTCCTCAGATGTAAAACTTCATGATGTGATTTATTCAAAAGAGAACAGATTATAGATCCTCTGAAACTAACCTATCATTCACTAAAATTTTAATTAAGGGACACTTTATTCTCCTACCTCAGTCTTTAAAACGTGTACATCCCTATCTAGTCGGCCTGCTCCCATCTGGCTCTCTATCTCTCTTACTAAACCCTGCTCATTCTACTCTGCATCATCTCCTGCAACTTACTTTCCATCTCTCCATCTTCCATGTCCAGATTCAAGCCTCACTATTAGCTCTTGCCTAGATGTCTGAAGCCATCATACCTTGGGATCCCAGACTCTAGTGTTTTCTCCTTGACTAATATATCTCCCACAGTAGTGGTGCTATGAAAACTCTGCAAAGAACGAACCAATATGCCAAACACTTTGTCCAGCTGCTCTTGGTATAAGAAGGATTTTCTTTCCTTTTAGGAAAACTTTGTTGAGTACTTACTATCTCAGAAACACTGCGCTGGTGCTTTGTTCTCTTATTTTACATTTGTATCTAAGAAAACAATTTACTATTAACACTAAAGCATATCTCAGCTGTATTGGTAAACGCTGCCAGTGCCTCCCTCTCCTGAATTTCCTGCCTCAACTTTAATTTGGTACGTTAGTCCTGAAACACACGGGATAGGTTAAATCAAAGAAACTGAGGGTTGCTGGGGGGAGGGGGGCCGGGAGAGGGTGGTGGGGTTATGGACAGTGGGGAGGGTATGTGCTATTGAGTGCTGTGAAGTGTGTAAACCTGGCAATTCACAGACCTGTACCCCTGGGGATAAAAACATAAATTAAAAAAAAGTCCTTATTGAATGTCACCTGTAGAACCAGAGGACTTACTCATCGCTGGCACTAACTCAGAGAAAATAAGGTTCCTATTGCCCCAAACAAACCACTGAGTTAGCTCCTTCAAAATGTTGGTACATGGTATAGATCAATCTGAGCCTAGAAGCCACTGAAATTTGTGCCTAACTGCTAAGCTATGGGAGCATTTAGAAATAGCTTCAGGCAGTGCTCTGTTTTTCTGACTTTGATAATAAAACTAATGTCATTACTATAAAGCATGGTATAACTCTCCTTCATTTAGACTTATTAAATTAAGAACTCATGCAATGCCTACTATTTGATATAATTGATTTGTTATTGTGCCTATGTACATACCCTTTAGTATCAGAAAAACCCAGAAGCACACAGTGGTAGGTAATAAATCATAATCATCAAATGTTAGAGTGGGGGCCATGTAACCGAACATCTCCATGGAGCCTCCTGGCCCTGAAAAGCTAAGAAACAAGGTAGCTAGACTGACCCTTTGCCTTCAGGCAGAAAAGAAAGCAACGTATCCTGATAGCAAGTGCCACTGGGATATTTATCAAGTCCAGGATAAAAGTTGTAAAATCATGGCCATTGGACTAAATTGGCTCAGAGTTGTATTTCACTTAAACTGCCTAATTTAAGTACACATTTACAATTTGGGAGAATTCACATAGAAATTAAGTTTTATGGCTCCTGTTGAAATAAAGAAGAGAACACAGAAAACAAAACAGGATCAACAATTAACTGGTCCTACGTAGAAGAGGAACAAATTCTTGAAAAGGTACTATGTGTTCCTGCATTTGCATCTCATTTGGGTCCTGTCCCCTAATTCTGCTGCAGGGCCAGGGTAGGGTGAGGAGAGGGAAGGTAAGCATTAGTGTGTCATTCCCATGGGAAGAGGTCTTAAGAGTCAGAATTTTTTATGTTAAGATTATAAAAGAATAGGGAATTTCTTGAATACTTGAGCATATAGAGTCATACCAGCTAGGTGTAACACCAGTAGTTCTCTTGTTTGAGATTTAAAACAGCTCCTCAATTTCTACTTATATCTTGTACTCTCATCGATTAAGGATCAGAAGCATCTGAGACATTGATAGATGCAGTGAAGGACATGGATGGTTTTTAATGTAGCAACTCAAAGCAATAAATTAAGGAATATCATTGGTGGAAAGGAAAGGGACTAAAAAAGTTCATGAGCAAATGAGAATGAGAGAGAATTCTTAGTGTGAGCAGAAGCTAATACCAAACTGAAAACAGGTTTTGCCTTTTCAGGTGTTTGAAGACACCACGAAACATCACAGCTTAGACTGGAGAGCCTGTAAAAAAGAAGTCTAGAGAAGTCCTCAAACCCATAAAAGAACCTACTTCCCCAAATAGTTAAAGGGTGTTTGCCTTTGGTTAGCCAAACCACTAAAATGAGGAAGTAGGCAGGGTCAAAATTTTCTCTTCTAGGTTCAGAAGAGCCAAGTTTTGCTGTTCTGATTCTGAAACAACTGTATTTCCCTGCAGAACACGAAGCTGTGTGTAAATCCACTTATCGCCTAAAGCCATTCTGCAAAAGTGTAACAACTCAGTATTTGAGGACAAAGAAGCCAGCTGGTTCATAGCATTGCATCTGTACCTTTTATTAACATGTATCCCAGAAACTCATTTGCATGACATTTCTGTTGCCTTGTCCATGAGCAACCCGTAAGATACCTGCAAGGCACTTGATCTAGGGAGGAAGTAGTGTGTGGGTTTATTTACTAGAGGCCTGGTGAAGTGTATGTGAGTGAGGGCAATGGAGAGAAGAGAGGCATTAGTAAATCCAGTTAAGACAGAGATTCTTTAAAACTACTTTTCCCACTTTAAAACTATTTTGGGACATAGAGCCTCAGTAGTAGAAATTGTTCTTACAGGGAACAAAGTTCTCTAAGAGAAAAAAAAAAAGTGCTAAATACATATCTTGGCAAAAGGTTTTATATTTGGATTTAAATTTTAAGACAAACTTGTTTTTCAGATTGTATAAGCAAGCAATCTTAGAGAACAAGTCAGAAAATTTTCATTTTCTTTTTATTAAAACAAAACCCATGGAATATAAATTGATTTACATTCTTGCTACGTTCCCTTAGATATTACATAGATTAAAAAATTATAATTAGAAGAGGAATGAAAAGTAATTCTATAAATCTTTCACATTTACACTGGAAAACCCACAGAAATGTAATGACATAATTTAATAGGTTAAAACTGGGAGTCTTTTTTTGGGGGGGTCATTTTTTGAGGTGAACTGAAGTGTGCATTATTGCAACATTAGGAAATAAAACCCATTGCTGGCATGAATTTTTTTAGAGTTCTAGGAAAGTGGCATTTTATTCAAACATTCCCTATTGTGCCTCATAATTCCATATGTAAATCTGTAGTTCAAAGCTTATAAATTTTGCAAAATATGTGCAATATGTACAAACACATACATGTATTTGGAAGGGTTACATTACTAAATCCACAGTCGATGAGCCACTTTAAAAAAGAAGAATTCACTATATGAATAAAACCATTTCTTACTATATGCTAAAATATGCTTTAAAAAATTCAGAATTTATGAAATCAACAACATAGAGTTTTACTGCCCTTCTGGTCTATCAGCTGGAAAAATAAGTGAATTATTTCAAAGATACTACTTGAAAACTATAATATCATACTTGAAATATCATTGCAAAAAATCTAACTCTCATCAGGGAGTAAAAAATGAATTACCATATTTCAACTTAAAGCTAAATTTTAAAATATTCCATATCACTGTGTGGAATACATTTTGAGAAACACATTTAGATCTCACTATACTACTTAATTGTTGTTTTTTGCTCTAAATAATCTTCGGCCAAAAAGCTTCAACTCCTGTACAACACAGTTATTAACTACAACATGTTTACCGTAACTTACAATCTTCTGAGATGATGTTTCACAACTCCTCCGGCTAGAGCTGGCAAATACGATTTCTGTTGCTGTTCTATTTTAGCTTTTTGGTAAGTGCCAGCAAACAAAATTATATTCCTTCCCTTTTATGGTTTTCTACAAGGCCCTGGCTTGTAGAGAAGGCATTTGGGAGGTTGCTTAACATTAATGTTAAACAGCTTATATTTTAACTACAGCTATTTCGCAGGGTGGATATGTGCACGTTTTAATTCTTCACCACACATTTTGATAGATGGAACCAGTAAATGATCATGCTTTTTTATTTAGTGAAATAAGTGGCCTCCTTATACCTCCAGAAACATTAGTTCCTATATAAAAAGGTCCGAAATACCAATTGACATGAAAATGAAAGTTCAAGCAGTCAACGTTTTTGTTTACTTTAAATCATTTAGAAGCCAAAAGATAAAATTAGCTCCCTTTGCCAAAATGTAAGGCATTTTAGGGTCTTACGAAAAAAATAAAAGTAAACACTTACATGGAAAAGAGCAAACTGCTTAGGAAAAAAAAATGTGACTTTTTTTTTGTTGGTGGTTTTTGTTGGAGGACACGGTTGCTGGCCATTAAAAACGGTCACTGTTCCAAGAAGCCTGTTTGGCTAATGCCAGAGAGTCTTTATCAGCAAAATAAGAGAAGCACGCTGTGCCTCACACATGTTTCTACATATTTCTTTAGGAAGTCTGAGCAAGTGAAGAGTAGAAGGCAACTGGTCAGTCCAGCTTGAAGTGACTCTCCCGGAATCTCCGTCACTACTCTCACCACGCCTCTGGTCCCTGCTGTGGCCACGTGACAAAGATGAGAAACACAGGAGGCATTCCTCTAGAATTCCAACAAAAGCTTTGACTCTCTTATGCTCTGGTCAAATATATTGGCGTAGTTTGGATATAACCAAAGAAAATGAAAATTGATTGATTTTTATTCATTTGTTTTTTTAATTGATTTTGGTGAGCATCAATCAGGTCATGATCTCAGGGTCCTGGGATCGAGCCTCGCATCGGGCTCTCTGCTCGGCAGGGAGCCTGCTTCCTCACCTCTCTCTCTACCTGCCTCTCTGCCTACTTGTAATCTCTGTCTGTCAAATAAATAAATAAAAATCTAAAAAAAAAAAAAAAGAAGCCAGAGAGGCACTGCCAACAAGTACCCATTCTATTATTTGCCTTCGTATGATAAGATTGCAACTCTCAAAGTACTCCTCAAAAATAACTGTGTAGAATCTGTTTATTGAGCCAACTCAAAAAATTCTATACTATCAAATACTGTAAACAATTAAAATTCTGGGTTATTGCATACTTTCCTATGTAACCCTGTGTCTTACGAGATAAAGGAATATTTCCATTTGCTGTCCTTACTGAAATGGCTGTCTTATTAAAGCTCATAGTACTCTGATAATAGGATTCTTTTTAAACTAAAGTCTCTTTTTTTTAAATGCATGTTTTGTGCTTATACCTGATTGACTGTATATTAGATTAGAGCTATTTAATGGGACTTTGGTCACTGACCAGTTGGATTTATACTCTTCCTGGAGTTTTTTGTTAGAACTCAATAAATATTTAATAATGATCACTATAATGAAATGTGGAAACACCCACAATATGGTTCTATATAATCAGTGGCTATAGTTGACCATGATACTTTATGTTTTTTTTTAATTTCTAAAGTTTTAATATAATTAATTTATAATAATATGTTTGAAAAAAACCTGAAAAATCTTTTAAAGCATATTCTTTTCCATTCACAAAAACAAGACACCTGATATAATTTTATTATGCTTTGATATTAAAAATCATATTAACCTTTCAGAACACAGAAATTCATATTAGGGCTATTATGGGTCTCAACTGCCTTTGCAGATTAAAAAACTGAGAGTCACTGAATGAAAAAATGCCTGGATTCATATAGCAGGTGTGAATAAAGAGTCCATAGAGCAATTGGACTATAATAAAATAATAAAAGAATTACAATCTAAAATCTGAACTTTTCTTCTTTCAGTTAGTATATAAACCTCTATCCATCTATCATTTGTATTAGTTTGTATAAGATTAGGAACTGGTATTTCCCTTCATGAAAAAATACTTTTTATATCATAGAAATATAAAGACACAAAAGTCATCTTTACTCTCAGTTGCCTCAACAGGTATTAATAGAAGCTGATTGCCTTCCAAAGAATAACAAAAATAGTATGCCAGTGAACATTTTCATAATAACAAAATATAACATGAATTTACAAAATCATTTCTGAATCACTGAATGATACTGAATTTTTGATACTTTAATTAATTATTGTGTTGCCAAATCCATAACTGTACACTCTATACTTTTTCCAAATTACTAAGTAAATAATTATGAGATTGGACATGCATTCTACCATGTCTTTTCCCATTAGTCCTATTTTTCAAGCAATGGTAACTTAAATAGATATTTACATTGTGGCTTCTTTCATAGGGGGATTATAAACAAACAGATTAGAAGGCAGGGCTAGCCATATGATAAACACTATAAACCATTAAAAACTATGTTATTAAATCATAATGGCCAGGGGAAGGAATATGATATAATTTCAAGTGAAATAAACCACAGGAACTCAATTATAAACACACACACATCCAGACACATACAGGGTGAAAACAAATCTGTAAGAAAATATTTGAGAATATTAACAATGTAGGCTTTTTTCCTGGGTTGCAGGATTTTGGAGGATTTTTCCTTTTTAAAACAAATGTCTGTATTTTTAGTATTTTCTACAATTAGCACATTTACTTTTATAATCAGAACAGATTAAAACTAATTTTGTAGAAATATACACATAAAAACTAAATTGTGGAATATGAGTATGCATGTGCAATTTCTGGCTGCTTAAACTTTGCATTCAGACAGCATCTTTTCTCCAGAGACTGTTACAATCTCGGCTGCTGTGTATTTTCTAAGGAGGTAATGAGACAAAAGCCATTTTTGCTCACTGAAAGATTAGAAGCACTGCAAAGCGGAAGAGACCAGCAGAACAGGAAACAAAAGTAAAAGAGTTAAGATAAGGGACTGCTGAGAAAAACAAAAGGAGTAGTAAAAACAGTTTCTGAGTGTTTGGGCTTATTATATCACTCAGAGAAAAGCAAAAGAAACCAGTATTTCTGTAAACTCTGCAAGATGGTGGGAATGATGCCTGTGTCACTTGGTTCTCAGCTGTGTCACTTGGTTTGATTATTCTCATATAAATTAGATATGATTAACCTCACCCTGGGTATGCCACTCAGAAAAACAAAGTGACAGCAAGTAATGAAACCAGGCTGTACACTGAGGTTAGCCGGCGCTCAAAACTTCTGCCCTTTGCTTTTCACCCTACTTTCTCCACAGTAATTTCCATGACATAACTAAACATAGAGTCTCTCTTTTAGGATCGTCTGTCTTTGAGGATGGTAGTGGCTGTGTTATTTGTAAGAAAAAAGGGGAATTTGGCCATTTAGTTTGGGGTAGGGGTTTGATATAGAGGCAGACCTCTGAGAATTCTCAATTCTCCAGCTGAGGGAAAGGCAGTGATAAGAATAAAAACCAAAATGATCCTCAGAGGAAAACAGGACACAGTTCCCAGATCTCACATTTACTAAATATGTGACATCTGGCATGTTTCATATGTAAACTTTCTGAGTCTCAGATTCGGCATCGCTAACATGTTTTACTAATACCACCTTACTGTGGTTGTAGGATAAGTGAGAAAAACAGTCAAGGGTACCTGGAGGAGATCACAGCACACACTGGGCTCCCAATAAATGTCGGTTCCCTTTTCCTTGCGGCTGAGCCATTGGCCACACGTAACAACAAGCTACTCCTTGTCTCGGACTTTGATTCGTTGTTCCTGAGCTTCCATTAGCTGGTGGTACCTACCCCTAGATTCCTAAGTCTGTGTAATTATTTTTGAAAAAGCCCCTCTTGTGGAGATACTTCACTGTGGTTTCGTCTTACCATTTTCTCCTTTTCTCCACGAACCTCAGTTGTCTGCTATCAAAATACAGAGACCAAATTTAACGAAGTCATAATCAAGTTTGTCTTGAGAGTACTTAGAATCCCGGTAGTGTAGAGAAGGACCCGAAGAGATCTATGAGTTCAAGAAGCAAACAGGATGGATGAGGCTCGTACGCTTCTAGCTGAGCAAGAGCAGCACTCATTACTTGCTTTCCCACGCGAATGCTTCAGAGAGGGTGTTATTTCTCTTTCCTGCGGGCTCCGTTACTTTCTATTGTGGCCACTTCCTACGTTTATTTTCCTTCCGTGGCCCTGATTTCATTCAAACCCCTCTTTCAATGGTCTAGTTAGGAAAGGAGGGGTCACTCGAAGATTTGTTATTAATTCTTGGGTCCCACCCCAGACCGACTGAGTCAGAAACTCTGCAAATGGCGCCCAGCAGTGTTTGCACAGGTCATTCAGGATTACTTGCCACCAATTGAGAATCTGTATTATAGACAGTAGCCGGACTAATGCTAGCCCTCAGCTTGCTTGACAATAACCCAACACCCAAACCCCGACAGATCCAGCTTTTGTTTATGGTGATGTTTGACATCGTTGCTTTGGTCAGGGCTTTTCAACAACCTCATAGGGTTTCAGGTTAACCTATGTGGGGAAAGTTCATTTTTTTGCAATGATCTCGGAAACCTGACGCGCAAAGCATGTCTTTATGCCTTTACGACCTTCCCCTTAATCCGTTCCCTGTTCGCCACACCCTTAAGATTTCCAGGGAGGTGAGCAGAGCACGTAACGATTTTTAAACATTAACAATTTACTCTTCTCTTTTGTTAGGAAGCTGTGACTCACTTTAAAGATTAAAAAAATAAAAGCCAAACAAAAACAAAAGCCAAACATAACTAAAACAACCAAAACAGAAACCCCTAAAACCGAGTCCTTAAAGTAACAGAGAATTTAAGCGGTATGTAAGTGCCTAAGACCACTGATGGGTATGGGTGTACCTACGGCGCACAGGCATATTCGATGCCCACCACTTTTTGGTTTACAGAGCAGAGTTTTGTCTCCTCTCTACCTCTTTGTAACACCAACACAAACAGCAAGTGCGGCCAAGCTTCCTCAACTGCTAACATGACTTGTCAATATGAGATAAATATAAATATGCTCCTAAAACAATAGAAAAGGAGAAGAGGGCTAAATTTTGTTTAGAATAATATTGGTAAATGTTGCTTTGCTCCACTGGGTTTTGTTTCTCTTCCACAGTTTTTTTCCAAGTGAGGGAAAATCCTGCTCAAAAATCCGACGAACTTCTCTAAGATGTGGAAAACAGTAGTCCAACTGTGGACTAAAGCAGTCAGAAACCAAATTGCTTCACCTTGTCCAAAGATTGATGGTCCTATCATTGATGCTGGTGCTCGTTAAAATATCTGAGTGTTTACTCATCCCGCATAATAAAATTCCTTTCAACAAAGTTTCTCCTTTATCTAACCACAAGTATTTCTTCTAAGGTCAAACAGATCTTACACCTTCTGTGCCTCATTGTTTTTACCAGAAACCAAGGGGGGACTTAGAAACATTTTACAAAATTTTTATATATAAATTAACAAAGATTAAATGGAAAAAAGTGAGCTCAATGCAATTACTGCCATTTAGAGAATTTCTTTGCAGAAGGATATCTATTCATGTCTCTGCTCACTAGCTTATGGCATAGCCAATCTTTTCCCTCCAGAGCTATGAAGAGATATCTAGGAATATTGTTTACATTAACTGTGGTGCCTATTTTTGCTTTATTCAAACCTCAGAAATAGAATCTATCAGCTGCTTAGTGTGAGAAGCAAAATATTTACTGTTACTTTACAAGGTGAGACCAACCGAATGTTTAATATTCTTCCAAATAATTATCAAAGTAGAAGGCTGAACATTATTTTTGGGCGACATTATCTTATTATTCTTTGTACCATCCCACTTGGCACAGTTCTTATCACATTATAGACAATGCATGTTGAAATCATAAGTGAAAAATCACTAATATACATTGCCTTGATTAATAATTTGGGTAGTTTGAAAGAAAGTCTCAAAATGGATGAAAGATCGAAGCAGGCTATGATTCATCTTCATAGATTAGCTAGTAGGAGTTTAAAAACTGAACAGTAACAAAAAAATAACCCTATTAGGAATGACATCTGAGTCATAAGCCCGGTAATAGAAGCCTTGAGTTTTAAAGCATGTGTTATAATCATTAAATTTCAACAATCCTTTTAGTATCATCCAACTTCACATGCCATGTTCAGTAGCAATATGTCAAGATGCGAAATGCCAGCCTGTCATGGATAGTACAGAGATATAATTCCTCTTCCACATTAATCTAGCATTTTGTTTCCTTTTAGCAGAGGTGGTGGCTGCACATTTGCCTTACATCAACACTCGAAAGCACTATAATAAATATGTTTGATAGATGCTGATTGAACACACAACATTTTTTGTGTATTTTAAAAATGGTTTTTTTGGTTTTTGTTTCATACATCTAATTTAAATAAAAAGTCTTTTCCAAGAACTGACATATTTTATTTCTATAGTTTATTGTTGGGTCCTGAATTTTGGGGGGGTGTGTGGGATTTTTTCATTTTTCTTGCTTAAACTTCCATGTCAGAACGTCTTTGAATGCTTCTGAGTAATATGAATCCTAGTAGATGATAATTTTCTTCATAATACATTTAAAGTTACCCCCAAAAGTTACAGTATGGAGGATTTAGCCTCTCTTTGCAGTTCTATAAGTTAAAATGACTAAAAATGAAACTTTTGTATGTGGTTATTGTAGACTGAACTTACACATGTTTCTCAACTTAAGTTCCTTATTTTAGGCAAATGTACCACAGCTAATAGTTTATTAATTCAACAAGGGGCTAGAAAAAAGGAAAATGCTTGTTTTAAAAAGTGCTTCTCAAGACTGACATGTAAGATGTCTAAATTCACTCTATTAAAAAAATGTCAGGTCTTCATATTTGTTTCCATATATCCTCCCCAAAACTCTTTCCTCCATCTGAAGTCATGCCTTAACTTTTTAAAAAATCGGCTCTTGAGACAATCACCTCTTAAAAAAACCCCACTCCAATAAGCACACAATTTGCTTAGAAGCATTTGTGCTTCAAACACTACTCTATTTTTTATTTTCTTATATTCCTCTGAAAAAAGTTACTGGATTAAAAAATATCCAACAAGGATCCTCATTACCTTTAGTTACACTCAAACTCCTCCATTAGGGTCTCAGGCTGTTCCATAATATGGCCCCACCTACCTCCCCAAGGAATTCATTCCCTCTATTTCCTACCATAAATCAAGCCAACTCTACCGCCAAAGTAGGCTCTTTGTTGTTTTCCGATGATAACTTGTAGGCTTGTTCAACCTTTTAAATTTAAATTTTCTCCCTCTCAGTTTATAATCTCTACCTCTGCCAGGATTGATATTTAACAGGCATTGATTTAACAAATACCTGCTAAGTGTGACCATGTTCTTGGCCCCAAGCTAGGAAGGAGGATGATGCCAGTGAACAACTGAAGAAGAGCTTACAGTAAATAAAGGCTAAAGTCATCAAATTAAATATAAAATTAAAAATGTGTGACACATGCTTAGAAGGAAAGATCCAGAAAGCCATGAGAGCAAACAGGGGAACCTAATTTAAATCTGGGGATTTCTCAACTGGTAAGACTGTGAGATCTAAAGTAAGAGGCAGGATTAGCCAAGCAAAGATTAGGTGAAAATGGGTTCAGTCAGAAGGAACAGTGCTTTCATCTGCACTGAAGAACTTCTGAAAATGACAAGTGTGACCACCGCATACCGTGAGAGGGAACTGCGCCTAGAGAGTCACTCTTCCTGAGGAGTAAACATGGATATGCTCCTCCATTCCCTCTTCTAATAGAAGCAACAGACACATTTTAGGTAATTAACTATCCTTAATATCCTTGACTTGCGGATTTGGACGTGTCTTTTATCCCCTATTAGATTTTAAGCTCTTTGAAGGCAAGAACTATTTCCTATTCAGATTTTGTCTTCTGTATTATTTGGTACAGTGCCTAGTAGGTAATGAGCACAAAGCCTGTGTGCAGAATGTGTGCAACCACACAGGGGCCTACACTTAGAAAGACTCACTCTTGTTTCAATGCTTTGCTGTCACCATCTTTAATTTCCTTAATATTTTTTTGAAGATAAAGCCCCAGACTTTGATTTTTCATTGAAACCCCCAGTTTAGGTAGCCAGTGTTGAATGAATAAAAACTCTGAATGAATGAGTGATTCAAAGATTAAAGAGATCTAATTGGGACAATACTGTAGGGCATTTTTCTCTTCTAGAGTCTACCTTATTCCAGGAACATCATATGATTCTCAGTATGGGATGGATGGCTAAGGGATGGGCAAAGTTTTCCTTGAAGAGAAGTTTAGTCTTCTAGTATACTGTTTCTTAAATATTAAATTGAATTTTATATTGACTTATTTAGATATTCCCAGAACCCTCTTCCCTGAAGTGTATTCTTTCATGATCATCACTTTTCAGTCTCCATCCCCAACATTAGGAGAGGGGTAAGTCAAAGTCCAAGGCATTGTTTTCTATGCCATTCATCTCTTTGCATTTTGTGAATTCTTTGCATCCTGCTGCATACCACAAGCATAAATGAGAGCTATCAATGTGGAGAAACATGATGTCATTCAGGCCTCTGCTGATGAGTCTATAGAAGTTTGCAGAAGAATTTGTAGACGCAAAAGACCTTCAGTTATCAAGGATTAATGACTGACTGGCATTGAGTGAAACTGGACCTTCTCGAGCTGAACCTTGTGACTCTGGGGACCCGAAAGGCTAGTTTAGCTCTTAGTCTAGACAAGTACAGTGCTGACAAGTATTTGTGAGAACCTGGGATAAATACTGAGTTATTTACTGACTTACTTTTCTCCACTGAGGAGCCCCTTAGGGAATTCAGAAGGATTTTTAGCTCATCCACTGGCTCACCAACCTACAGTCCACACTTATTACTGAGCTTCCATAGGATAGGCTGAATTCTCACTATCTGTCCAGTCAATGATCCATAGATTATGGCCTCCTTCATGCAGATGACAACTTAAACTACCTTAGCTCAAGAGTTTTATAGTTAGTTATAGCAGTGAGTCCAGAAGGTGCCTGCAGAGTAAATGGGACTTAAACAACATACCCGTTGATTCACCGCCTGATGATACAGTGCGCAGATTCCAAGTTTATTTTACGTCAGCCTTTTAAGGGCCTTGGTGGACAGTCTCATGCATGCACCGAGTGTGGGCTTAGGTTCTCTCTCTCTTAAATGAATAATAAAAGAAAACTCTTCATTAGTAATTACTGCAATACTTTATCATCTTTCAGAAGAGCTAAGAACAGACTGGAAAATTAGTGACTGAAAATATTATTTTGAAAGAAGGTGAAATTTAAACCCATGCAACCAAGCAGGACTGAATAAATCCAGTGTTATGTCTTCTGGGTGTTTACTTAGAGATATGGAGTCATCCACTTGCTGAGAGAGTGCATTTAAGTTGTAATGGTGGAATATAGCAAACCTATATTATTATTATTCTTAAATAATTATTTATTTAAAATAATTAATGAGTAAATTATTAAATAATTAGATTTATTTAATTAAATAAATTATTTTTTTATTTGAGAGAGAGCTTGAGAAGGGAGAGGAAGAGGGAAAGAATCTCGAGCAGACTGCACATGTTAAGTGTGGAGCCAGATGTGGGGCTTGATCCCATGACCCTAAGATCACAGCCTGAGCCAAAGCCAAGAGTTGGATGCTTACCTGATTGAGCTACCCAGGTGCCCCAGTGAACCTATATTATTTACGAACAAAATATCATCCCCCAATGTTTTATTCTCTGACTCCCTCAGAGAATTCCTCCTTGGTAGCCTACTCATACATTGTAGATATTTCACGGCACCTCTTAATCTTCCTGTAATACTTTTTTACTGTTTTATTTCTTTCTCTCTAGCCGAAAGTCCTCAAGTGCAGGGACCACTTTGCAATTGTAGACATACTCTTGATATTTTTATCCACAGCTCCTGGTAGATAATAAAAATCTTATGAAATTAATAATGAAAGAATGCATGAGTCATTCTTCTTTTAAATTATACTGTGGCTCTCTGTATCTCCTTAGCCCTGACACCTAACTAGCAAGCCTATGAAAGGCAGTCTGAACTGATGGGAAATTTATACCAGGCCTAGAAGTTGTAAAGACGTAGGAGAATGTGCCCATGTGGGATGGTGGAGAGAACTCTGGAAAGCAGACTGATTTCTGTCCTGGAGGCTAGACTATCTGGCTCATGTAGCAGGGGGAGGCAGAGTTTCAGGAGGGCATACAGCACAGGGATTGCTTTGATGCCTCTGCTCACTGTGAACCACATCCTCCCCCTTGGGGTGAGTTTCTCTCTGAAGTGCCTGGCTTGTGCTTTAACATCTGAAAGGAGGCTCTCATTTTTAACTTCTGCCCCCCAAAACTGGGCCTGGCGAGGGCATGGGGGAGAGCAATTAGAGCCCCTATCAAACATTTCTTTGTCGGATGACAGAAACATCTGATTTAATGAAAGAGATTGGGAAGGATTCATTTCCACTCTTACATTTCAAATTTACTACCTTCTGTGGGGCAGAGTGCCAACACATTCATTTATAGGGAGATAAATATTTCAGAGGTGTGTATAAAAGGCATCTTGTAAAGTATGTTTTTTATAAACAAGATCAATCTAGATTGGGCTCTGCTTCTCTTCTGATTCTTTAAGAACCAGAATGAGTTCTTAAAAAAAAAGTTTCTATACACACATGCATTATGTATATGTGTGTGTATACATATAAATATATAATCTACACATAAAGTAACCAAATTAACTGTAGAAAACTTTAATCTGTGAGTCTGATCAAGTGTATTGTCTGGATGCTAATTGAAGACCCATTTCAAACAGCAGGATAGAAGAATTTTAATAAAATTGTGATAACTTACATAGCTTGCTCTTTCCCCCTAATATGACTACAGAAAGTTTTTTTTTCAAGTATTTCCTTTTGATTTCTAATTGTATACATTTTCTCTCAACATAATTTCTGGTAGCAACATAAAATGCAATCTTATTTAGTTATTGATAATTTTTAAAGTAATTTTTTATTTTAATTTTCCTCAGATTATTTTAAAATTTATTTTAAATTGTCCTTTTCTTTTTGTAATCGTGTACCAGAAAATTTTATTTTCAAGGGACTTGTGGTAAACACTGCTGTTCCCTACTCCCCCTCCTTCCATGTCCACACAGAAGCATGGTTTTATTGAGATATCAGGAGATTACCCTGTCCACCAAAGGAAGGTAAATACTGGTTAACTTAAGACATCTATTCATCTTTCCAGTAATAGAAAAGGAGACGACTGTGTGATGTGACTCCAGCCAAGGGAAGGCCTGTCATGAGGCACCTGGGAAAATTGTTATTGCCATGAATAAGAGGCACCAGGAAAAGATATGGCCTTTTGTCGTCTTTTTTGAGTATGTGTGTGGTGGGGGGAGGGGGGGTGCAGTTTTGGGGCTGGTGAAGCCAATTTGTAATTAGGTAGAAGCAATAAGCCTGAGGACAAAGCTGAGAAATTAGAAAGAAAAGATGGAAAGATCCTGGGTCAATGATAAAATCTGTGTGAGTCACTATATCGTCTTATGTTTAAGCCACTTTCAGTAGCATCCTCTGTCACTTTTGTTGAAAGCACACTAAAAGATACATCACCATCTTGGGAGGCTCATGGTTTCTGTTGAGAGTGAGGCTGCAAGTCAGAAGCAGAAGGTGTTATTTAATTGAGTATCTTCTATTGAATGCATGGACTCAGTGGATTAAGATGAAGGCCACATTAGGCTGAGGCTGAGGCTGAATGGTCAGCCACTATTCCAAATATCTGTATTTCCGAAAATATTTCAGTGTTTTAAAATTGCATAGTCACAGGGTAAAGCCGCTGTGGTCTTACCCTTAGAACATCATTCACATTTTGAAAGCTTCCTTTCTCTGTCTTTCTTTCTTTCCCCAGTAGATAATTATAAAGTGAATCTGCAGTGTTTCAATCCATTATCATATTGAGACCACAAAATCACTGTGGTGTGATGGCTGACAAATTGATCAAAAAGACGTAGGTTTTGGGGGACTTCACACAATCCTAGACATTTTGTCAGACCTTGCTTATGCAGAAAATGCAACTGATAGTCACATATCAATGATCTGCTGAGAATAGTGTCATGAGAATCAACAAAAGGTTATTGGGTAGAACATCTGGGAAAAAAATTCCCCAGAATATCAAAAATTTTAAAAATATTATAAACTACTTTGTCAATTAAAAAAAATATTTATTTACTTTTATTTTAGAGAGAGATAGAGAAGGAGGGGCAGAGGGAGAGGGAAAGAATCTCAAGCATACTCCTTGCTGAGTGTGGAACCTGACATGGGACTCGGTTACATGACCCTGAAGTCATGACCTGAGCAGAAACCAAGAGTCGGACACTTAACTGACTGAGCCACCCAGCACCCCTCAATTTCTTTGTTAATGCTTAATTTCTCTCTTCAACATCATTATAAATAATTCTAGCCCAGTAATTCTCCTACTGAGTATCATGATTTATTGATATGTGACTTTTTTTTTGTGGTTTCTTGGTATCTATGGCTTAAGTTAATAAAAATAGAAAAATTAACTTCATATGTTTGATTTTCCAAACCATGCTTCATTGAAATCTGCCAGTATTTTCCAGTATTTTTCATAGGGAATCTTTGTGAAGAATATATTAAACAGAGCTCCAAACCAAAGGACCCTAAAAGGGAGTTTAATTGTGTTGTCTCTACTACAGGTTGATCTTACTATATAGGGCAGGTCATGGCTGCCAGCAGGTCTGGATTCATATCCTTGGACCTTACAAAGCCATAAATCTTACAGTGACTAAAATGTTCCAGAGCAGAAGGTAGTGTGCTCTGCTGTCATCCCTGGGTGAATAGCAACTTTACCAGCTGCACGTGGAGTGGGAGGAGGAGTAATGCCTCACAGCGTGGATCCCGTTACCAGAAAAGGATGGCAGAGAGTCGGAATAAGACAACACATGTCCTCTACACAGGGGATATTTACGGCGGTATGCAGAGTTTCCCAAACTAATTTGCCCGGAAACTCTTTCCACTTACAACATCTGTTACCATTTCTGGGAAGCAAATTCTTGATTTAACACTTTGAAGAATTAGAGCGTGCAAAACATTTCAGTGCAGATTGACTCTCTGGACCTTCGTAACAATCCTACTGGATTTGTCAGCCAGGTATAACAAATTTACCTTAGGAAACTCAGATTCAGAGAGATTTAGAGACTTGTGAAAAGTCACATAGATTACCGGGATAAAAACTCAATCCCAATTCCTTGTCAAAAGTGAGATGGGAAGTGGAGATGCAACGGGGGTGGGAGTTAAGGTGGTAGGAAAAGTAAAAATGAAAGAAGATGGGATCGGGAGGGAGAAAAACCAAAAGAGACTCTTAATGTCATAAAACAAACTGAGGGGGGTGGGGGGAAGAGGGGTTGGGTGAGGGTGGTGGGGTTACATCATATGTTTAAATAAAGCTTAAATAAAGTAAAAAAAAAAAAAAAAGTGAGATGGCCTCTGGACTGTAAGGTGGCCTGTTTTGTAAGTTTTTTTCTAATTTTGAAAGTACCTCATGTAAGGCTGTGCACACAGCACTATTAATGCCACATGATGGCTTGGCTACAATGGCATTTTATAACTCATTAGTGCAGTTATACAGTGTTGGCTTTGGTATCAGACCACTTAGGTGAGAATCGTGGCTATTACTTTTGCTAGGGTTGTGTCCTTGGGCAAGTAAATTTTACCTCGGAAAACTGTCAATGCAAAGCCTGGGCCTATATGGTGGTTGTTGTGATTAGTAAGGATAATGAATGTAATTGCTTAAGGTAATGACTAGGACATGCTAATTACTCAATAGGCCTTATTTACACTTTTAGGGACACTTATCACAACTGAGTCATCGTGGAGTACAAGATTCCAGAAAGTTTCGTATTAATTGTTTATTTCTCTCTTAAAACACGTGTTGAAATACAAAGTCTGATCAGCAAATGCATTCCTCCTACCCTCTGATCTGTATTTTCTTTTTCTTTTTTTTGATCTGTATTTTCTAATATATTTTGGGTCAAAAAAAAAAAAGCGGGAGAGACACCCACACAAATGGAAATCAATTAACCCTAACTTGAAACAGATGTCACTAAAATGTGCTGTATGTACTCTTAACCCATGAACAGTTAACACATCAATTATGGAAAGGGAGAAGCGTCCAAAGCCAGATGTTTTGTATGTCTTTGGAATTTACACACTTTCTTAACTATGGCCAGTTGAGTTATTGTATGTTGATAACTGAAATAGCTTCTCCTTAATTGTACACCATTGTAATTTCAGAGGCAGCTCCTGGCCTTTTAATAGTCACAGAGGGGCTTCTGCTCTATGCGAAGCAAATGCCAAGGTCAGGTGCAGAACATATAGATGATATTTTTCTAAATTATTCCATCAGAGAAGGGATTCAAACATATTTCCTTGTGCCAGTCTTACTGTATACCTGGGTGCAGTTGACAAGTCTCAAAGGAGCTTACAACCCTTCCACACAGAGTCTTGGTCCAAGTCAGAAAGAAGCGGATACCGTGTATTATGATTTAGAGTCTGTTGCTCAAAATAGGATATTGTGGCTTAAAGAAATATTTAGACATTACTTAAGCTAACTATTATAGGATTGAAATGAAGGGCCAAATGTTATGACTGGAACAGCTCTCATGTTTTCAAAGCTTTTTAACCAAGCCGGCAGCTTGCAGAACAAACTTCACTCTGGAGTGGAAAAAAATGGGCACACACACACACAAATGCACGCACGCACAGTCAGGCCCAAATCATAACATTAATTTATATGAGTACGATTTCTTAATCTTCTTTCACAACCTAATTGGTACTGTTTAGCTCATTAAATATGGATAATTCATATCTGAATATTCAAGAACTCTGGTTGCCTCTGAGAATTTGAATTATGAATCTGCAGGTCGGGCTGTCTGGCTTGTACACCTATGACCATACACCGCTGCAAATTCTGACTTGTCTCATCACTGTACTGTTATCGCAGAAAATTTCCATAGAGGAGCTCTCTTCTAAAATAGGGTCACTCTTGAGTTTGGGCTCAAACTCCAAAGCTTCCAATCTCTGAGAAACAAGGAAGTTTGGCAGTGGCTGGACACAGCTCGTGTCTCTGAGGGACGGAGAGCGGCGGCAGGACCGAGAGTGTGCGGTGCTTTGGGACCATAGATTGAAGTTGCCTGCTTCGTGGACAGAATTACTTTGAAGTTCTGCTCTAGCACAAATTCATATGAGTTTAGTAGTGATTTTTAGTCCAGTCTTTTTAAGTATTTGATTTTGGGGGGAGGGAAAATGTTAGTGGGTGATTTCTCACGCTTATTGACCCACTCCCACATATGTAAAAACTCATGTCATATCCCAATGGAGAAGCATGGAAAAAAGTGGGAAAATGTTTACTTGATAGAAAAATCTTTTGGGGCATCTGGGTGGCTCAGTGGGTTAAGCCTCTGCCTTCGGCTCAGGTCGTGATCTCCGGGTCTTGGGATCGAGCCCCACATCGGGCTCTCTGCTTATTGGGGATTCTGCTTCCTCAGGGATTCTGGGGATTCCTTTCTCTCTCTGCCTACTTGTGACCTGTCAAATAAATAAATAAAATCTTTTTTTAAAAAAAAGAAAAATCTTTCATGAATCTGAAATAAAATCATATGCAGGATTCAACTCTCATGCAATTTTCCTGCAAATATTTCTTACATAGTGAGCAGAGGACCATGTTGCCACCCTGCTCTAGCAACCAAAACCTTCGGGGTGGGGGCTCTTGGTTATGTCTCAGAGACAAGGTAGCAATAGAGGAAGGAAGTGGGGCCACTGCTATCTATCCTACAAGATAATGCCCACAGGCTGTTTTAAGGACTTGGGGGCCAAAATACATTGAGTCCTTAGTAGGAGGAATAAAGACAATATAGTTAGACCTATATGAGAACCTTTATTTTCTTTCCTGTAACAGAATTTGGTTTATTCCATATGTATCTACACAGGCTTACATAGTCCATCTCTTAGGAGACATAAATAGGGCAAGGAGTGAGGAGGCTGTAAAGATAAAAACAAAACAACAACAACAAACAAACAAAGAAACAAAAAAACAGAAAAGCGTTGGCCTAGCAGGTCTCAGGCTAAACATTTAAATATAGCTGTGAAAATTTCTTCATTGCTCGGGCTCAGTTCATCAATGTAGCTAATGAGGATTTGGGGGCAGATTTGGTTATTCCTAAGTATTAGTTCAAAGTAGTTTTATTGCAGAATATGTTGTATTTTATTTCTTTTTCCAGGATGTTCAAATGGAGGAGCAAGTGATTGGATGGGATTTTGAATCTAATAATGAGAGTCAAAACCTATTTCCTACTATAACTCAGATAGGCAAAGATAACCCCTACCCACCAAGGATTGGGAAAAGAAATGACTAAAATCCAATTTAAAATTTAACCCAGTTAGATTTATATAATTCCTTTAGGTAATTAATATTCAGTTTCTCTGGAAAAGGAATAGCTCAGTTTGAGTCACCCCTTTTCTTTTGCTTTTCTTCTTAAGTAACAAATAAGTATCTGGGTGAAGGGTGAGACAGGAAGGCATTGCTATCCTTGAGCACAGCTTGCACCCCCCCCCTCCCAATCTCTGGGCAATGTCCTCTTTCTACCCACTGTTGCTTATCCACTTAGCATTCTGTACCAATTTGAGGTTGGGGTGAGGTGGTGCGCACCCTAGTCTTTCTGATAATTGAGTAAGAGTCTAGTGGATGGAATCAATAAAGTGATGACTTGGTCCCACCCCAGTCTCTGATGGTGCCAGAGACACCTCTAATGTCATGCTGTGATGCTTACTTGGACTCCAAATGGTGGTCTATTCTGTAGTTCTTTCTATAAAGTCACCTGTCCTGCCAAAGCCATCCCATTTGCCAAACTCCACACCAGATTCTATCAGTGTCCTTTTCATGTCATATAGAAATCAGATGTGATGAGGAAAGCTACATCTCAGGGCCTCACTTTGCATGCCAAGATTCTAGTAAGTATGGATGATCAAGGCTCCAGGGTTAGTAACATGTCTGATAGTCTTGCTCGCAAGTCAATCCTTATCTCCTTTCTTTCCTCTTCTGTTATCTTTCACCTGCCCTTCTTCCTGCGAGCTTTCCCCTCTAAATGCACTCTCTCTTATGACTCCACCTCCTTTCAAACCTTAATAATACAGGGGTATATTCTCTACACAGGGTGAAAATGGAGCCTCCAGGTGAAGCTGATTCTCCAAGCTTGGTTATTGCAATGCAGAAGGATAAGGAAAACAGATGAAAAAAGTTTAGGAGATCATTTTTCAAGATAATATCCTGGCTTGCAAGGCACTTTTCTGCAGCATTATCCTATTTGCATATCAGAAGCAGAATATCTCCTTCCTTTTTTCATTCTCACTGTAATAAATGGTTTCCTTTTGTAATAAATTCTAATCTTCCTTCAGCAGATGGATACTTGAGATCTATTAGTACCAAGCTTATGAGTTCAAGTATTTAGAAAGGCAAAAGTGGAAAATACATTAATGTTTCCAAGAGGTCAGATGCTATATCCAGACTTCTCTCTCTCAGCTTTGACCCAGAGAGAAGCAGCATGTTTGATAAATGATAATTTATCATACCAATGTATGATACATATACATATGTATCTACATGTATATACATATATATATATACAATGTATATACATATACAATACATAATACCAATGTATTATCATATTTCCCTTCTCGGTGCCTAAGGAGGAGATTGCTGTGTAGGATATCTCATACTACCATGGGACAGCCTAATTCATTTAAGAAGGCAGAGGGTCATAGTCAGACACATAGAATTTAAGGATCACTCCAGAGCCTCTTTCATTTCTTGTGTAGTGTGGACATTGAGTTGAGAGCAGAGGCAATTCATGGGTTGCCAAATTAGGACGCTATATTTGGGATAGGGAGATGGTGCATTGGTCTATATCCAGTAAGAGCTAGAGGTATACCAAGAGGGTAGAGATATAGCATGCTTCACTGTAGCCAAGAAATGTGCAATGAGTTCAATAGCTACAAGCTTTGGCCCTGAGAGCCAGCAAGATATCTAGGTAGCAGGATGTCAGGGACTGGGCATGGGAGACGTGTGGGTGTCGGCAAAGACTTACGAAGTTAGGGGATTGCACTCCCCTGTCAGAGACAACAACTCACCCAAGCCACACACTTTTTCCACTAGATTACATATCACCTTAGAGATAGAAGTAGAGGGAGAAATCAAATGTAGAAGAAACTGAGCATTTTTTTCCCAAGAGAAGACTGAGCATTAACAAAAGTGATTGTTTAGCGAACAACCACATTAGACAAAGGTTTAAGAGGGATTGGTTATTTACTTATTATGTCCTATTCTGCTTATCAGAGGAACCCCAAGACCAGAAAGGGCCCTACTTTTTATTTCTTCCATGAGCCATCTTTTGACCTTGAAAATTGAAGCCTTACATTAAAGATGGTGGAGCAAAAAATAGAGGAGCCTGGGCTCTTGATGACTTCATGGAAATATCATACCTATTCTGGAGGGTCCTCTTCTGGACTTCCTTAGTGAAAGAATAAAACCTTCACATTTAAGTCACGAGAGTAAGTTCTTTGTTCCTAGCAGCTGAGCAATTCCTAACTGAAACAATTAACTTGTTTTTTCTCATTGAATTTCTTCTGGTAAGAATTTATATTTTCCCCCACATGTATGTTATATACTCAGCACAAAGGTTATTACTTTTTCTGAGATGTAAAAGAACACATTTGAAAATTTTAAAACATTACCTGAGCAACCAATATGTAAGACAGATACTCAAAATTAATTGTCTTTATTTGTTTGCTTGTTTTGAGAACCCCTAATGTCTAAAGGGCATAGAGATAAGGTGTATGTGTGCACACAGATATGTGCTTCTGTTTTCTTGGTTCAATGAAATGGAAAAAAAATAACAACTGTGGGAGATTATGGCAATATTATGAGTTCACAGAAAAAGTTACTGCATGTACTTTATAAAAAAAATGTTTAGGCAGTGGCACCCTCATCAAGGGAAAAAGAAAGGTACTCTGTGACTCTGAAACCTGATCATATTAGAATATGAGATAACGTTTGGAGAGAGGTGGGTACCCAAATCCTAGCACATAAGCTATCTATATAGATAGACTCTATCCATGTCTGCCTCCTAAGTCCTGAAGACAAGGCCCCAGGACAGGGCCTCACCCTGTGAAGCTCCAGGGCTTACACTTGGAAAAGCAGGAATAAGAAAGCTATAGCAGGCAGGGAGCTATGTTGAGATCCCACTGAAAACCTCTATACCTGAAATCAAGAGCTAGAAGCCCCATTTTTTATTTTTAGCAGAATATATGGAAGTTTTCCTGTCCCAAATATCTATTCCATATTACTTAAAAATTTTACTTGCCCTATTATCACCATTTCTTTTAAATAGTACATTCCATAATTGCACAAAACTCTTTTAAAATAAAAATGTTCCTGGGGGATAATATAGGCTAAAGTGCCTATATTATTAGGGAACATTAATCTTGTTTGAGGAAATAGAAAATAGATGGTAAAATGGGAAGCATGTTGATGGATGGAAAGGTAATTTTAAGAATATAAGACCTAGCAAGGGTGGGCAAGTCACTTAAGAAGCATGAAAGTCCTGCTTAGCAGAGGTATTTGGGGGGCAACCTGTAACCTTTGTGTTAAAGAAGAAGCCCATTTTTTTTTTTTGTTTTTTACCTTGGATCTTACTTAGGGTAACTGTATTTTCCAGGTTGCATGCAGCAGTCCCAGCTTAGATCAGTTGTTTTGCAGTAATTATTTCACTTTTTTTTTCATTTTTTTTATGGAGAAATTTTATTTTAATTGTCCAGAATGCATGATAAATCTTATGGAAAATATATTCTTGTCCCATTTTCCTCCTTTAGATGAGAGGGGAAAAGCCTTTAATATTCAGAGATACAAGGTAACTCCGTGATTTCTTTCTCTAGGAGAGCTACCTGTCTCACTCCTCTGTTCTGGTATCTCTGCCAAGGTTAGCAAGCCTTTGGGAGATAGGACAAGGTGTTGTCTTAGGACACTGTCCTCCCATGTTTTGAGTGGTTGAGAGCCTCAGAACTGAAAATGAATACAACTAAGGATGACCTCTCTCCCTTTCACCTGTCTCAGCAAGGTGGAACAGGGGAAGTGATACTTGAGGTGGTTTTGAAAACCCAGGAGTACCGAGGTCTGTCCATGTACAGTCAGAGTCATAATCGCCATTGCACATATAAGTATGTTGGAGGGCATATAGTCAATGCAAAGTGTTTTAAACTGGGTTTCCCCAACAGCAGACCCCAAGTACAAGTAGTTTACTTGATGAAAATGGTGAATCAGGATAGGGAGGGAAGCCAATAAATGTTTATTATTGTTTTATTGAACAAGCTACCTTTGTGGATATAGTTGTTCAATCTTGCTAGGGACCTCTGGTAGGCTGTGTGTCATCTCAAATAAGGTGTGAGGGAACTAGGGTATTTATTTACCAACTTCTGACAGCCATTAATTGAGAGCTGTACCCAGAGGGCATATCTGTACCCAGCACAGGAGCAGAAAAATCTTCAATAGCCTGAAGTCCTCAAAGAATCTCAGGTGATTAAATATGCAAGCCAATGGTTCTACACAAATGTTACTACCAAATGTGGGTAAGGCATTGACAGTGTCTGGGGCATAGGCAGGGAAATCAACTACATATGAAATATGACTTCAGAAGTATCAGGACACTCAATCAACACTGAGTGATAACTCCCGTGGAAACATTTTATTTTTCCTTAATGTTGAAAACAATACTCAATTATGATCTTTGATTTGAAAATTGATAGATCAATACATAAGTGAATTTATTAGTTCAATGTAATGGAAAATTTCAAGCCTTTGGTTTCAGACATGACTGGATCCGTGTTTTCTTTATGCCATCATGATTTATTCTCCTTTTTTGGACTATTTTCCTGTGTTTTGGCTTTATGCTTAGGTAGGTTATCTCCACTGGTGGCAAAATGGACTACCAATTAGATTCAACCTAGTTAGTAAGCCCAAAATAAATAAATCACCTATTTTCCAAAAGTTCCAGAATATATGTAAGGAGGCATTCACCGTACTAAACTACATCCCTTGCATATCTCTATCCGTTATTATGTATGGGCAGAGAAATGAGATTTGATGATTGGCTGTACTTAGGTCATAAATCCTCCCGAGAACTATGGGAACTGGTTTGCCTGCATCACATAGCATGAGGTACGGGCAGAGTAGCTTCTTAGAAGGAAATCAGGTTGCTATTATTAGAGAAGGGAAAATGGGTTGCAGACAGATTACACACACACACACGCACACACACGCACACTACTACACATGCACCACAGATATCCATATCTGTTGTCATTTTACCCTTTATCTTTGATCTCTGAAAAAAATGCAAATTTCTCTGGAGATTTATTAACTTAATTTTTCCAGCCAGGTGACAGTGTTTTCTTTCTGGCTTTGCAACTGGGTATTTTTGTGATACTGAGAAATTCACTAAATAGAATGTTAAAGAGGGATATTTCCTCTCTTGGAAGTTTTCAGGTGAGACCTTTAAGCTGAAAGTACCAGGTATTAAGTCCCCCTATGTTCTAATTGGAGGTTCTAGGCTATTTGAATAGGAGTTACAAATTAGGGAATCCCAACATTTGTTATTTGAATTTTAGCCCAACAAACCATGTAGACTCTATTAAATAGAGTTTATTAATGAGAATTTCTTTTGGAGGCATTAGGATCCTGCTTATTCTCCTCCTCCTCATGGGGGAGCACAAGTGGTATTTTCCACTTCCACACTAAAAGGTGAGGCAGGCCCACATGAGGTCCTTGTAGAGCCTAGCATGTGCCCCTTGGTTGGGTTTCCTGACTTACACACGGAAAGGACTGGAACTGCCTCACTGAAGGGTGAGGAGACAGGCTGAGAGGAAAGGAAGCATTCTAGGCTGTTCCCTCAATATGCCATAGTGATTAAGTACGTGGGCTCTGAAGCGCTCCTGCTTTAGTTCAGAACTCATCTCCACCAGGTATTAACCGAGTGTTTGTGGTTGTGTAACTAATTTTTCTGCGGCTTTGTGGAAATAATTCAAAGGAGTACTGTGAGAGTGAAATGAATTGAAATATATTAAGTGCTTGGAAGAGGACTTGGCACATAGTAAGAGTTAGCTTTGATTATTACTTCTTTCTCATAGGCTGAGGTAGATATTTCTGAGGCCCACAGAAGGAAGCAGGATTTGAGTTATCTGGAAAGGGAGCCCAAATAAGAAGGTCACTAGAGGTGACACAACAGGGAGAGTCTCTGTGGGACATTTGGAACCTGGGACAGAGAGAGATGTATACACAGTCATCTGGAGGAGACATCCAATATGGAGTCTTCGGCAGGATCTCTGATAATAGCAGGTATCTTTGAAGAACCCCAAAGACACCCTAAAGTTACTAACTTTTACAGATCTGCCATAGGCATGGACAGCTAAGAGAACTACATAGTACCACTTCTTTTTTTCCCCATCCTTCCTCCACACCACAGACAAGAGCAACAGCTTTGTGACTAGAGGAGGAATGCCAAAGCCAAGAAGAAGAATAAAATAAACCCAAACAAAGCTGATCCCTTCTGAAAACTTTAGCTCCAGGAAGTAGGTAAGAGTGTGAAGCTTTGATATTGTCATGGACTGAACTGTGTTCCCCTGCCCCCCACATTCATATGTTGAAGCACTAACCCCCTCTCACCCCCAAGGTTGAAGAGAGGCCTTTCAGGAGGTAATTAAGGCTAAATAATTAAGGCTAAATAAGGTTATAAATTTGGGGTCCTAATCTGACAGGACCAATGATTTTATAAGAAGAGGAAGCAAGAGAAGCTATCTTTCCCTATGCCATAGCAGGACACTTCAAGAAGGTAATCGTCTGCAAACCAAGAAGGGAGCCCTAATCAGGAACAAAACTGACCAGCACCCTGATCTCAGAATTTCTGGCCTCTGAAACTGTAAGAAAACAATTTCTGTTGTTTAAACTGCCCAATCCATCTTGTACTCCAATTTGACTAATACAGATACTAAGCTGTACAATGCCTGAAAAGTTAGACTACTCAGTTATACTATTCATTAATACCTTATAGTGACTGGAAAAGCAATGCTTTCAGCCTAAGACTTCATCCCAGAGCAGGGAAGGATATTTGCCATAATAGAATTCAAAAGGCAGCGATGAGGAGGAATGGACACAATTTCCATGAATCTAGATTTTAATAATTTGGTTGCATACTTAACTTCTTTGGACTATGTTTCATTTCTTTGGAATTATAAAGGAGTTGGTTTAGATGAGATTCAAGTCCCCAATGCAACTGAGCTATGTTACATTCAATGATTCATTTCCATTTATGTGAAAGAGCTTCAGATATTTTCCTGAAAGAAGTTTCTAAAAGGTAAATAAGTTCAGACACTTCAAAAGGAAGATGGGGAGAAAGAGAGCACCTTTTAGAGAACTAGTCTTAAGGTTTCCAACCACAAACCACACTTCTCTGAGGCCCGACACTGTCACCGGTACTAGCCATTGCAGTAAAAGGCTCTTTTAGAATGAATGTCATTTAGTGAAATTCCAACAATGCTTGACTAACAAGGAGACACTTAGTGTTCTCAAAAAATTTTCTTGATAGCCTAAAACTAATTTTAGTGAATGTAAATTAAATTATAATGAATGCATGCACAGACACATACGCTTAAACACACACACAACAATCACAATGAATCTGAAACTCTAGGACGTCTGGTTAATAAAATTAAACTCCTGATTTCAAGTAAAATACAGCTAACCATCCAAGTTTTAAAAAGTTGCCGTGGTATTCTGAAATATGTGCCAAGAATTCCATATTTACTCTCAGGCAACTCATCCTAGTAGCATTTCTTTAAAGATAATTACTCCTTTCCCATACCACACATGTACCTATGCTTGGGGAAATTGCAATTACAATTTTAAAGCTCTGCCATGCACTGGTGGCAAGTTTAAAGACATTCCCTTCCAATGTGTCAAAGCTCAGGTTTCTGAGGAGGAGAATCCAATAAAAATGTACACTGTAAATTCCCAGTTAAAAAGAGCCTGCTGCATGAGGGCATTTTCACATTTAAATGTTGCCAACGATATGTAATTTGCAGCCTGCATGTATAGAAATTTCCCCTTGTAGGCCTGCCCATACCAAGAGCCAGGGTTACTAAAAAGTCTTTGTACCTTTTCCATATAAATCCAGTGCTTCTTATAAAAACATTTTTCTCATGTTGGGAGTGATTCATAAAGCCTCTAATCCCATGGGTGTAATAGGACACCTCTCAATTATGCATCCCAGGGATGAGTAATTTCACAAGCTGAGTGAAAGAGATAAATGCATTAAAATGTTCTTGCAAAACAAATTCCAGGGATAGAAAAAGATGTAAAAGGAAGTGAATGTAGAAATTGAAGATTGACTTCATTGTGCAGAAAAGAATACAAGATTTGCCATGGCAGAACTGCTTAATTCATAATTCTGCAGGGACAATCCTGGTAAAGCACTGCCAAAAGCCTTCCTAATATGCAGGTACCTACCAAAGCTCATCTTTGTCTCTGGTAACTGTAGAGTATGAGAACTGTATAATAATCACATTTTGTAGTGAGTCATGGGTCAGAGAATCTGTGAGAAATTATCTCATTATCTTATTTCATTCAGGATTGGTTCTATTCAGAGGCAGAGCAGTTGGTCATTCCTGAACTTTTTGGCCTTATCAGAAGCTATATATTGAGCCTCTGGTCTGTGGGAAGGCACAAGGTAACTAGATGTAACCTGGGTTATGACCATCATAAGAATCAGGGCTGGAGCACCTGAGTGGCTCAGTCAGTTGGGCAACTGCCTTCGGCTCAGGTCATGAACTCAGGGTTGGGATGGGGTCCCACACTGGGCTCCCTGCTCAGCAGGAGTCTGCTTCTCCCTCTGCCTCTCCCTCCACGCATGCCCTCTCTCTTTCTCTCTCAAATAAATAAATAAACTCTTAAAAAAAAGTCAGGGCTGATAAAGGAAAATCACCATACAAAGCAATACCATTTGTCCTGGGTGAGAAATCTTAAAGATACATGGAGGTAGATACAATCACTGTTGGAATCATTAAAGAAGCCTTCATGGATGAGTAGAACCTTAAAAGAAAGGTAGTCTTTAGATAAGCAGAGTGGACAGAGGGTGTCCTGGAGAGTTACTTCGTGTTGGAGAGATGGAACCATATATGCCTATAGGTTGGAAGATTTAAGACATGCTTAGAGAACACTTATATTATTAGATAAAGCAGTAGGAAATTGTTCTTGTAGGAAATAAATGATCAAGTATCCCCAGGTTTGTAAGACACAAACCTGGCCTACTGGAAGACAAAGGTGGATCTGCGGGTAGGAGCCAGGAATCAGGAATTGGGACTGTCTTGGCAAGGTCCTTTCCAGTGAGGCATTTCCCTTAAGCCTCATCAACTACATGGCATCTCAAACTTAAAGAATTACGAATCTGAGAAGTTTCTAAGTAGAGGACTTAGGAAATACTTAGTTTAGCTTCCAAACCCTGAATGACCCGTCTTTGTCTGCTTTTATCATCCCAGTGACAATGAATGTACACCTAATTCAGTTAATTCTCTTTTGAGACAATTCTAATGGGTTTATTTGTTTCTTTATTCCTGTGTGTGTGTGTCGTGTGTGTGTGTGTGTGTGTGTGTGTGTGTGTGTGTGTTTATTTAATGTTGAACCAGAGATTAGTGCTACAGGCAAGGTTAAAACTTCAGGGCATGCCTTTAAACATTTGAATACACCAGATCAAATACAGATCTCCCACAGTTTATAGTGGGGTTATGTCTAATAAACCCATTGTAAATGGAAAATATCCTGTCAAAAATGCACTTAATACACTATATCTACTGAATATCATAGCGTAGCCTCACTGAACTTAAATGAGTTCAGAACACATACATAGACTAGAGTTGGGCAAAATCATCTAATACAAAGCTTATTTTATAATTAAATATTGACTGTCTCATGTAATTTATTGAATACTGAAAGTGAAAAACAGAATGGTCACATGGGTGCAGAATGGTTGTAAATTATTACCCTCCTGATGGTGGGGCTGACTGTGACTTGTGGCTCATGGCCCAGTATTGCGAGAGAGTATTCTGTGAATAACACTAGCCCAGGAAAAGATCCAAATTCAAAAATCAAAGTACAGTTTCTTCTGGCTGTGCATTGCTTTTGCACCATCATACAATACAAAAAAAAATTGTTAAGTCTAACCACCTTAAGTCCGGGACTATCTGTGTTCCCTTTCTGACTGGTTTTATTTTTATGACTTAATTTCAGGCTCCTCACCTGGCTGGTCTCCTTTCAACACGCTCCCATTTGTGAAAGTTTCTTTGAAAGTTCAACATTTAACACAACACAACACACTATCTGGAAATTGTATGCCTATATCCACCCACCTTCTGGACATGTTTTCTGATTAATATAATATAATTAAATTTTCTTGGCAATCACTCTGCAAAGCAGAATCATTCTGAGTTTACTGTCTGCTAAATCCTAACATATTTCCTACCCAGGCTACTAACTAAGCCACGAAACTCCTATTTTATAGCTGTACAAATGGTTTTGTATGCCACAATTAAGATTTTTCATTAAATCCCTGTTAGATGACATGTAGGCATAGTTCGCCCCTTGTTTCAAGCTTTTAAGGTCACCATTCTTTCAGTCAACATGTCTGCTGCTCTCTAATTTTTCATCTACAGTTTGATCAGCATCTGACAAAGTCCTTACAGTAGTCTTTAGTAAAATTATTTAATAAGGTGGGGCTCTAACATATACCATCAGATCAGTAGCTGGGTTCACATGAAATATTTAGAAAACAACATTTGTGGAATTCACCTAATTTTGCTGTACTTTAGCCAGTATTTCTCACTTTCAATTATAGGTATAACATGATCTATTTGTCAGATAATCTTGCTGAAATACCTGTGCTTTCAGCATTCTGCATTTTATAAGTTTTCTCTCAAAATTACTATCACAACTTTTGCTTCATAGGTTGTTTCCACAATGCTTTTGTAAAATAAAAGTGAGGAGGAATACAGTGGTTACCTCCTGTTACATAGTAGGACCCTTTCAAATCCATTACCACCTGAATGATGCCTATGTCCCAACACAATGATGGATCAAAACACAGGTCAGCAAACTTTATGTAAAAGGCCAGATAGCCAATATTTTAGACTTTGTGGGCTACGTGGTCTCTGTTGCAAATACTCAACTCTGTCATTGAAGAGCAAAAGCTTCCAAAGACATAACTAAATGCTAAACAAATGGGTGTGGCTCGATCCGAAGAAACTATATTTACAGAAACAGGCAGGAGTTTATTTGGCCCAAGACTGGAGTTTGCAGACCGCTGTATTAATATATTAGTATTCATGCATGTCAATGATCACATCTGTAATATCTGAAAGTACAGAGGAGTGTCTAAAAAAATGAGAACTATAAATGGGAAAATTCAGGAAAAGAATTTAAAGATTATAATCTCCCAGTGAGGAGCGCAGATGGCTTCCCACTTCAAGGAGCCACTAGGGACAGCTGAAGGCTTTAAAGAGGAGAGGATGGGTGATAACATCCATGTGTAAGAGGGTATGCTTCGCAAAAGATGCAAATTTCATCTATTTTGCACTTTTGCTGAGGTTTGGGACAGGTTTCAGTATTGATATTACCCAAAAATCACACTCCATTCTCTAAAGGCATGATATGAAACAAAAAAGTATAAGACATTCAGCTACCAGCAGCTTGGGGTATTTTTTAACTTGGCTGGTGACAGTTAGAAGGCCTTGAGTGTATGTATGTAAAACAGCATTTCAGCTTTTTTACTATTTTATGTTACTGTTCAGTAAAGCTTGACCTATGAACTCACAAAGTACAATTGTGAGTACAAAAATAAACAAATGAAACTTCCTCCTCGGGGAAGAGTTAGCCTGTCACATGAACTGAAACGGGAACTGAGAGATTCTTTTGGGAAGGACATTATTGTTCTCTACATTGTAAGGAGTTCATATGTCATCCTTCTTCAGTTATAAAATACCATAGATTGTAAGATGTGCAACAGATTCAATAATAGCCAAACAGGAAAGAAACCTAAGCAAACTAAACAAAACTCTGCCATATTAAGTGTTCCCATCAACTGTAGACAACATCCTGGCTTTAGAAATTTAAAAGCGAAAAAAGAGCATCATAAAATGGAAGAAATGTTTCACATTATCTCCTACACTGTCCCCTCCTCGCCCCCAAGACACACACACACACACACACACACACACACACACACACACACACACCCATTGGCTTTAGGGAAAAATAAAACAAACAAGATCCTATCACTCATGCTTCAGGAATAATGAAGCATAAATGAACTTCACTGCTTTGTCCCAACTTGTCTATGCAAAGATGAGATGAAATCTTATATTTGGATTGTTTTTAAGTTTATATGAAGCTATGAAGGATATTGTAAAAATAAACATTTATTTTAGAACAGTTTTAATTTTATAGAATTATTTCAAAGATAGTAGAGAGTGTTTTAATGTTCCTCACACCCGATTTTTAATTTGCTCTTGTTTATTGTTGTTGTTAAGTTTTAAGAGTTATTTGTACCTTTTAGATACAAAGTTCTAAAGCCAATGTGAGGATTGAACTCACAACCCTGAGATTAAGAATCTCATGCTCCAATGACTGAGCCAGCCAGGCGCCCCTAGATACAAATTTTTTTTGAGGGATGTGTTTTGCAAATATTTTCTCCCAGTTTGTGGTTTGTCTTTTCTTTTTCATAACTGTGTCCTAATTTCCTTTTTTTGTTCTAGGATCCCATCCAGGATACCACATTAAATTTAATAGTCACGTCTCCTTAGGCAGCTGTTGGTTTTAACAGTTTCTCAGACTTCTCTTGTTTTAGATGACCTTGACAGTTTTGCAGATTATTGGTCAGATACTTTATACAATGTCCCCCAATTGGGATTTGTATTACATTTAAATTCTTTTGCCACCTTCTGCATTCCATTCTAGGGTCCTCCAAACTCTGAAATTATTTCTTAAAAATTGCATACATTAAGATTTATTCTTTGTGCTATAAAAGGCAGTAGATTTTGACAAATGCTTAACATCTTGTACTCACCACTGCAGTACATACAAAGTAGCTTTACTACCCTAAAATCCCCCTGTGTTTTACCTATCAACCAGGCCTCCTTTACCACCCACTGAACCCCTGGTAACCACTGGTAACCGCTGATCTGTTTACCAGCACTACGTTTTTGCCTTTTCCAAACTGTCATACACTTGTGGAAGCATACAATAAGTAGCCTTTTCACACTGGCTTCTTTTATTTTGTAATATGCATGTAAAGTTCCTCCATGTCTTTTCATGGCTTGACAGCTCGTTTCTTTTCGTTGCTGAATACTATTCCATTTAATCATATATCAAGTTTGTTTATCCTGTCACTTGTTGAAGGAAATCGTGATTGTAGTTTTTGAGGAGCATAAAGACCTTCTAAACATTTGTATGTATGTTTTCGTGTGAAGCACAAGTTTTCAATTCATTTGGGTAAATATGTAGGCGTGCAATTGCTGGATCTCATGGCAAGCCTAAGTTTAGCTTTGCAAGAAACTGCCAAAGTATTTTCTGAAGTAGCTGTACCATTCTGCATTCTCACCAGCAGTGAATGAGAATTCCTGTTGCTCCACACCCTCACAAACTGTTATTGTTGGTGTTTTGAATTTTTGTCATTCTAGTGAGCTTGTAATGATGCCTCTTTTTTGTTTTAACTTGTAATTCCTTAGCGATAAATAATACTGAGCGTATTTTCATATGCTTATTTCCATGTGTATATCTTCTTTGGTCTCATGTGTGTTCAGAATTTTTTTTGCCTATTTTTAAACTGGGTTGTTTTCTTTTGGTTGAGTTTAAAGTTTTATTTGTGTAGTTTGGATAGGTGTCCTCTATCAGATGTATCTGTTGTAAATATTCTCTCCCAGTCTGTGGCTTGTCTTCACATTCACTTGACTTTGCCATTCACAGAGCAGAATTTTTAATTTTAATGAAGTCCAGCTGGTCAATTATTTCTTCCATGGACTGTACTTTGGTGTTATATCAAAAATGTCATTGCCCTAGAGTTTCTTCTATGTTATCTTTTAGGAATTTTATAGTTTTGCATTTTATATTTAGATCTGTGTTATTTTTTTTTTAAAGATTTTATTTATTTATTTGATAGACAGAAATCACAAGTAGGCAGGGAGGCAGAGAGAGAGGAGGAAGCAGGCTGTCCACAGAGCAGAGAGCCCAATGCGGGGCTCGATCCCACGACCCTGGGATCATGACCTGAGCCGAAGGCAGCGGCTTTAACCCACTGAGCCACCCAGGTGCCCCAGATCTGTGTTATTTTGAGTTAATTTTCTTGAAAGATGTAAAGTCTGTATATGGATTTTTTTTTCATGTTGATGCCCAGCTGGTTTTGTACCACTTGTCGAATGGACTGACTTTTCATTCCAAAGTTTTAAAAATTCTAATCAAGTCCGGTTTATTTTTTCTTCTGTTGCCTATGCTTTTGATGTCAAATCCAAGGTCATGTATATGTTCTTTGAAGAGTTCTATAGTTACAGATTTTAAATTCTTGTCTTTGATTAATTTCTTGTTAATTTTTGTATATGGTACATGATAAAGGTCCAACTTCATTCTTTTGTATGTTGATATACAGTTTTCCAGAACAATTTGCTCAAAAGACTGTTCTTTCCCCATCAAATGGTCTTCTCATTCTTGTCAAACATCAATTGACCATAGATTGATAGACCATTGAGTTTATTTCTATGTTTTTAATTCTATTCTATTGGGTCTTTATATATTCTTATGCCAAAACTATACAGTTTTGATTACTGTAACTTTGTAGTAAATTTTGAAATCAGGAAGTGTGAGTCCTTCAAATTTGTTCTTTTTCAAAAAAAGTTTTTCCTGTTTTACTGGAGAATGGGTCCACAATGCTCCTCACACTATCATGTGGAATTCTCTTTAAATATAATTTTAATACATTTATAATTTATTAAGCTCTCTAGAAAGCAGACCCGTAGCTTCACAAAAAAACAGTTTAAGTTATGAATTTGATCTTAAAAGAATGTTACACAGGGCTTCTAAAAAAATCATAAATTGGTCTGTGGCATCTTCTCTAACAAAGTCAAAGCTTTAGGTGTTCATAGCAAAATTTGTGATTTAAGATATGATTTGAGTTTTGTAATTCAGAAATTTTAATTTAATTTAATTGAAGCACTTTGTACAAGTACAGAATTGCAAAGAAAACTAATAATTTAATTAATTTTAGAAAATATATTTTCCCTGTTTATTATGTTTATTATGTATTAACATATATTTGTTATTAAAGGTTTAAGCAATTCAGTCCTGTACCTCTACAGAAAAAAATAATACACTTATATTTATTTACCCCATGTGTCATTTTAAAATAAATGCACATTTTCCCTGCAACTTCACTATTTCACTTCATAATAGGGTTAGAAAAGGTTACTTGTTATTTAATATAGATCTTTCTCATATTTTTCTTTAATGGCTATAAACTATTTCATAATGTGGGTTTCCTTATTTTATTTTTCACTTTTTCAATTTTTATTTAAATTCTTGTTAGTTAGCATATAGTGTAACATTGGTTTCAGCAGTAGAATTTAGGGATTCATCAGTTACACATAACACGCAGTGCTCATCATAACAAGTGCCCTCCTTAATACCCATCACCCATCTAGCCCATCTCCCACCTCCCTCCCTCCACCAACTCTCAATATGTTCTCTAATGTTGAGTCTCTTGTGGTTTGTTCCCCTGCACTTTTTCCCCTTCCCATGTGTTCATCTGTTTTGTTTCTTAAATTCCACATATGAGTGAAATCATACAGTATTTGTCTTTCTCTGACTGACTCGCTTAGCATAATACCCACTAGTTACACCCACATTGTTGTAAATGGCAAGATTTTTTTTTATGGCTGAGTAATATTCCATTATATATATATACACAGCATCTGCTTTATTCATTAGTAGATGGACATTTGGGCTCTCTTCATAGTTGGGCTAATGTTGATAATGATGCCATAAACATTGAGGTGCATGTACCCCTTTGAACCTGTATTTTTGTATACTTTCAGTAAATTCCTAGTAGTACAATTGCTGGGTTATAGGGTAGTTCCATTTTTAACTTTTTGAGGAACCTCCATACTGTTTTCCACAGTGGCTGTACAGTCTGCAATTACCTTATTTTTAAAAATGTTCTCCATTGATGAACATTTAGGTTTCTTAAAAAAAACCTTTTAAATATAATTATTGGAAGTTAGAATTTATTAAACACTACTCACCTCAGTGTGTATTTGGGTTTAGCTACATGTGACAGAAACTTTGAATAAGAAGTTAAGTTCTAAATCCTCCCCCTTCCTTTACCTCCAACATGCGCTTACCAAGATGCTCAGAAGTAAAGTTAGTTGATGATGTTCTTGCAGTTTGAGAATGGCAGGGTCAAAGATTCTTTGAAAATGGCAGGGTCAAAGATTCTGAGATCTCTTCGTTTTTCCTTCAGGATCACAAAAAGGCTGTTCCAGCATCAGACCTCTCATCCACATCCCTGCCAGAACAAGGAAGAAATACAACATGAAAATAAGGCTTATGCCCCTGTAAGGTGCTTTCCTGAAAACCCTGCTGTTGTTGGCTGAACTGTGCTTTCCCCTACAAATTCATATTTTGGATTCCTAACTCCCAGTGTCTCAGAATGTGACTGTATTTGGATATAGGGTCTTAAAAAGGTAATTAAGTTAAAATGAGGTCATTTTATTTATTTTTATATGACTCATGTCCTTATAAGAAGAGACAAGGACAGACACACACAGAGGGAAGACCATGTGAAGATACAAGGAAAAGGTGGCCATGTACAAGCCAATGAAAGAGGCTTTGGAAGAAACTAACTCAACAGACACTTTGGTCTCAGACTTCTAAGCTCTATAATTGTGAAAAAATCAGTTTTGTTGTTTAAGCCACCAAGTCTGAATATTTTGTTATGGCACCCTAGGATCACATACCCAGTGATTTTTTTTTTCTTACATCACATTAACTAGAAGTGTGTCACACCTGGTTATCCTTAGATGGAAGGAAGACTTGCATCTAAGAAATATGTTTTTTTTGGGGGGGGAGCACCTGGGTGGCTCAGTGGGTTAAAGCCTCTGCCTTCAGCTCAGGACATGATCTCAGGGTCCTGGGATTGAGCCCCACATCAGGCTCTCTGCTCCGTGGGGAGCCTGCTTCCTCCTCTCTCTCTCTACCTGCCTCTCTGCCTACTTGTGATCCCTGTCTGTCAAATAAATAAATAAAAATCTTAAAAAAAATCTCTAAAAAAAAAAAAGAGAGAGAAATATATTTTTTGGTGGGGGAGCGCCTGGGTGGCTCAGTGGATTAAGCCACTGCCTTCGGCACAGGTCATGATCTCAGGGTCCTGGGATGGAGCTCTGAATCGGGCTCTATGCTCAGCAGGGAGCCTGCTCCCCCCTCCCCGCCCTCTGCCTGACTCTCTGCCACTTGTTATCTCTCTCTCTGTTAAATAAATAAATAAAATCTTAAAAAAAAGAAATATGGTTTTTTTAATTGATTACATTTCTGCCCCTATCAAAACTAAGATTCTAATACTAAGGGAAGAGAGCCTAGTAAATAATGAATATTCTCTGCTCTGAGTTTTAAGCTCTTTACTTGTATAATCTTATTTAACCCTTATAAGTTTGAAATATTTCACAAATATATAAATCAAGAAGTCAAATAAAAAGTCACCTAGTTAGTACCTAAAGCAACCTAACTGGACCATAAGCTATCTGACTCTAGAACCCACAGTCTAAGTTATCTCAATATTTTGCTCTCTATTAAAAGTAACCATATGTAAGCTCCTAATACATATAGCTTTTTGCATTTGAGAAGCGAGATCTTTAGAAACTGGATTTCTAAGATTCCTAGGATCATAACTACTGGAATTCATGTTGTTATTAATGTTTAAATGAGAATGTGTTGGTTAAATTGCCTTCTAAAAAGGCATTATCAAATGACACTCCCACCAATAGTTTATATATGTCCATTTTCTCTCTGGTGCTGGTCATTAACAATTTTGTAAGTATTTTGCTAGCCTAATGGGTCAAAAAAGATAAAACATTATTTTTATTAAAGATTTCACTTATTTATTTGAGAGAGAGAGAGCATGTAAGAGTGATAGTGAGAGAGCACCACCAGAAAGGGGGGCAGAGGGAGAGGGAGAGGGAGAAGCAAACTCTCCTCTGAGCAGGGAGCCCAATCTGGGGCTCAATCCCAGGACCCTGAGATCATGACCTGAGCCAAAGGCAGAGGCCCAATTGACTGAGCCATCCAGGTGTCCTAACATAATTTTTTAATCTCCCTTATTGTCAAGGAGGTAAAACATCTTTTCATACATTTATTGGCCATTTGTTTTTTTTGTTCTTATATTCATTTTTCTTTCTTTTTTTTTAAATTTACTTATTTGACAGACAGAGATCACAAGCAGGCAGACAGGTAGGCAGAGAGAGAGAGGGAGAAGCAGACTCCCTGCTGAGCAGAGAGCCTGATTTAGGGCTTGATCCCAGGACCCTGGGATCATGACCCGAGCCGAAGGCAGAGGCTTTAACCCACTGAGCCACCCAAGCGCCCCGATATTCATTTTTCTATTTGGTTATCCTTTACTCAATTTATAATTCATCAAAATTACATTTAAGGAATCTTATTCAAAACAAATATTGAAAATTTTTATGATGGGTTCTGAGATTTCTGTTTTTCCTAGGAAGAGCTTTTCCAGCCATAATTGTAGACATATATATGCCTATTGTTCATTTTATTTTTATAGGTGTTAGTTTGTGGTTTTATCTGAGTTTAACATTCAGCTCTTTTATCTACTTGGAATTTTTTTAATATGCATTGTGTGAGGCGGGAATCTAATTATTTTTCTTTTCTTACAAACTTTTGGCTGGTTATCCTAGTGTTTTTTTGAAATTGTTAATTCCATAATTTTTTACAAAAATATAAAGATAATATTTTGTCTACAGCATACTTTTTTTGATCTTTTATACTAAAACCTCATAGCCATATTTCATTTACATGTAAACCTGAAGATGGGAAATATGTTTTGGTAGTTTTATCACTAAAATATTTGTACTCTTTCCTAAGTTTATAGCACAATTCTTTTTCACCAGTAGTTTTAACATTATAATTGTATCCTTTGTGAGATGTGTATTGCCTTTTGGGGGATTCTCAAGTGGTTGGTGAATTTGACTCTTTATTTGGCTTTTCTACTGAAACTTTCATGCCAGAGTTATATTTAGTTCCCATCTGTCAACAGAAAAAGATGTTTGATGAAACTACTTTATCTCAAAGATTTATTCAATCCCTTTAGTCATCTGAAAAATGATGGTTAATCACAAAACATGAAGAGTCAGTATAGTTTTATTACTTAAGAGCAAACCATTGGAAGGGTTAATATTTCCACATTACAGAATAGAAGAAGACTCATAATTTCCAGGGAATTAACCGAAAGAGAGGAGCAGCCTGACCCAGAGAAATTCCTCTAGGGTCCTATAAAAGTTCCAAACATTTTGAAAATTGGTACTCAATCTAGCTATTTTCTTCTTTTTTCATTTTTCTTTCTTTTACTTTTCCTCTTCCTTCCTTCCTTTCCTTCCTTCCTTCCTTCCTTCCTTCCTTCCTTCCTTCCTTCCTTCTTTCCTTCCTTCCTTCCTTCCTTCCTTCCTTCCTTCCTTCCTTCCTTCCTTCCTTCTTCCCCCTTCCTTCCTTCCTTCCTTCCTTCCTTTCTTTCTTTCTTTCTTTCTTTCTTTCTTTCTTTCTTTCTTTCTTTCTTTCTTTCTTTCTTTCTTTTTCTTTCTCTTTTTTCTCTAGCCTGTTTTTGGAGCCAGTCACTCTGTGGAAGGAAACATTTTCTCTGTTCCTTTAAGATGGAAGAATCAGTATATATTTTAATGCTGCATATACAAAAAAACCTTTCAAGTTTACTTAGAAATTTAGGCAAGAGAATGACTTTTTGGAAGAGGGAGATTAAGGAGAATTCTTTTAAAGCAATTTGAAAAATGAACAGTCAAGTATAAATGTTCTTCAAATTTAACACTCACTAGAACCTGGGAAATTTGACTGTAAATATCCTGCTTTCTTGATAACCTGAAATCTGTTTTAGCTGTATCATAAGGAATGCAACAGATGTTTGTATAGTGAAAATAAAACATAATTTGTCTATTTTATAAATTGAACATGTATATATTTGATTTTCTTAAGATGATATTTGCTTATATATGTTTTTCTATAAACTTGGGGAAAATGATTGATTCTGTTAACACTACTGGTTACAGACCTCACACTAGTCTATTTATAAAGTATCTGCATTGTTTTAGAGTCAAGGTATCTGATCGAAATATCATGTGCTAAAAAAACAAATAAATATGAATCAAAGAATGTTATTAGATTGATGAAGTAACCACATTATTTATTTATTTTTTAAAAAATATTTTATTTATTTAACTGATAGAAAGATAGAGAGAGAGAGAAAGCATGAGCTGGGGGAGAGGTTGGGAGTGAGGGGCAGAAGGAGAGGGGGCCTGACTTGGGACTTGGTTCTAGGACCCTGAGATCGTGACCTGAGCCTAAGGCAGATGTTTAATGGACTGGGCCACCCAGGCACACCAGTAATCACATATCTTTAAAGATGGATTATGAACTATTAGTATGGACATTAATATTATATTGTTTAGGTGAATTTGCATGAAATTCTGAACAATTTCATTCAAGGGACAGATACCTATTTAAATTTTTAATGAGCATTTTCTACTCTGCCTTTTGAATTCCTTAGTTGTCTTTATCCAGCAATTCATACTTTGCAGGCTCTTTCCTTATTGCTGGGGTTGCAAAAACTGTCATGAATTAAATATGTCTTCCATGGAGTATAGCTAATCTATAAACCAACATCATGTGGTGTAGCTTTATCTTGATTTTCTTTGACAGTTGTCATAAAAATTGCTTTTGAGGGACGCCTGGGTGGCTCAGTTGGTTAAGCAGCTGCCTTCGGCTCAGGTCATGATCCCGGCGTCCTGGGATCGAGTCCTGCATCAGGCTCCTTGCTTGGCAGGGAGCCTGCTTCTCCCTCTGCCTCTGCCTGCCTCTCTGTCTGCCTATGCTCTCTCTCTCTCTCTCTAACAAATAAATAAATAAAATCTTAAAAAAAAATTGCTCTTGATTTCAATACCGTTCTCTCTGATAACCACAGTTTGCACAGCTTCTCAGAGCAAAATCTTTCCTATGATCTGAGTAAGGAAGTTCTAAGTTCATTGTATCTGTGAGGTTTTCTACTTAGGTAAGTGAAGAAAATAGCTATTATAAACTCCTAGCTAAAAAAAAAACCCAAAACAATAGATGTTCCTATACTTCTGAATGAAGGTAAACAAAACAACTTAACAATGCAACAACTTTCTTTAGAAAACCCACGTCTCAGAACAAGCACTCTTGCAAACATTTTTCTAGAAAATGGTATAGTAGAAACATCCCAGACTTCAGGCTACATGGATGTTGGGTTGAATCCCAGGCTCCCACCTGCATATTAAGGGAATTTCGGCAACAATAGATCTAACTTTTCCATATCTTAGTTTGTTCATCCTGAAGGACAACTGCAAATGCTCAAGTCATAGATTGTTACATGTAATAGAAGATTAAGTTAAAACCTAGGGAGGGAAAACTTGTCAGGGAATGGGTTTTCTAGAATGGAAGGGCCCTCTATTGCTAGGTAATAGGCTGGTCCTTTAAAAACTCTGAGTTTTTCAGAGTTTTTAATACTGTGAGTTCCCAAACTCTACTGTAATAGGATTCAGGATAGAGGAACACTAAGTTCCCAGACTCTACTGAAATAGGATTCAGGAAAGAGAAACACAGCCTACGTAGAGAGAGTAGGGAGTGTTTAACTATCTGGGGCAGAAAAGGGGCTTTATGGAGTTTTCAAAAAAGTGAATTTCAGCATACTGTTAAGCAATCATGAACAATGCTAAGAATACTGGTGTGATGGTTCATTTTAGTGTCAACTTGACTGGGATAAGGGATGCTCATATAGCTGGTAAACATTTCTGGGTGCATCTCGGAGGGTGTCTCATGAGAAAATAATCATTTGAATTGGTAGACGGAGTAAAGATCACTCTCACCAAGGTGAGTGGGCATCATCCAATCTTTCAGGGCCTGAATAGAACAAAAAGGTTGAGGAAGAATAAATTTCCTCTTTTTGAGCTCAAACATCCCATCTTCTGCTTTTGAATTTTGGTGTTCCTGGTCCTTGAGTCTTCTGTCTTCCACTGGGCCTTATACCCATCAGCCTCCTCTATTCTCAGACCTTCAGACAAGAACTAAATTATACCACTATTTTTCCTGATTTTCCAATTTGCAAATGGCAGATCGTAGAACTCCTAGGCCTCTATAACCACGTGAAAAAAATCTATAATAAATCTCCTTTTATATAGATCTATGTATCCCCCCGCTGTTTCTGTTGCTCTGGAGACCCTTGACTAATACAACTGGTTTTTGCTGTCTTATATATTCAGATTATATTTAAAATATGAAATTTGGGGGCGCCTGGGTGACTCAGTGGGCTAAAGCCTCTGCCTTCCATTCAGGTCATGATCTCAGGGTCCTGGGATCGAGCCCCACATCCGGCTCTCTGCTCAGTAGGGATCCTCCTTCTTCCTCTCTCTCTGCCTGCCTCTCTGCCTACTTGTGATCTCTGTCTGTCAAATAAATAAATAAATCTTTTAAAAAAACCATGAAATTTAGAATAAGACGACATGGTTCTATGTCCTACCTCCACCTCTTACTACCTAGTTCTCAAGCAAATATCTTCACCTATTTAGACCTCAGTTTTCCCATTGGTAAATTGGCAACCAAAATTATTCATACTGTGTTGAGTTCATTTAACTGGTTATTAGGAGAATCAGATGTATTAGTGTAGGATATAGGGCTTTGAAAGTATAAAGCACAAGCAGTTGTATATATACAATATCTATATATCAATATCTATATCTATATATAACATATATCAGAGGAGGTGTAAAAATTAAGGCAAGGTAATTATATTTAAAAATAGTACATAAACTCCAAGGGAAAATTCTCAAGGAGATAAGTAGATATTTTCAATATATAAAACTAGTTTATGTAGATCATATTAAAATTCTCATAGCTTTGTAGCACACATACACACACATAATATTCATTATGAAAAACTCAGGACTTCTTAGCAAATAAAACTACACTGTTTCACTAGAAAAACTAGTGAGCTGGAGATTTCATTACTAGATTTTATACTTGTTATTAATACAAAGTGATGTATTAATTTGATAAAATTTTAAGCTATTCCAGAAATTTAGATAGATAATTCTTTTTATATAGTCATTAGATCAACCTCCCAGTATGGAAATAAATTTCAGAGGTTTGGACTCTGGACCTTGATTCCCCAAAACAAAACAAACAGTCCCCTATACTTGATAGTATGATTTAGCCATAGGAAACCTTTGTGTGGTACAATGCAGAAAACAAGCCCTAGTTAATGCAATAATATAGGGAAGGACAGTGTGCATATACATTTAACTGTCCAGAGAAGCTCCTTAACTTTAGAATTATGTGTTGGAATCAGAACATTTAAAAACTTCTAATGGACCCCAGATGAAAAATAATGACAGAAATTAATTAGAGCTGGAGAAGGAATAATACCACTTACTCAAAAAGCATGTACTAAGAATCCAAAGGAATATATAGGTTACATATTTAGAGTTTGTTTAATGAGGTTTCAAGAAATCACTCTAAAAATGGGTAGCATGCTTTCGTTACATTTGCATAATGTAACTGCTGTTTTTTTTTTTAATCCAACTTGAAGTCTAGTTTTTTCTTTGTCAAAGAGACCCTCAAGTGTTCTTTAAGTCCTCTTATAAAAATATTTCTTCACTTGGTTCTAAATGTACAGTTGAACCTTGAACAGTAGGGGCTTGAACAGTGCAGATTCAGTTATATGCCAATTTCTGTTTTTTTTTTAAATTAAGTATGCCACTATCAATGTATTTTTCTTATGATTTTCTTAATAATATTTTTCCTCCAGCCTACTTCATTGCAAGAATACAGTATACAATACATATACAAAGAATGTGCTAATCAACTTTGTATGTTATTGGTAAGACTGCCAGTCGACAACAGGCTCTGAGTAAAGTGTTTGGGGAATCAAAAGTTATACTTGGTTTTTCAATGGTGTGGGTGGTTGATGTTTGTAACCCCACATTATTCAATGGTCAACTCTGTTTCTAATCAACCCAAAGTACCTTGCATTTCGGGAAAAGAGAAATTAATAGTACCAGCGTCTATTATTTTAAACCCACTATATTTACCAAGTATTTCTGACTTCTTAATATGTTTTTAGACATCAATATTTATTAATATGGAATTTTATGTACATACCACTGTTAAAATTTTTATATTATGTTGCAATATTTTGCATATTATTTTAAGAACATGAAAAAACATTGAGATAGGTGATTTACTGTGAGCAAGTTTTCTCATTTCATATAAAAGGGAACTCTGTGGAGGTCAAGCTTTTCCAACAATTTCTTCCTCTAAATAGATAATAGCTTTTCTGAAGTACGAACCCAAGTATCAATTCTTGAAAACAGCTCAAGACTGTTGGAGAGGAATTTATTATTTTTACAACCACACTACATGGAGTTTTATAGTATGACTCCATTACTTGCCAGTAACCATATAATATTAAAAGAAGAGAAGAAAATGGACTAAAATCTTACAGATATTTTAATTAAAACTTAGCATGCTGATTTCTCACCGGAAGAATGAAAAATGTGAGTTAACAAGAGACTCTCAAGGAAGTGCTATTACCTCCTCCTCTATGTTCCCAGGAAATTATTTGTACTCTGTACTCTGCATCTAGAAATCATCTACATCATACCAAAATTGTGTCATACCAATTTCCCTTAAAAGAATGCTTTGTTCTCAAAGAGAGAGGCAATTGTGTTATTTTTTAATACTTCCGGTATACTCAACATATTGAATGAATTAATAACTATATATATGAGTGACTATAAACATGATTTCTGTAAATTTAAAAAAGCTTTTATGACTGTGATCCACAGTAAAAAATATACTTCACATCAGGATGCAAAATACAAATGTCTATATTGTTATCTCTCTCTGTCTATCTATCTGAAATGAGTTGCAAATCAATACTCGTCCTTACTTTGGTCACCACTCTCTCATATTTTCTATCCTAATATATTTCATTTTTTAAAGAGGTTTGTCAATGAATTAAATTGATTTCATAAACCAAGTGAGTCATGACCTGAAGTTAAAAAAACTGATTTGTGGGGAAAGAAAGGAAATATAAGAATCAATCCATCCCTAACTTAACTTACATACATGAAGCTAATAGAAAACAGGTACGTAGAGGTTGGACACTTCATAAAATGTTCTGGAAATGCTGATAGTACAGAAAAGATATTTGAGGGTAAATTTCTGGAGAAGGCTTCAGAGAAGTTTAACTGTACTGGAAGCTTAAAGTTCATAAATTTTGGAATTTAGATGTATAGAGAGAAGCTGAACATTCTAAGGCAAAGCAGATAAGAACAAAAGCCAGAAAAGGCAGCGAGGAGTAAACAACTATAACCTGAGCAGGCGTGACCCAACCACAGGGCTCTCGGAAAGATAGGCTAGGAGAGATAACATGGATTGAACACTGGAGTGAGGACTCTATTAGGATTTCAAACCATGTACTTTCTGTATGTACATATCACTTTTCTATTTTTTTTGAAAGATCAATGTACCATCAGCAAGCAATATTTTTCCCTTTGGTGAAAAAGAATATATATAGGGAATGCAATTAGCCTATTAAAATGCCATGAGAAAGGTGATAAAGATGAGGCTAGTTTGGAAACATCTGGAAAAGAAAAGTCTGATTATTTCCAAAGCTGAGCAATGTATGGAGTTAACCCTTTTTGTTGTGAGCCTGGCTAACCAGGAAAATACCGACAACAATGACAGGAATGGAGAAATTGGGAATGATGGTCTGTTTTAGTGGACTGATTGGAGTGTTTCTGAGGTTCCTCTGTTACTGAGTATTTCAATATCCAAGCTTATCTTTCTACACTGGAATGAGTAATACTTATTTTTAGCTAAAGGTTTTCAATCTCTCTGACAATTGGCAGCTTGTCGGTTCACCTCTGGCATGACATGACATAAAGATGGAGTTTTCAGGCTAAGAATGATTTCTATTTGCCTACTTGGAACTAGGCTAAACTTTAGTATCTAGGTAGCCTATTAACAAATAGGCAAATCAGCTGAACCAGATTGTTCTTGACTTGGATCTCCAAATCTCATGGTTTACCATTGTGGAGATTCAGCATATAATTCTAGGTTCAAACAAACATATCAACTACAAAAAATTAAAGTAAAACAACAAAAAAATTCCTCCAACGAACTACAGCATGGACATACTTTGAATACTATACAAGATTTGACTGAAGTTATTTCTTTCTATCACAATGAAAAAAAAAATTGGCCTTGAGCAAGATTTTAAAAGACCATTAGGTTTCTATCCATTAGATTTCAAACTTTCTCGATAAGGCTGTCCTCATTCCCTAGCACTTTCACCTCCTTTTTTCTCTGAGTCATTGTACTAAGAAAATACAAGATTTGCCTCTAACAGATGCTTTTGGCAAAAACTAAATCCAGCAGATACAGAAATGTAACATGGAGCACTTTTATTTTAATTCTTTAAATACTCAAGTTAATTCTCATTGAGCCACAGAATATTTATTGACTGTTCTTTTCATGACCAGTTTCAAAATTTAGGATCCATCCATCTGAACCCATCAGATGGTTTATAAATAATAACTTTTTATGATTGATTCACTTTAAAACCATGATTTATGTGAGATGACAATATCTATTTTGTTAGTTTGGTTTTCTCAGAGTGAAAAGACACCCATGAGGAAGGTTACAGTCAATATCGTAGAATAAAACATTAATATTTACAGGATTATTGTTAGTGGATGGTGGTATTATACACAGAAGAAATGCAGACCTTAAAACCTTAGAATGTGTTCAAATGTTTATAGCATATAATGTATCATAATATTTCATAATTACATAGCATCTTTCTTGATAGATTCTATTTCATAAGTTTTCATAGTTTCTTTGGTGTTGGCACACTATTTACGAGGTGATGTGTACCACAAGCAAAGTCCCACAAAATCCATTGAGTTGAAGAAAGGAGAACAAAACTAAGCTAGTTGAGCAGATGTTTGTGTGCAAGGCGGCTTTTACTGTTGATGACCTACAGGACTGGTGTAAATAATTATTCCAGATCCTAGTGCAGTGCTGCATTAGGTTCTGCCCCATTGCAGGAATTAATATTTCAAAATATCCTTATTGAATGTCGGGTGATGTTCTGCTAAGAGCCATTTTTTTTCCCCTAGATCCTCTGAATATAATTGCTAACAATGATAATCTTTAGGAAAAACTGAGACACCCGTTGTGGATGATTAAAAGATTGCCAGAACAATTTGTTCTTTTCAGGTAAAACAAAATGGGAGCTCAGTAAGCATTATTACTCCAGTAATCCCATTTAGAAGTAACATCTTGTGGATTAGTAAGAACATCTAAAGCATTATTCTTCCCAGATGACAGTAAATCTTATAAAGAACTAATTATTCAGAATCTAGTCACTCTCAATGTAAGTCCTTTGCAGTAAGTTTAAATGATAGAAAGAGAAAAGGTAGAGCCAACTATGACAAATACCAAGACCATAACGTCATGGAAGTGGTTTAATTTTAGATAAGAGTCTGAAAAATGCATCGGAATCATGACAAGAGAAATAATTCCAAGGCGCTTGAAATGTGATACTACTGCTGATTGCTGAGAATGTAATTATTATAAAAAGTCAACAGTGAGTCTGCACCAAAATGTGATTTAGGTGATCTTTCCTTCTTAGTAACACAAGAAGGAGCATAATAAAGAATCAACTCTACTAAGGCTCTTTGAGAAAATATTCAAATGAAGCAACAACAGCAGTGAGAAACCAAATAGCAAGAGGAAAAATCACAAGAGTACTTTTTCAAGTCCTTAGACACTTGGGAATTGAAAGCATATGGAAACAACAAAGGGAGCAGGGTTTGGGAAATCCAGCAGTGATGAAGGCCACATAAATCAGAGTTTGATAGCACCAGCTCTACCTGAAATTGGGAAGTAGGTGGATTTTGGCTTTGGTACTACCCAATCATTTTTTATTCCAAAAACGGTTGGGATGTGTGTGGTAAGGCTGGGTTGAAGAAAGGGAGAAGGAGAGTAGGGTGTGGTTTCTCAAATTCCTTTAAAATTTTCTGTTTTGGGTGCCTTGAATTAAAAAAAAAAAGATTTTTTTATTTGAAGAAGAAAGAGCTAGAGAGAGGGAGAGCTGGAGCTGGGGGGAAAGAGGCAGAGTGAGAAGAAGCCTCCCCGCCGAGCAGGGAGCCTGACATGGGGCTCAATCCCAGTGGGATCAGGACCTGAGCCATAAGCAGATGCTTAACTGACTGAACCACCCAGGTGTCCTTTTGGGGGCACCTTTCTTAACCACTACCATCATCTGAGTATTCATTCTGTATGCCTCAACCCAGAAGGCTGCCATTAGGTCAGCTTTTACTTCCAAAGACTTTTCACTATTCTTCTCAACTAAATACTCCTCCATATTTCTTTTTTTAAAAAATATTTTATTTATTTATTTGACAGACAGAGATCACAAGCCAGCAGAGAGGTAGGCAGAGAGAGAGGGGGAAGCAGGCTCCCTGCAATACTCCCCCATATTTCTGTCTGATAGGCCCTATGAATAATAACAAAACACCATAAAGCCTTCATTGTGGCTTAGCTGGAAGATCCCTTTCTTTAAGTATCTCTCTGAGTTTTAGATTTCTCATCAGTAAAATGGAGCCAATATGCCAACCTTATAGGATTGTGGTAAGGACTCAGTGAAAGTGCTTCTATAGTAGCTGGTACCCAGGAGTTTGGCACAAAGTTTGGGCTCAGATACACTTCACCTTCCACATCATGCTACTAAAGACAGCATTCAAAACAACCTGAGAAGATATTGTGTAGTAATTCTGCACTATTTTTTTTCTTTCTTTCTTTTTATTTTATTTTTTAAAGTATTTTATTTTATTTTTTATTTTTTTTAAAGATTTTATTTATTCATTTGTCAGAGAGAGAGGGAGAGAGAGCGAACGAGCACAGGCAGACAGAGTGGCAGGCAGAGGCAGAGGGAGAAGCAGGCTACCTCCTGAGCAAGGAGCCCGATGTGGGACTCGATCCCAGGACGCTGGGATCATGACCTGAGCCGAAGGCAGCTGCTTAACCAACTGAGCCACCCAGGTGTCCCTCTTTCTTTCTTTTTAAAATCCCAGTCCATCTGAAATATAACACGATATTCTTTTATTCATTTATTTTTACTTTTTATTATTTTTTTTTAGAGAGAGAGAGAGCGCACAAGCAGGAGCATGTGAGCAGAAGGAAGGGGAGAAGGGCAGAGGGAGTGGGGGAGAGAGAATCCCAAGCAGGCTGCATGGCCAGTGGGGAGCCTACCAAGCAAGGGCTTGATCTCAGGACCCTGAGCTGAAATCAAGAGCCTGAAGCTTAACGAACAGAGCTACTTGGGTGCCCCTGTAGCACTTACCAGTCACAGATATGTTTTTCATAAAAAGGCTCCTCAAGTTGAGGTAATTAATTTCAAAATCTGGTGGGCATACTTCACAAGCAGATAGAAAAAGCCTTACAGGTGGTGTGCTACATCTAGAAGACAAATCTCTACCCTGCAATTCCTATGTCACTGCTTTAAGGGGACCACTCTATATTTGAAAACTCTCCTGGCAACAGAGAAAAGTGGGGTGGCCTTGACCACCAAGAGACTGAGAGGGATCTGAGGTCCTTCTGCTCTATTGTACCCAAGTCAGCATCAAAGAACACATGCAACTTGGAAAACAAAAACAAAAATGAAAACAAAAAGATAAAATCACTTTTGATGTTGATCTGGAAATAATAATTCTTTTCTGAAATTTGTCTATTTTTCACAGAAATAAGAAACATACACAAAGTCAGGATCTCAATAGTTGAGTTTCTAGTTATAAGAAATTCTCTAGCTTTTAGTTGAATAAACAAAAGCTGGTTTTTCAAAAAACCATATGTATTCAGCTTTCTAAAATTTTCCTAGAAAATAAAGCCTTTGCTTTTTTAAAAAATATAGCCTTATGTGACTACAAAGCCCATATATCTTTTATACATTTGATATTTATATCCACCTAGAGTCCAATGTACATTAAATTACTATAAAGTAAGATGTAGGCACCATTGTTATTCAGAAAACAAAGTGTTATACAAAGAGGTGGAGATATTAAAATCGCAGGTTTCTTCAATTTTCCCTCGCAGGCACATGTTTTTATGAAGGGACACACTATTCTATTACAATTAATAGGTACTTCATAATTTTAGAGAAAAGCTTAAATATTCCCACATTTGCAGATTTCTAATGTGAAATTTAGAGCATATGCTAATTTGGGTATCTAAAATGCTATAGTCAATAATAATGTTATTTGCCATAATAATAAAATCACAGAATAAGATCATTTTATAATTTAACAGGTGGCATTTCTTTTTTTTAAATTTTTTTTTATTTAAGCTTTTTTAAAATTTAAACATATAATGTAACCCCACCACCCTCTCCCAACCCCTCTCCCCCCCACCCCCCTCAGTTTGTTTTATGACATTAAGAGTCTCTTTTGGTTTGTCTCCCTCCCGATCCCATCTTGTTTCATTTTTTCTTTTCCTACCACCTTAACCCCCACCCCCATTGCATCTCCACTTCCTCATATCAGGGAGATCATGTGATAGTTGTCTTCCTCCAGTTGACTTATTTCGCTAAGCATAATATGCTCTAGTTCCATCCATGTCCTCGCAAATGGTAAGATTTCATTTCTTTTGATGGCTGCATAGTATTCCATTGTATATATATACCACTTCTTTATCCACTCATCTGTTGATGGACATCTAGGTTCTTTCCATAACTTGGATATTGTGGACATTGCTGCTATAAACATTGGGGTACATGTACCCCTTTGGATCACTACGTTTGTATCTTTAGGGTAAATACTCAGTAGTGCAATTGCTGGGTCATAAGGTAGCTCTATTTTCAATTTTTTGAGGAACCTCCATGCTGTTTTCCAGAGTGGTTGCACCAGCTTGCATTCCCACCCACAGTGTAGGAGGGTTCCCCTTTCTCCACATCCTCGCCAGCATCTGTTATTTCCTGACTTGTTCATTTTAGCCATTCTGACTGGTGTGAGGTGGTATCTCATTGTGGTTTTGATTTGTATTTCCCTGAGGCCCAGTGATGTGGAGCACTTTTTCATGTGTCTGTTGGCCATCTGGATGTCTTCTTTGCAGAAATGTCTGTTCATGTCCTCTGCCCATTTCTTGATTGGAATATTTGTTCTTTGGGTGTTGAGTTTGCTAAGCTCTTTGTAGATTTTGGATACTAGCCCTTTATCTGATATGTCATTTGCAAATATCTTTTCCCACTCTGTCAGTTGTCTTTTGGTTTTGTTGACTGTTTCCTTTGCTGTGCAAAAGCTTTTGATCTTGATGAAGTCCCAATAGTTCATTTTTTCCCTTGCTTCCCTTGCCTTTGGCGTTGTTCCTAGGAAGAAGTTGCTGCGGCTGAGGTCGAAGAGGTTGCTGCCTGTGTTCTCCTCAAGGATTTTGATGGATTCCTTTCTCACATTGAGGTCCTTCATCCATTTTGAGTCTATTTTCGTGTGTGGTGTAAGGAAATGGTCGAATTTCATTTTTCTGCATATGGCTGTCCAATTTTCCCAACACCATTTGTTGAAGAGGCTATCTTTTTTCCATTGGGTATTCTTTCCTGCTTTGTCGAAGATTAGTTGACCATAGAGTTGAGGGTCTATTTCTGGGCTCTCTATTCTGTTCCATTGATCTATGTGTCTGTTTTTGTGCCAGTACCATACTGTCTTGATGATGACAGCTTTGTAGTAGAGCTTGAAGTCTGGAATTGTGATGCCACCAACTTTGGCTTTCTTTTTCAATATTCCTTTGGCTATTCGAGGTCTTTTCTGGTTCCATATAAATTTTAGGATTATTTGTTCCATTTCTTTGAAAAAATTGGATGGGATTTTGATAGGCATTGCATTAAATGTGTAGATAGCTTTAGGTAGCATAGACATTTTCACAATATTTATTCTTCCAATCCATGAGCATGGAACATTTTTCCATTTCTTTGTGTCTTCCTCAATTTCTTTCATGAGTACTTTATAGTTCTCTGAGTATAGATTCTTTGCCTCTTTGGTGAGGTTTATTCCTAGGTATCTTATGGTTTTGGGTGTAATTGTAAATGGGATTGACTCCTTAATTTCTCTTTCTTCTGTCTTGTTGTTGTTGTAAAGAAATGCAACTGATTTCTGTGCATTGATTTTATATCCTGACACTTTACTGAATTCCTGTACAAGCTCTAGCAGTTTTGGAGTGGAGCCTTTTGGGTTTTCCACATATAGTATCATATCATCTGCAAAGAGCGATAGTTTGACTTCTTCTTTGCCGATTTGGATGCCTTTAATTTCTTTTTGTTGTCTGATTGCTGAGGCTAGGACTTCTAGTACTATGTTGAATAGCAGTGGTGATAGTGGACATCCCTGCCGTGTTCCTGACCTTAACGGAAAAGCTCTCAGTTTTTCTCCATTGAGAATGATACTTGCCGTGGGTTTTTCATAGATGGCTTTGATAATATTGAGGTATGTGCCTTCTATCCCTACACTTTGAAGAGTTTTGATTAGGAAGGGATGTTGCACTTTGTCAAATGCTTTTTCAGCATCTATTGAGAGTATCATATGGTTCTTGTTCTTTCTTTTGTTAATGTACTGTATCACATTGATTGATTTGCGGATGTTGAACCAACCCTGCTGCCCTGGAATAAATCCCACTTGGTCGTGGTGAATAATCCTTTTAATGTACTGTTGGATCCTATTGGCTAGTATTTTGGTGAGAATTTTCGCATCTGTGTTCATCAAGGATATTGGTCTGTAATTCTCTTTTTTGATGGGATCCTTGTCTGGTTTGGGGATCAAGGTGATGCTGGCCTCATAAAATGAGTTTGGAAGTTTTCCTTCCATTTCTATTTTTTGGAACAGTTTCAGGAGAATAGGAATTAATTCTTCTTTAAATGTTTGGTAGAATTCCCCTGGGAAGCCATCTGGCCCTGGGCTTTTGTTTGTTTGGAGATTTTTGATGACTCTTTCAATCTCCTTACTGGTTATGGGCCTATTCAGGTTTTCTATTTCTTCCTGGTTCAGTTTTGGTAGTTTATATGTCTCTAGGAAAGCATCCATTTCATCCAGATTGTCAAATTTGTTGGCATAGAGTTGTTCATAATATGTTCTTATGATTGTTTGTATTTCTTTGGTGTTGGTTGTGATCTCTCCTCTTTCATTCATGATTTTATTTATTTGGGTCCTTTCTCTTTTCTTTTTGATAAGTCTGGCCAGGGGTTTATCAATCTTATTAATTCTTTCAAAGAACCAGCTCCTAGTTTCATTGATTTGTTCTATTTTTTTTTTTGGTTTCTATTTCATTGATTTCTGCTTTGATCTTTATGATTTCTCTTCTGCTAGGTTTAGGCTTTCTTTGTTGTTCTTTCTTAAGCTCCTTTAGGTGTAGGGTTAGGTTGTGTATTTGAGACCTTTCCTGTTTCTTTGTTTTTTTTTTAAGATTTTATTTATTTATTAGTTAGAGAGAGAGAGAGTGAGCACAGGCAGACAGAGAGGCAGGCCGAGGCAGAGGGAGGAGCAGGCTCCCTGCTGAGCAAGGAGCCCGATGTGGGACTCGATCCCAGGACGCTAGGATCATGACCTGAGCCGAAGGCAGCCGCTTAACCAACTGAGCCACCCAGGCGTCCCTCCTGTTTCTTGAGATAGGCTTGTATCGCTATATATTTTCCTCTCAGGACTGCCTTTGCTGTGTCCCACAGATTTTGGACCATTGTGTTTTTATTATCATTTGTTTCCATGGTTTTTTTCAATTCTTCTTTAATTTCCTGGTTGACCCATTCATTTTTTAGAAGGATGCTGTTGAGTCTCCATGTATTTGTGCTCTTTCCAAATTTCCTCTTGTGATTGAGTTCTAGCTTCAGAGCATTGTGGTCTGAAAATATGCAGGGAATGATCCCAATCTTTTGATACCTGTTGAGACCTAATTTATGACCCAGGATGTGATCTATTTTGGAGAATGTTCCATGGGCACTAGAGAAGAATGTGTATTCTGTTGCTTTGGGGTGGAATGTTCTGAATATATCTGTGATGTCCATCTGGTCCAGTGTGTCATTTAAGACCTTTATTTCCTTGTTGATCTTTTGCTTGGATGATCTGTCCATTTCAGTGAAGGGTGTGTTAAAGTCTCCAACTATTATTGTATTCTTGTCAATGTGTTTCTTTGATTTTGTTATTAATTGGTTTATATAGTTGGCTGCTCCCATGTTAGGGGCATAGATATTTAAAATTGTTAGATCTTCTTGCTGGACAGACCCTTTGAGTATGAGGTAGTGTCCTTCCTCATCTCTTATTATAGTCTTTGGCTTAAAATCTAATTGATCTGATATAAGGATTGCCACCCCAGCTTTCTTCTGATGTCCATTACCATGGTAAATTGTTTTCCACCCCCTCACTTTCAATCTGAAGGTGTCTTCGGGTCTAAAATGAGTTTCTTGTAGGCAGCATATTGATGGGTTTTGTTTCTTTATCCATTCTGAAACCCTGTGTCTTTTGATTGGGGCATTTAGCCCATTTACGTTCAGGGTAACTATTGAGAGATATGAATTTAGTGCCATTGTATTGCCTGTAAGGTGATTGTTACTGTATATTGTCTCTGTTCCTTTCTGATAATACTTTTAGGGTCTCTCTTTGCTTAGAAGACCCCTTTCAATATTTCCTGTAGAGCTGGTTTAGTGTTTACAAACTCTTTCAGTTTTTGTTTGTCCTGGAAGCTTTTTATCTCTCCTTCTATTTTCAATGATAACCTAGCTGGATAAAGTATTCTTGGCTGCATGTTTTTCTCGTTTAGTGCTCTGAATATATCATGCCAGTTCTTTCTGGCCTGCCAGGTCTCTGTGGATAAGTCTGCTGCCAATCTAATATTTTTACCATTGTATGTTACAGACTTCTTGTCCCATGCTGCTTTCAGGATTTTCTCTTTGTCGCTAAGACTTGTAAATTTTACTATTAGATGGTGGGGTGTGGACCGATTCCTATTGATTTTGAGGGGTGTTCTCTGCACCTCCTGGATTTTGAAGCTTGTTCCCCTTGCTATATTAGGGAAATTCTCTACAATAATTCTCTCCAGTATACCTTCTGCTCCTCTTTCTCTTTCTTCTTCTTCTGGAATCCCAATTATTCTAATGTTGCTTCATCTTATGGCATCACTTATCTCTCGAATTCTCCCCTCGTGGTCCAGTAGTTGTTTGTCTCTCTTTTGCTCAGCTTCTTTATTCTCTGTCATTTGGTCTTCTATATCACTAATTCTTTCTTCTGCCTAATTTATCCTAGCAGTAAGAGCCTCCATTTTTGATTCTACCTCATTAATAGCTTTTTTTATTTCAACTTGATTAGACTTTAGTTCTTTTATTTCTCCAGAAAGGGCTTTTATTTCTCCTGACAGGGTTTCTCTATTATCTTCCATGTCTTTTTCGAGCCCGGCTAGAACCTTGAGAATTGTCATCCTGAATTCCAGATCTGACATATTACCAATGTCTGTATTGATTAGGTCCCTAGCCTTTGGTCTTGCCTCCTGTTCTTTTTTTTGTGGTGAGTTTTTCCGCCTTGTCATTTTGTCCAGATAAGAATCCGCTGTTCTCCTTGTTAAGTGAACTTGGTCTTGACTGGATTTCTTGTTGATCTTCTGGGGGAGGGGCCTGTTGTAGTGATTCTCAAGTGTCTCTGCCCCAGGCGGAATTGCACCGCCCTTACCAGGGGCCGGGCTAAGTAATCCTCTCAGGTTCGCTTTCGGGAGCTTTTGTTCCCTGAAGGCTTTCCGTAGAGTTCCAGAGGACGGGAATGAAAATGGCTGCGTCCCAATCTCCGGCTCGGAGGAGCCGAGAGCTCGGGGCCCCAGTCTTCAGTGCACCTTCAGAGAAAAGCGTTTAATCACTCCCGTCTCCCCCGCCTCCAGCCACGCTTGGAGAAAATCGTGCGTAAGCAGTCCCGTTTCACTGGCTTCTGGGAGCGCTCCGAGCTCACCTAGCCTGTGACCAAGCGTCTCTGTCTCTGGCAGAGTCCCACCTGGAGTCTTCGCCCTGTAGATCCCTGAGCTCTCCCGGGTTGGAGTGTCCCCGGATCTTGTGGGGACCCCTCGCACAGAGCACTGGCCCGTGTCACAGAGCACCAGCCCGTGTCACAGACCATGGCTCTAGGAATCCTCGGCTCTGTCTCCGCAGCCGGCTTCCCCGCTCTAATACCTGTGAGCTCTGCGACACTCAGACAGCCCCGATCCTTCTGTGACCCCGGGGGACCTGAGTCCACGCTGTCCCCGTGAGGTCTTCACCCCAGTTTAGCCTCTGGAGCGATGTCCCTCCATGGAGCAGACTTTTAAAAGTCCTGATTTTGTTCTCCGTTGCTCTGCCGCTTGCCGGGAGCCGGCCCCTCCCCCTGGGGTCTATCTTCCCATCACGTTGGATTCACTTCTCCGCTGATCCTACCTTTTAGAAAGTGGTCGATTTTCTGTTTCTAGAATTGTTGTTTTTCTTCTCTTCAATCTCCTGTTGGATTTGTAGGTGTTCGGAATGGTTTGATAGGCTATCTAGCTTATCTCCTGCTGCCTGATGTCGTCTCAGCCTGCTACTTCTCCGCCATCTTGACTCCTTCTCAACAGGTGGCATTTCTGACCGTTATATATGTCAGTTTATTTTTGGTAAGTTTCAATGGATTGCCTACAAATTTTGTGATTTCATATTACTTAAATTAGTATCCTTCAACATAATCATTTTCAGTCCATTTTTGTGCTTAGCACTTCTAACTGGTTTGATCCAGTGCCAGGTAAGAAGGCTAGGAGACTAGGTCAGCAGTCCATCCTGCTGTGGGCCGTGTCAGAAAAAGGACACAGGCAACTCTTCTGGAGAGCGTGTGCTCAGGTTCCCACATCCATAAAGACTGGTAAGTCATTCCTCCTTTTATTTAGCAGACATCATAAGGATAAAGGACATAATTAAAGGAGCCTGAACGTATGGGAATAAATATATGAACCTGAGGCAGGACTATTCTCACTATGATGATGATGATGAACAAAGATTATATTCCAACCTGAATAATTAATACAAACTCTACAAGACCATTTGTTACACTGCATGCATAGAGAAACTGGGAGACCAGACAGGGGAGGAGTCACGAGCTGGGTGGCTGGGAAAGTCTGAGAGCCTGAATCCTGCCAGAGGCGCTGTAGGGTGTGTTCGCTGGCGACACTCTTCCTCTGGCAGCTCCCTGGTGAGTGCATCATGGGTTTGAATCTTTCCCATCAGGCATGTTCCCTCTCATGTGTGGCAGAAGTGAAGGCCAGAGGCCTGGTGGAACAAATAACTTTTCTTCCATGATCCCAGAAAATGTCCCTAGTGTTTGGAATTGAATATGGAAATGCAATCTCCTGTAGCATCTTTGTACCTTTAGGGCTAGAATATACATCCTCTGGCTTCATTATCAGTCAGATGCCAAGTGGAAAAGACGGGCATGCTGGGTAGCCCCTGAAAAAAGGCTTCCTTTCTGAAGTGTTCTGCATCACAGGGAGCAGTCAGGCTTTCTACTGCTGGTACCATTAAAGTTAGATACATCCTGCTGTATATAAAATTGCCATTTAAAGGTAACACTGTGAGAGCATCTCTCTTTCCTTCCACATAGTGCCTCAGGCCCATTGTCACTTCCACTTGTCAAGTTTTACCTGCAAGTCTTCCCCGATGTCCCCTTCCCAGCCAGGTTTCTCTCCCTTTATTTTCTCCTTCTTAGCTCTGTACTGGTCCTCGCTAACACTTATTGCAATTTTATTTTTTCATTCATCTGTTTCAGATTGTTTGATTAGGATCTGCCTTGCCCACCAGACTTTAAATGATAACAGGTCAGGAAGAATATTTATTTTTACTAGGGCTGTCATATTTAACATGCATGCAAAATAAATAATATAAAATGAAGATTACAAAATAAATAATATAAAATGAAGATAACCTGGTTATATTTAAACTTAAGATAAACAATAATTTTTACTGTGAGTATCTTGTTGATCTAAAATTCAAATTTAACTGGAAATCCTATATTTTATCTGGCAACATTTTCTAGTTCCAGTTTGGCTTTTAATGCCCACCATAGTGTTAGGAACACTGTAAAAGTTTAATTGAGATTTCTTGAATGGATCAATGAAATGAAGGAAGGAAAAAAAGTACCACAAAATTTGAGATATATACTTGTACTCCATCCCTCCCCAAATTCTCTTGAAGTAATATTTCGAATATGAGGAGTAATTCAGCAATTTCAAAGATAAACGACTTTACAGTTATTGATAAAAATGTCATATTAGAATTCTGTCCCTCTGAGTTTCAACCTGCTGAATCCTCATATATCAGCAGTAACAAAAATCACATTTACACCATAGGATGAACTAAAAGCTGAATTTGAAGCAAAAAGGTCCTTCTCATTCTTTACAATGTTAATTTAAATATAGCAGATGAAACTTACATATTAGACAGAGACCATGGAACAATTCACTGAGATCAAGTGCTACAGAAATAGCAAAGGAAACTGGCAAAAAGCCTTAAAGGAATCTTGGATGAGCTCAGGTATTGTCATTCCTCAACACAATAATTGTTTGACACAATTGTTTCCTATCAATTAGAGAGCAGACCATTGTCTTCTCAGACCTTTTTTTATTCCCATCTTTGCTTTCATGAGTTTCAGCAAACAAATACTGAATGCCCACTGTATGCAAGACAGTGTCTACAACAGATGATAAAAATCTGTGTTACTGTATAGAAGACATATACAGAAAGCATACTCAAGGGGAAATATGTACATTTTCCATAAAAAGAAATTGTTACCTTCCGTAAATGTAGCAATGGCACAGGTTGCAAAGCACAGAGAGAAGGAATTTCTGTGAATGCTAATAAGGCATGTGTTATGACAGATTTAATTCCCTCTATTATACATGCAGTTTAGCCTCTTATCCTCCATGACCCATAGAGCACTAGCCATTTTGTTTGTTTGAATACTCTCTTCTAAGTTCTACTTAATTTGTTTGAATACTCTGTTTTAAGTTCTACTATAGGTTTAAATTGCTACTAATGTATGTAAGCACACTTCTGCTTACTATATCAGAAACAACTTGTTTCTGATACAGTCCTCCTTATCACAATATTTTAGAAAACCACTGTGTGCCACTATGTGGCAGATTCAAGATGAGCTACCAATTCCTTGCTACTCATTCCATATAGTCTAATCCCCCCCTCTTCGCATCTGGGTTGGCTTTAGTGACATGTTCCTCTTCTTTAATATATACTTTGAAGCAGTGTGTGTAAAATGGAAGTTTTTTTGTTGTTGTCGTTGTTATTTTTCTTGAGTGATAGAGCTTGCTGGAAAAGCTTGCTGGACTTCTTTTACTCTTGTTTTAGTTTGTGAGAACTTTTTGACTAGCAATTCAAACACTTTAATAGTAATGGGACTATGATGTTTTTCTTTTTGATTTGGTTTCCAGGAATTTGACCAATCGTGTAAATATTCAAGTTTATTGGCATAAAGTTGTGTATAATTTCCCTGTATTTTCTGTTTGCATCTGTTATGTCTTCCATCTATTTCAATGACAGTTCTTTAAACTCCCCCATATCTCCTCACCACCCACTGTGTCTTCCTCTCCTTCTTCAACCTTGCCACAGTTTTCTCAAAGACATAGTAACGTATTTTAGCTTCATTGATTCTTTTTGTGAGTCTTCATTTTCTATTTTATTTTCACCATTTCCTTGTCTGTTAATAAGGTAGAAGGGAATGGATATTCGTGGTCAGCTCACAGCAGGCCATATGCCCACTTGAAAACTGCCCCTGTGTTTATAGAGGGCTAACGAAAATTGTAAATTTCATAGAAGTACAACTTTAAAAGTGAACTATGCTTTATCTACCTCAAAATGATATATTTTGTTGTAAAGAGTTTGGCCTTGGTGGAAAGAGGGGTCTAGTCTTATCCCTGGCTCTGGGGAGGTAATCTCTAAAGTCTCAGGAATATCCCCTGATATAGGGGTGTCTTTGTTGTTCATTGTAGGCCTTGTGAACCACATCTGCCAGTTCATGCTGGCAAGATGACTGGGGGGGCTCTTTGACCACACCTGAGAGTCTAGGCTAGTTATGATGACTCATGGTGGGCCTCTGGGCCCCATGTTATCAGCCTGAGCTCTGACAGCTGGGGCTGGAGATTGAGTGCACCCATGTGAGCACTCAACCAGTCAGGCCCAAGTAATGAAACCCCAATACAAAGTCTGGGCATGGAGGTTCAGATGAGCTTCTTGGGTTGTCAGTATTCTACACATACTACCACACATCGATGCCAGGTGGAAAATGTGTCCCAAGAACAAGGGGCGTCTTGTGTTTGAAGTCTTCCCAGATTCTGCTCTGTGTTTTCCCTTGACTAATTTTAATGCATCATTTCTGTGTAATAAACCATTGCTGTGTATATAATAGCTCCCAGAGACTTCTATGAGTCTTTTTAGCAAATTATGGAAACTGAGGGTGGTCTTGGGAAACATCAGTTTGATGTCAAGCACATTCTGTTAAACCAAGGAACATACTTTATAGCACGTTATGTCCAACAATGGGCACAGAGCTAGTATCACAGAGTAGTGGTTCGACAGAGAGTTAGAATGGGTGATTAGAACATTTGTTGTTTAAAAACTATGCACCTTCATAAGTGTGTTCTCAGATTCAACATAACAGATGCCAAGAGAGGGGCCCTTCTATATAGATTCCTCCAATTTTCTGAATTATTGGAGAAGAAGGAAGTGGGGAAATATTCTGGTATGACTACATAATTCTTCCCACAGGGGTGGAGGCTAGTATGACTACCTTATTTTCTTTTTTTCTATTACCTCAACTTTTTTTCTTACCTAATGCGGTTGGTCCTAGGACCAGACCTGTGACTTTTGGTGCCAGAAAAAACAGGGACGGTCCCTAAACAAAAAACTATATCTATATCTTTAAACCTTCATGTCAGAATTCTTAAGGGCCTGGTAGTTTGCATTGTGCCTTCACCCCATCTGGCAAAACTGGGGTTGGTGGGAAACGTAACACACACGTTGCTTAGTATTTGAGAGGCCACTAGCTATGTGCTATGTAATCCTACCTTGTATAATGAAAGTATGCTGAAGGGAAATACTTGTGGGACTAATATTACTCCTGGCGATCTGGACCTGCTCAGGGACCAAACCTTATGTTGTTTCCAAAGGTGACACATTTGGGTAATACTAAGCAGTTCATGTTGTTGGGAAAATCAGTAACTAACTGTGGGAGGGAATAAGTAGGCCATATAATGGGGGAAATTAAATATTACATTACTACTTTGAGAAAGGCTCAGACGAGAGATGATATTGTCTTACAGCTCAATTTTATACCAGATGCTGAAAGGGTGAAGACTACGTCTGCTTTTGTGACCTGACAAGGTTGAAGGGAATCCTGCAAACTTGAGTAGCATCACTCTGGGTGACATTTTGGCTATATGATATGATGATGGATTGCACTGTTAACAACTGAGTTAAGGACTCTGGTAGTGTGCCAGTATGTTTTAATCCTTTTCTTTTATTTTAGTCATGTTTACCACCACAGTGTGATAGGGTGGAACACTAGCCTTGTTGTTAAGGTTATCAAATTGATATTGATATCAGATTGGGAAAATGAGGTAAAGCCTCTTCAAAGTGTAATACTGATGGCAAATGACTGGCCCAAGGAAGAACTGAATTGAGTCAATCATCAACTAATTTCTATGCTAAGTAACATTGCATGAGTTTATCGTAAGGTACACATAATGGTAAATCAAGGAACAAAAATATAAATTAAATACATGTGATGATTTTAGAGGATAGATGAGTTTTATTCTTTAAAATGCCCCTTCCCCCAGAATGGTTCCTCTGAGTGTGTAGCGCATTCATATGATCTATCGCTGTGTCTACTATGTAAAAGCTGTACTAAATATAGTTGTGTAGATGAATATGATTGTTTTGTTATAAGACAGACTTGGCCAAAGGCCAGAGGGTAGCCTTTATAGTAAATCATTTGTTTTGGCCAAAGGAAAGATCTGGACTTTATCCCCAGCCACTGGGAGGTAACTGTTAAACTCTTTGAATTTCTTAGATGATAGGAGTGTCTTTGTTCTTCTGGACCACATCTGATATTTTATGCTATTGAGGTAAATCGTGGCAGTCCCCTTGGGCCACATGGTATCAACCCAACTTCTGGGAAGTAGGCAACTAGGAACTGAGTGCAACCACATGGGCAGTAAATCAATCATGCCCACTTAATGAAGGTTCCATAAAGCTGTGGACACCAAAGGTTGGGTGAGCTTCCTGGCTGACACCAGTGAGTGCATATTGTCACACATCAATGCTGGAAATGTAATGCATTCTGAAGACAACAAAAACTTCACATTTGGAATTTTCCCAGATTTTATTCTGTGCATCATTGGCTGATTTTAATTTATTCTTTCCCTGTAATAAACCATAACCATGTGTACATTAACTCTCATTGAGTCCTATGAGTCCTTCTAGTGAATTATCAAAACTTACAGTGATTTTAGGAATGCCTCCAAACTTGTAGTTGGTGTTGAAATCCTGGAAACACTTGACAGTTCAGAGGACAGTACCCTCACACTTTGGAAATTGTATATGTATTTAAAGTGGAGAAACTGGACCAAAGAAAATACTCTGCCCACCCTATTTTCATTTAGAAATAACTAACTATTACAGGAAGCCAACACATCAAATTATTTGTTTTTAATATTTTACTTATTTATTTATCAGAGAGAAAGAACACACAAACAGGTAGAGTGGCGGGCAGAGGCAGAGAGAGAAGCAGGCTCCCCGCTGAGCAAGGAGCCCAATGTGGGACTTGATCCCAGGACCCTGGGATCATGACCTGAGCCGAAGGCAGTGGGTTAACCCACTGAGCCACCCAGGCACCTCACATCAAATTATTTTTCATAAATGCCACAAAAGAAATAACTCACACCAGATACTTTAGACAGAATAAAGTTTCTGTTATGTAGCATATTTAGGCAATGACTTCACTCTTCACTTCAAAAGAATTTACATGGTTAAATGACCCCTGTGGCTGGGCCCCTACTTCCGCCTCACCTGCAGAGGTTGGGTACTGCTGCTTTGCAGGCCTTATATGAGTTCCCTAAAATGTCATGGTCTCTCAAAATATAGGGCATGGATTTTCTTTTGCCCTGAATACTTTCCACCAAACCTTCACCTGATTTATTACTGTTTATCATTCAGCCCTCAGCTTAATTCTCATTTTCCAGAGGAGGCCTTTCCTGCTGGTCACAGAGTATTCTCACTCACACTTGTAGAACGTATAACTTCTGGGTACCTGGGTGGCTCAGTGGGTTAAGCGTCTGCCTTTGGCTCAGGTCATGATCCCAGGGTCCTGGGAATGAGTCCTGCATTGGGAGCAGGGAGCCTGCTTCTCCCTCTGCCTCTGCCTGTCTCTCTCTGTCTCTCATAAATCAATCAATAAATAAGATCTTAAAAAAAATGCAGTTTCTCCTTTAACATTTGTGACAGTTGTGATAATTTGTTTCTATCTCCCTTTTTAGACTCTAAGCCCCATGATAATGGGGTTGCCTGTTTTGTCCACCTTTGCTGGGTGTTTGCTAGGAGCCAGGGTCTGTAAGGCGAAGTTATCAGTTTATTCCATCCATACTATGCTGAGTCAGATGTCTTCCCTGTTGCCCTTCTTTATAGAAAAAGAACATTTGACATGAAGACATAAATTAATATGGATAGTGTTACACTCTAAAATGCAGGGAACCTGGTATTGGAATCCATAAATTTTGACTTTAGCTCCTATATTCTAAAAATACCATATTACAGTAGATAGTCAATAATATTTATTGAATAAACAACAAAAATTAATAAAGTATGTGGGTAGAAGAATGCTATGCTATGCTTTACAAATATTGCCATTTCCAAAAATTCAGATGATAATCTTTCATACCATAATTGTATTTTATCCTTTATAGTCAAGAATATACTCCAGAATCTTATAGAGCAGTAGAAATATTAGTGAGGGAATCACTTATTCCCAGGAAAACTATCAAGAATACATTAGATCGAAGCATATAAAATTATAATTTTGAAGGAAAAAATAGCTCAATGTCAGTAATTTTATATAGTTCAACTCAATAAAAACTTTTTTTGTTAATAAAAATCCAAACAATCATTTACTCTTTCTAAATCAACAACATATGAAGCTAGCCTGGGATTTCTACAAGTGAAACGAGATGACAAGGTTTATGTCAATAGGAAATTTATTGCCAGATTAAAATACAAAGAAAACCTGACAAAGAAATTTTACAAAGTATCTGCAAGGAAGCTCTTCTCCTTGCTCCTTTGTGTTTGCTGAGACAATTGAGATACTGTTATTGGATACAGTTGCCCACTTAAAATGCTAGTGCTTCTCCCTTCTCCTGCATCTCAGAAGAAATTTTAACAGAGGATCTTTAAGCCTTGATCCCACTCACTTAACCTATTTGTATCTCCTGGTGATGGAAAATAGTAAAAATAAACAAATGAACAAACAACCTCTTCCAACTAGAATAACAACAATAAGACAAAACAAAACGAAACAAAGAAACCCTCAAACCCTTTTACTGAAAAGCAAAACAAAACAAAGCTGAGATGCTTATCTATATCATTCAGTCTACCTAAATTCAAAAATTGTTTCTTTTGTGGTTCATACCAATTCTTTGTTGAAGCAGTTTTAATGCAAAGCTGAACCAAACCAAACCAAAGTGGAGTGAATTTTCATGATCATTATTTCCTTTGAAGTTACTGCTGGCTTCAAAGTTTTTACCACCTTACCTTTCTTGAGAACCTAAGTTCTAATGCCATCTTGGAGAAACTCTCATGCAGAGCTTCTGGAATCTGAAAGTGACTTGGACATCTGACGAGACATTATCATTATTATTATTTCCTCTGTTTTGTGGAATGCTATGAAGTTGTATCCCAATCATGAAGATACCTTTAGATGGGTGAAGACAATTGAGGTTTCCTCTCCTGCTTTCAAATAAAGGAAATGACCAAGACCTGGTAGCCAAAGGCCTTTCCTTAACCTTGTGTGTTTTTGCAAATCCTTCAGTTTATTCATAACATCTAGGTGTAGTTCATAGCTTTCATAGCTTATGCTTAGGGATTGTATGACACCCTCCCTCCTTTTAAGTTGCATGCAAAGAGCATGGATTTTGGAGTGAAGTAGATTAGCATGACTTAATGGATAATATTTTTCAAAACAACATTGTGAGGATTAAATGGAAGTGCTTCTGAAACCTTTTAATACAAGGTTTTGAGGCCCACCTGAGACATTCAGTAAGCATTCATTTTCTTCCTCATCTCCTTCATTCAGTGTATTCTACCCTCCATGATGGTCCATCATGGGGTCTAATTGCCTGTTGTGTGGAATACTCACTGTTTTCTTCTCTTAATACTTACATATATGATTCTGTGTTCTGTCTGTTCCATAGACATAACAAAAATTCCCTGACCTTTCTTTAGTGTTCTGTTCCTTGGGGAATCTTCTGGAAATCTTCAAGTTTAGCTTGGTTTCAAGTGGTACCATTCTTAACCACTGGCACAATCTCCTGGCATTTAGGGTTTCTTTAAGAACCAGCTGCCTAGACTTTAATTTTCTTCTGTTTTGCCAAGAAACTTCATTAATTTTATTTATAACTGAGCCTCCTATGAGATGTGAAAATTACCCAAGGGAATGTGGAAATTACCGAAGAAAATAGGCTTGTGCAACTATATTAAATTATATTTCAGATCCTTCATGAAGAAAGCTTAATCACTGGCCCCACAGTAAACTCCATCTCAGGGTGATATTATACAAGTCTTCTGGGTAGTCCTTAGAGGATATGATTAGAAGGGACTAGTCTACTTCTCCCTGTGATACACACTTGTATCACGTTCAAGAAGTCTAGCTGTAGCCAAAAAAATTTTTTTTTCTCTACTCATTAAATAAACACTTATACAGCACTTAAAACTATTGTCCAGTTCAGTGACAAGCACTGAAGATTCAATAAGAAATAGATTATGGTTTAGAGCAATACATTTATTATCTTATCTCAGATAACAATAAACTAACAAATAATTTTCACCATATTAAAAGCAGTATTCTAATTATTATACATAATATCTCTGGTAACATATGATACAATAAGCCTATGAAGTAGGTATATACTATAATTATCTCTATTTTATAGATGAGGAATCTGAGACCCAGAGAGGCTAAGCAACTTATTCTAGGTGACACAGCTGGTAGGGTGAAAGACCCAGGATTTAAAACTTGGCTATCAGAAACTGTTAATGTCCTACCCCATGGTCCCTTGGCCCATTTCTGAGTTCATCTGCAGGGGAAGTAGTCCGTTTCCACACACTTATAGCTTCCTGCCACAGACATCTGGTATCTACACTTGTCAGCCTGAGACCTTCCACTGATTTGTGTCTGGGGCTTGCTCAGCTTTTGCAGGGGGAAGTTTAAAGGTGCCAGGTCTTTAATGCCTCCAGAGAAAACTCTCTGTGGGAGATGGATATGGTGGGTAATCACCTTGTCCCTCATTTCTTGGAGGAAGGGGGAGTATTCTGAGATATGCTCCATAAAGTACCTCAGGGGATCTTGAATGGGACAGAGCTCTTAGGGGTGACTTGCTCACTGGCATGCTTTTATCTCTTTTTCCCCCTTTCTTTCACCATTCCTTCATCTGTGCTTCCTGGGATTGCCTCTCAAAACAAGTACCTGCCCCCAAATTTTACCTCAAACTTTGCTTTTGAATGAATCCAAACTAGGGCATATAAAACTCTCAATATACCATGCCGCTTTGCTGCAATCTCTGCTTTCTTAGTCTATTTGGTCTCTGCTAAGAGAGGCCTGCCTTGTCCATGTAACTTAAAATACTTATTTGTTAGGTTGCAGGCTTAGCTGCCAAAACAAAGAGACCCGATATTGAGATTAAAAAAAAAATGAATTGTACTTATCTCTTGCATAACATTCCAGAAATAGATAGACAGGGAGGCACCTCCTCTTCTGAACATCTTTCAGGAATATAGATTGCTTCTATTTGGAGGCTTTGCCATTCCCCAGGGTCCTTGTTCAAGCTGGTTCACATTCCTGCCAAGAGAGGAAAAGGAAACAAAGGTATCCTTTTCTAAGTATGTGTCTTAGAATCGGCACATCTTGTTTCTCTTCACATCCTATTGTCCAAAACGTTGTCAGACTGCCTAGCTACAAAGCAGCCTGAGAAATACAGTTTCTACTCAGGGAGCCGCGTTTCCTTCTATCATTCAGGAAAATGGGTATTGAGAATAATTAAGAGTTAACCAAAAATAGCATCCCCCCCAAAACATCTATGGATTCTTCCTCCTGCCTTATTTCCCATTAATTCACATCTCTCTATTTGAGGATGGATATTTGTTTCTCATTTGTCTTCCCCACTAATATGTAAATGCCTTGAGGTGGAGACATTGTTAGTTTTGCTCACCACTTTAAACCCAGGGCCTAGAACTGTGCCAGAAGTCTGAAATTGCTAGGGCTAAACTCCTTCTGGGGGATTAAGAGGACAACTTGTTTCTTGTCTTCCAGCTTCTGGTGGCTGACGTGACATTCCTGGACTTGTGACCATGTCACTCCAGTTTCCAACTCTGTCTTCACATCATAACCTCTTCTCCTTTTCTGTCTGCCTCAAATATCCCTCTGCCTTTCTCCTTCCAGGAAACCTGTCATTGCATTTGGGCCCACCCAGATAACTCACTACTACCTCATCTCAAGATCCTTAATTGAATTACAATTGAAAAGACCTTTTCCTTAAAAAAGGTAACATTCATAGTCTCCAGAATTCTTCTGTAAATATTTTCTTTTTAAACTGGGGTGGAGGGATGGTGGGTTGGGGTATTGGTTGGGGGGTGGTGGTGGTGCATTTCTCTGCCTGCTCTGTCCCTTCTCTGGCCCCAAATTCTCATGTCCATTCCACATGGAAAATATACTCACTCCATCCTAACATCCCCCAAAGTCTCAATGTATTATTATAGCATCAGCTGAAGTCCAAAATCTCATCTAACTCTCATTAACCCCCTAATCCCAAATATCTTGATCTAAATCAGATATGAATAAGAGTCTGGGTATGATCCACCCTAGAGCAAAATTTCTCTTCCATCTGGACCTATGAAACTAAAAAGAAAACTGCTTCTAAAATACAATGATGACACAGGCACAGGGGAAAACAAACAAACACAGACTCTGCAGACCAATAAAATATGTCTCTGCCTCAGATGAAATTCTTGGGCCACCTGGTTGTAGACCTTTTCTGGAGGAAGACTGCAGAGGTCCTCCAGGGAGAAATGTATATACATTTGATGGTGATGGGGTGGAGATCTTAATGAGACATTTTGTGAGGGAAAGTAAGGCTCTAGAGCCAGATTGAAAAATTTCAAGGAAAAGGATGGAATTAATTGAAAATAAGTCCTGTAATTTTTCTATATATTTCAATAGACATATGGAAAAATATTGTTTGTTCATTCAGTCCTTTTATGTAGACCTACCTACCTATCTGAATATATCTACCCATTTATCTAATAAAATTTATAGAAAAATTGAAAGTATGGTGCAAAGAACAGTTTCTTTTTTCCTGAAGTACTTGAGAGTAAGTGGCCAAACTGGTGAACCCATCACCCCTAATAATTTAGTATTTCCTATAAACCAGGACATTTTTCAAGGTAATTATAACAGAAACAAAACCAGGAAGTGGATTTTGACATATTACTACATCTAATCAGATTCTATTCAAGTATTTTCAGCAGTTCCAATAAGGTCCTTGAGTCCAAACTAATCCTCACTCCACATTGAAACTTGCCAAGTGTCTCAGTGACGCCTTTGCAGGAAACATACTGAGGTCAGTGTCTTTCTTCACATTAAGTTGCCATGTTTCTTCAGATTCCTAGACTAGTTCCTTGGTCTTTCTTTGCCTTTCATGGCACTCTTATAGGTCACAGGTCATTATTTTATAGGATAGATATAGACAAGCTACCTTTCACATCCCCAGTGTGGCAGCTCATTCTGCCCACAGGTCCTGTCCCCATGCTTTAATAAACCACCATTTTGCACTAAAGATGTCTCAAGAATTCTTTCTTGGTCATTGGCTCTGGGCCTCACTCCACCTAACCTCACTTATATTCTAAAACTTCATTATTTGGCACCTAAACGTGGGGCTTTGAGTCTTTACATCTGGACTCTGAGCTTTGGTGCAGAATGGATATCAAACAAAATCTTCTGGTCAACTGTAACATAGAGCTCTAAAATTAAGGAGATTTTGGAAACTGTTCTTAACAAAGATGGAGAGTACAAGATACTGAAATGAGTATGCGCCATATTGGGGCTACTTCTACAGTTTTGATCAAATGAAGAATACATGAAATGGAACCACAGCTGGGACAGAGCTACAGCTAATTACCAACTCTTAATACAACATGGACAAGAAGTAAGTATTTAATGTAGTAAGTCACTGTTTTTATTTTAGCTCACTTGGCAAATAGTGATACTGATGCTGGAAGTGAGGGGTTGCCTAAACCAAAATCCAAAACTATGTGTCACTTCTTTTATTGTTGGCTATGGAGAAAACAGAGATCTAGAGAAGGAGTAGCCAGTGTTTTCAATGGTATTTCATAAAATGCACAATGGATAACTTGGAAGACATATAATGACACAATAAAACTCAGGTTTTACATGAAAAAAAAATAGATATAGACAAATCCTTTGATATTAGTTCATATTTTCTAGAAATTTATATGAATAGAATAATACATTATGTGTTCCTTTATGTATATATATTTTTGCCTGTTTTCTTTTACTCACCATAACAATTTTGAGATTTAACCATTTCTGTAATTCATTATTTTTTTTTGTGTTGGGGGGTTTACTAAATTACTTTATTTGAAGACATGGTACAAATGAGAGAACTTAAGTAGATGTTCTGGTAATTCATTCTTATTTTATTGTCGAGCTTACTACATTATACAGTCATACCACAATTTGTTTATTTATCCACCTGCTGGAGAACATTTGGGTTGTTTCCAGTTTTAGGCTATTACAACTAAACTTATGTGAAAATTTGTGTATACATATTTGTATGGACATATGCTTTCATTTTTCTTGGGTAAATACCTCAGAGTGAAATGGATCGGTCCTATTAACTTTTAAAAATGTGTTAAACTCATTTCCAAAGTAACTGTGCCATTTTCATTCCTACCAGAAGAGTGTAAGAGTTCTGATTGCTCTATGTCCCACTGAGTATGGTCAGCATTTAAAGTTTTAGCCATTCTAGTGAGGGTGTAGTGTTATCCTGTTGTGACTTTGATTTACATCTCCTTAATGATGACTAATCATGTTGAGCATCTTTGCATGTACACATTTACCATCCATATATCCTCATTGGTAAAATGTCTTTTGACATTTTTTTTCCATTTGGGTTGCCTTCTTCTTATTAAGTTGTAAGAATGCTCAATATATCCTAGATGTAATAGATGCAAGTTCTCTTCAAAATTTTGAAGAAAATTGCTTATTTATAAAGTCAAAATTTTCCCAAAAATTTAAATGATCACTCTGCTTTGCTTTGTATTAAAAAAATCTTCACTAAACCAAAGTTCACTAAGAATTTACCCTATGTTTTTTTCTTGGAGTTTGATAGGTTTTTGCTCCTACATTTAAGTATGGTCCATTTTGCATTGATTTTTAAAAATATGATGTGAAGATGTAAAGTAAGAGTTGAGTTTTTTTTTCCATGTAGCAAAAAAACCCATTTTAGTATCATGATTGGAGAAGTTATACTTTCCACCTTTCCACACTGAGTTATCTTGCATCATTGTTGAAAAACAATCAACCATGTATGTGAGTATATATTTCTGGGCTCTTTATTTGTTCCATTGTCCTGTACATCCATTTTTATGCCAAAAGCCCAACTTTTCCTCAGTTGGGTTAACAAATATCTTTTAAATTACTACTGTGTTCTTGGATATGCTGCCATCACTTTTTGAGTAATTCTTTAGTTTCCGACACAAAGGCCTAGTATATATTCATCTTGTATTGCCTTAAGACATAAAGTCAGCCTTTTCTCCAACAAGCCCTACTTCCTATCAGTGAAGAATGGTGTTTAGAAGCCAAGATCTGAGTGCTAGTCATGAACATTCATGACTAGTAGAGTACTACTGCCCCCATACCACTCAGTGGACAAGCTAGAGCACAAATGCATGTATATGCACACACATAATAGACACATATACACAGGATTCATACATCTATATTTCTCCATCTTTACCTATGTATTAAAAACTACTATTTCACATTGATACTACCAATTCCAAAACAAGGTTAATTCTAATTTTTTTTCTTATTGTATTTAAATTGCCTTCTGTGACCATGACAAAGCTGGATCCTAGTATCTTAAATATATTATGTATTTGATCAACCTCCCTTTATGTGATCTCTTTGCCATCACCACTGCCACCCTTCTTGTGCATAAATACCCTCTCTCCCTTGCTAGGCCTGTCATGCTGGACTCTCCCCTGTGAAATCCTGTTTCACATTCTTGGGTGATGATATCTTTTGCTTGACTGTTTTCATGGATGGATGCCCTCCTCACCCTGCTTAGACTCAGGTACCCCAAACTAGAACACTTTTCTTCAGGGAATTCCCTTTCTTTCCCACTCCTGAAATCTGTGCAGATATTTACCTAAATTAGCTACTTATAATGGCCTTATGACTGAACTGTTTGGAAAGAAAAGAAGGGGAAGAGGAGGAAGAAGAAGAAAATTAAAAAGAAGAGTAGTGGGATTGATGAAAAGTAACTACATTTTGGGGTGCCTGGGTGGCTCAGTCAATTAAGTGTCTGACTCTTATTTGATATCAGTTGATGATATCAGCTGATGATATCAGCTCAGGTCATGATCTCAGAGTCATGGGATCCAGCCCTGCATCAGGCTCCATGTTCACTGGGGCATTTGCTTGGAATTCTCCCTCTCCCTCTCCCTCTGTGCCTCCTGCTGCTCTCTTTCTCTTTCAGTGAATAAGCAAAATCTTTATTTAAAAAAACTAGTTATGGGGCACTTGGGTGGCTCAGTGAGTTCAAGTCTCTGCCTTCGGCTCAGGTCATGATCCCAGGGTCCTGAGATCGAGCACCGCATTGGGCTCTCTGTTCGGCGGGAGCCTGCTTCTTCCTTTCTCTCTCTCTCTCTCTGCCTGCCTCTCTGCATACTTGTGATCACTGTCACAAGTATTCATTTGTCAAACAGATAAAATCTTTAAATCTTTAAAAAAAATCTTTAAAATCTTTTAAAAAAACTAGTTACATTTTGTCTTTGAATAATAGTGCAACTCTACTATTGATATTACAGGAAAGAGTATCGTAAGACATGAGAGGCCTCAGAGACATATAGATTATATGTAAATAACATATTGATAATTTGTACTCTTATTTACATTGTATCTTTAAATGTAACTTTATGGAGGTCAAGGTTGCTACAGCTATCATTTCACATATCCTCTCTCCTCTCCTGCTAGGGTAAGACAAATAGTGCATTCATTATTGTGATTATATTTTTAAAACTCCAACACAAGAGTAATGGTCAAGGAAATCTAGAGGTGTCTGACATTCACTTTTCAGTTATTGGTTTTTTCCTTGGATCTTTAACAAAATTCAGCCTTTTTTAAAAAATTTATTTTTATATATTTTTTATTTTTAAAGATTTTATTTATTTATTTATTAGAGAGAGAGTGAGCGCAAGAGCACGAGCTCAGGCAGACAGAGTGGTAGGCAGAGGCAGAGGGAGAAGCAGGCTCCCTGCCAAGCAAGGAGCCCGATGTGGTTAAGGCAGCCGCTTAACCAACTGAGCCACCCAGGTGTCCCAAAATTCAGCCTTTTGAGATGATTTGCTCAATAAATAAGTTGACTTGCTTCAGTGCGTGGTCAAGGGACCCAGAGAAGGTTAGTAGTTAGAGAGGATAGATTAATGCAAGGGGACTGATAACTAAACAACCAGTGGGAACTTGTATACAAATGAATCCATATACAGAGTTGGTAGAAGAAAATATCTGCAGTCAGAAATGAGCTATGGAGGTTAACACAAAGCTCTATGAAATTAAATTTCATTCATTATTGTGGCATATATGTGTAAGTTCTAAAAAGGTTCTAAGCTCCATGACCAAGCAAACCAAAGCAGGAAAACTTTTTGAAAAATTTAAATGATATAAGATTTTACTTTTATCATTTTAATATTCTTGGTTTCATAAACACAATGAAAAGCATTATTAAGTTATATAACAAATTCTAAAAGTCCTAGCTAGTAATTTCGCTTATTTTGGCCTCCAAAATAGGAATTCCAGTTTTCAAAAAAAGTAATAAATTCTTAAAGCCAAAAGCTCCAGTATACCCACTGAATATCACTCTGTAGGTAAATTGAGGCATCAAGTTTACATAAATAGATATATTAAATGGGAATTGTCACATTCCAGTGGGCACTTCAATACTCAAAAAATTTCATGTCCCATTTCAACTAAAATTCCCAACCATGAAGATCTAAATCTCTCAAAGACAGACTACATGGAACATAAAATTTTTCTTTAAAAATAACTGACTCTGGAAAATAAAGTATTTATTTGTATTAATGAAGGTATATATAGTTAAAAATCAAAAGTATCATAAACTATTTGTACATTTATTCATACATTTATTTCACTAATAACATGCAGGAATATATATATATATATATATATATTTTTTTTTTTTTTTTTAAGTTCAATTAGCCAACATGTAGTACCTCATTAGTTTTTGATGTAGTGTTAAATGATTCAATAGTTGTGTAACATCCAGTGCTCATCAGATCATGAGCCCTCCCTAATGCCCATCACTCAGTTACTCCATCACCTTACCCCCCCACCTTCTGTAACCCTGAGTTTGTTTCCCAGGGTCCAGAGTCTCTCATGGTTTGTCTTCCTTTCTGATTTCTTCCCACATTCATTTTTCCCTCCCTTCCCCTGTGGTCCTCCACACTTTTCCTTATATTCCACATATAAGTATAGGTCATGTATATTTTCACATTTATCTCAAGTTTTCAGATACATTTTAATTATATTTAATTGTAAAAATCTATATTTAAACTCTTCTCGGAGATGCTAATGTAATCAATTCATGGATTTGTCACACTGTAATATTAAAAACCACAGAAAGTGGAGGGTCTGCAATGAACTAAAAGTATCAGAAGACTATTATGTGATTTTAAATCTGATAAAAGAACTGTTATCAAATTATTTAGGTTTGACTATTAAAAGTCATTCATTCCACAGCAGTTTTGAATATGCACTGTAAATAAAGAACTAGGGCAAATCTTTAGTAGGCACCTACTGTATACTACCTGCTCAGCCCTTTTACCCATATCATCTAATTGCTTATTCTCCTTGAACCCAATTTAAAAAAGAAAAAAAATATACCACTGAAGGATTTTTTTTTTTTTTTATGTTAAGAAATTATCACTGCCCAGCACAGGGTAGATGTAAAAAACATTAATTTTTCTTATCATCTTTCATTTACTCTTTATTTATTTTTTTTAAAGATTTTATTTATTTGATAGACAGAGATCACAAGTAGGCAGAGAGGCAGGTAGAGAGAGAGAGAGGAGGAAGCATGCTGTCCGCAGAGCAGAGAGCCCAATGCGGGGCTCGATCCCACGACCCTGGGATCACGACCTGAGCCAAAGGCAGCGGCTTTAACCCACTGAGCCACCCAGGCGCCCCTCATTTACTCTTTAAAGTAACACTGCCAAAAACAAAACAAAACAAAACCAAAAAAACCAAAAAACTTTAAAGCAACCACTTGACAAATAAAGAAACTAAGGTTCAGAGAATTTAAGGGACATGCTCTTGACCAGATAGGCAGCAGGATTTGAGAGCAAGTTTAAAATCCCAGTCTCCTGGTACCTACTTAAATTCATTCCTTTATGTAGTGCTGTGCATGTATTTATTGTAAATGGAAAAAATTACTCTTTAGTTATTAGAAAATGAACACGAATTCTCCATTAATTGTTTAAGGGTCCACAATGTATAAAATTTAGAGCAGCTACAAATATAACAAGGAAACAACAATACAATTCTGCTATCTAATGCCATATATATGCTGGGGTTGTATCACGCACACATTCATATACATTCATATTACATGAATGAGTTTTATGCTCATTGAGAGAGACAAGTAATGTAAATACTTGGGGTACATCTGCGAGCCAGAACAGATAAAGGCACATGTACTTGAAGTGAGCATGAGATTGGAATCCTGAATCAGTTATTCCCTTAATCATCTCAGTTTCCTCAGACCTTTCAGAGTGTGAGCATCTCATTTTACATAGGATGATTCTGGTCAAATATATATACTTTTTAGTGATGAGATTCCCATATGTACACAAACATTTCATCTGATCCTAATAAAAGTTATTGTGCATCTTTAAGCACTGAAGTAGAAAGCATAAATATATTATATATAATAGTATATTTTTAAAAAAGAACTTCTATTCTGGAAGATAGCAAACATACACCCATATGGAGAGGATAGTGTAATAAACCGCCCACGGGCACACCACCAAGCTTCAGCTATTAGCAACTCATCAATACTCTTGTTTCATCTCTATGATAATAGCCCCCTGAGCAGGGATCCCGATGTGGGCCTCAATCCCACAGATCCCAAGATCACGACCTGAGCTGATATTAAGAGTCAGATGCTTAACCAACTGAGCCAACCAGAAACCCCTGCCTTCTCACTCTTTAAATAGAATAATATACTTTAAGATATACTCTTTAGACATAAATTAGTCTGTGTTAATTTTATTTTACTTTTAATTTTCCTTAAATTACTATCCTTGACACTTTACTTATTATAGTTGCTTTTCTGAAATTACAACAAGTAATCTATATTGTTTTGATATTTGGATATTGAGATCTGCATACCTAATTTCATGTAATTTTCCAAGTGGTATAAGAAAATGCATTACTATTTGCAAAAATTGTAGAGATTTTAAAGCAAAATCTCTGAACAGACTCTGTTAATAGCTGGAAAATTATTTTTCTTTTTGAAGAAATTTGCTTTCTTTTGTAATGTCCTCTGTGTTATATGGACTGTGGGTGAGAGTTCTACTATATTAGGTTCCTTTTCATTCCAAAAGGCCAGATATACTTCTTTTGAATTTTACAGGAAGTAACTAATTAGAAGACATCTTCTCTCTCTCGTTTGCATTCAATCAACATCGCAGATATGTATGACTGCACACCATGTATCATGTATTATGTATAAGGCACCTTCTGGGGATTGTGGATGAGGCCAGGGTGAATTGTTCACAGTTCCTGCCCTAGAGCCACTCACTTTAGTGTGGTAGAAAGACCCATTAAGAAGTACCTCTAATCATAACAGAAAAAGAAACTGTTATAATAGAGATACAGTATATGATAGAGATATGCAAGAGTACAGGATAGAGAGTTATCAGTATTGCCTGACTTCCTGGCAAAGACAAGATGTGCGTTGGCCCAAATGAATGAAAAAAGAAGGACCTTCCAGGCAGTGATAAAAGCTTGAGCAAAGATATGGAAACAGAAAAGTAAACATTGTTTAGAGAAATAATGATTAATCTGCTGTGTTTTGAACATGTGTTTAACAAGTGCCTAAAGAATAGTTCAAGATGAGATGAATAATTTTGTGGAAAATTCAAATGCCTGGCTGTCAAGTTTTGACCCTGGTAGAAAGGGACACTGTAGAACAATATTAAGCAAAGTTGTATTATTATTTTTTTACTTTTTCCCATGGTATTTATAAATGAAACAATGGTAGTACATTTCAATATGTCTATTCATATGATTTTCTCTTTTTAATATATAATTCTCCATATTCCTTTACTTTGCCCAGAGGAAGATTAGCATTGCTACATGAGAGAATAAAACAAGAGAGTGAGAGAACATCAGTACTAAGTTTTGAATTGCAAAATTGTATTTTCTGTTCTTAGTAAGACAAGAGTTTAAAATTTTAGTATTGCTACAATATAAAGGGAATTTCCAAATTTCTGTAGCTTCCATTGAGGAATCTGGAGCCAGAGGTCTGACTAGATCTTATTGCTCCTTCCCTGGTATGTGGAATGGACTCTATTTTGAGGCTAAGTCCCTTGAGAAGAAGCAAGATATGATAAAGAAAAGAAGAGGAGGGCAAGAGACCAACCATGTGCTTCATCAGATTGTGGGAAGAGATGAAAAAACCCGATCAGAAGAGAAAAGAACATCTATGGTAGAGAGATATTTTCCTGAAGCCATTGTGGCCTTGAGAATCCTTCTCTGTTACCTCTGTCTACCTAAGAAAGCTCATTTATGCTCACATAGCATGTCTCCAAAAAGCATGGAGGAAGCGAGGGCATCTGGAGTACTTACCTGAGAAAGACAGAATCAACTAGAAGAGACAGTTTAATAGGGAAGAAATAAGTTAAAAGAGTACTTTTGTTTCCCCATTCACCACTCAAAGAGATGAAGGTCTCAAAGGAAAAGCAGATCAGTCATAGAAAACAAAACTACATTCGGCTTAAGTATCTGAATGTTGTTGTAATTTTTCTATTTACCACTCAACGTGCTTCATCCATTTATAAATCACTATTTATTTCTTTTAATTAAACCAGAAGAATCATATAATAAAGAACTAAAAAGATTTCACACTGGTTTGTCAAGACTTATAGCAACCTGGTTCTCTCACTTGCTGGCTGAATCACGGGTTATAATAGTGGCTCAAGACCCAAGATAAAAGGTGTCTGGAAAGTCTTATGGCCCCCATGAGGAAGGTAGCAGAGAAGCTGATAGAGAACAGTAGAGGAGGCTGAAAGTATCATGTCAGGCAGACAGAAGCCTTATGACTCCATGACTCTGCAGTCTAGATTATCTGGACCTAGCTATTACACCCACAAATCAGGTTCTATCACTTTGGTGCATATAAGACCATATTAAATTTATGTATTCTTTCTTGGATTAATTTTTCATTTAGTTGATTTTACAAAATAAATTTATATGCTTTTTTCCTCCCTCCTTACATCCATTGATCCTTTAGTCCCTAAACTAATTGCCATATTATCTGGTAAGGAATTAGATTTGGTAATATTAATTAATTAATTAATACTGATATTAACAAAAGTAGCATATTGTTTCAAGTTACCATAAAAGATGAAGAAGAGTGCATCTGGCATTTTATGTAATATTGTGTTGTTAAACAGAACATGCATGTAATAAAATAAATTATATCTAGTGTTAGAAAACATATCAGTGGTTGTCAAGGAATAAGAAGGGGTGGGATTTTGGCACCAAATGGAACTCCTCGGGATGGTGGAAATGTTCTGTAGCTTTCTCATAATGGTGCATCCGTCTGTCAAAACTCATTGAACTACACACTTAAAGTATGTATAGCTCATTATATTTAAATTATACTTTAATAAAGTTAATTAAAAATATATAATAAGCATAGTAATTTTGCCAAGCATTATGGAAGTGTGATTACCTGTGTTTGAATACCTGCTGGGCCCCTTACAAGCTAACTGACTTGGGGTAAGTGATGACCCCTCCAAACCTCAGTTTCTTTTATCAAGTAAGAGTAACAGTTATATCTATTCCCTAGGGTCCATGTTAAGAAAATGTGGTAATATATGTAAAGCACATAGGAAAACAAAAAACAGATAGGAAGAGATCCACGAATGCATATCTTTACCTACACTTCTATAGCCAAGTGAGAGCTAATTAAAGACATTTTTATTAATAGACCTGAATAATGCAATCCTAATTGTAAGAGGAAGTTCTTTGATAAAATCCTAAAATCAAATATGTGTTATTATTCTAGTTTTTTTCTAATGTAAAAGTATTCTTTCTCTGTATTTCATTCTTTTATGAGAAAATACACTCAGTTCTTCTGAAAAAAATTTGAGAGAAAAAAATGTTTAATGTGTTCTTAGTAAGGAGGATAACTATGGTCATATTACTTTCTTTCATTGCTGGGACTCTAAAGTACACTATACCAATAAAGTTACAGCAATAATGAAAACTGTGAACTTCACTGGCTACTGCTATGAAGAATAACTTCCTTTAAAAGTAACAGATCTCAGTCTCTTTGGCTCTGTAACCACTTTTGGAATGTTTTGCTGAATTCTTTTAAATCAGCCTAATTTATGGCCGAAAGCATCATGGTTACTTCAGTGTGAAGTTAATTCATTTAAACACAGACTAACTTCTGATTCTGAGATTTACATTGTATCCAAAGATGGTATAAAATAGATTCACTCCCTAAGAATAAAATGTTAAGAATTATTGCTCTTGGCTTCTCTATGACTGTTCCAGTCAACAAATGTGTTGGCCTTGTAAAACGATGACTAAAAAGCTCACCATCTGAAAGCTAGAAAAGGAATGGCTGTACTGCAAAGTATTTAAATGAGATTTACCCAGAAGTTGAGGAAAACCAGAGAAAAAGAAACTCTCTTATTTCTTATTTATTTGTTTGCAATTTATATCTCTCTTCCATTTACTAATGAAAAGAACTGAAAATGAGACATACAGTCTGGCACACTACTGAGACTTTAAAAGATTAGAAAGAAAGAAGAATGGAATTTAATTAATTTATTTAATTTACTTAATTTAATTTAGTTTATTTAATTACTGTAATATATGCTAAATATCTTTAATTCCTTGTTACTGAGCAATGGTGATTACAATTGGTGACGAGCTCACCTTTGCTGCATTGTAGTGAAATGTGAACTATAATTTGGAACACATTCAATTACTGTTTTGTACTCCAGCATTAAGACTTCTCTATAGCCGATTAATTTTAGTGAAGTTTACAATATAGTAGATAAGAATGCATGTTCTAGAGTCAAGCAAATCTGGTAGAACACTGGCTCTCCCATCCAATGGAAGAGTAGTATGGACTCTATGCCTGCCTCTCCAACTCAAAGATAATTAAAATCACCTCATAAGTTTTTGAGATGATAAAATTCAATAGTACATGGCAAACACCAAACTTCTACCCCTGGTATATTATAGGCTTGACCAATCACCATTGGCTCCATTCATATAAAGAGCTTCTTATGTCATGGGTAGTCATTACTATTGTAAAGGCTACTGAGAGTAACATTTAAAATCTTGTCCTTTTGTTTCTTCTATCTAAGATGGATGGAGAACCCAAACATCATACCTTTACACACTGAAACATTTCTGTTTTAGCTAAATCCTTTTATCTGCCTGTATTTTCTTTGGTAATGGATTACTCTGGGGCACCTTGTCTCCCTGTTTTACTGTGTTTTGCCATCACCAGTTGTCTACTGGAAAACTCCACATGAAGAATAACTCCATGTGAATACTGCATATTCAACACTAAACTGATTGTCCTTTCCCTCCTCAGTTCTCCTTCCCTTGCATTCTTCCTTCCATATTCCTACTCCTGGTGGATGGCCTGACCAGACACTTGGTTTTCCTATTGTACGTCTTGGAGGCCTTCTTGATGTCCCATTTTTCTCTCACCATATCTTACTGATCCAGTTCAGTTCTCTATACTGCTCAACACACAGCTTTTCTCTGATATTGCCATTTACACACTTTCCCAGCCATTTGACAAGACGATTCCTTCCTCCACATTTGCATTCATGCTGTTTTCTAAATTAAAATGTTCCCTCAATAAGCTATAATTTCAAAGCTCATCTACAATGTCATTTTTTCCATGAGGTCTTATTTCTTGGCAAGGTATCTGGACTTTGTGTCATTAACTACCTTACTTTCTGATGTAACTGCATCACATATATGCTTCCTTGAGAATATCAATGGAAGGCAGACAGGCTCTGTGTCAGATGCCCTAGATTCCCCCTTAGTGCCATAGCTTATTAGTTTCCTTTTCTTTGAAATGGGGTTAATGTAATACTGAGAAGTCATTGTTACAATTAAATAAACTAATGTAACTGAGAATTCTTTTATTGACACATATGTAATAGTTACTTTTATTATATTTTTCAATTTGAATCTGCTATGGTCTAAACCAAAAGAAGTTTCCTGCATCATTCAAAAATTGCATGTTTATTGACTGGTTGGATTTGAAATTTACATTTATTCCTTCATCTAATGAATAAATATTTAAAGTTTCTGATGAAGGATACATCAAGTCATATTTAGGATCATGATTTTTTTAAAACTTAGAAGTAGTTTAGAAAATGAATACCCTGAAGAAAATGCCTGTATTTACTGTGAAAATGAAATTAAGGGTAAAACCAAGCAAGAAGAGACTAAACTAGCATATAGAGACTAAACTTGACATATAGTCCATCCATTTTTGCCCATTTCTATAATCTCTCTGGTTTCTTTACCTCCAGACTTTCCCTGCTTTGATCATTTCTAAAAATACCATTCTCATCATGTTGCTTTCCTATTTAAGAACCTGTAGTGTCTCCCTATGGCTTACCACATCAAGACCCTAATTATCTGCCTGGAATTCAAGGTTCTACTTAATCTGGCCCCAATTTATCTATGCGATTTCATCACCTATTATTCTGGCCGATGTGATCCATAAAACCTTTCTATTATACATATTCAGTAGTTTATGACCTAGGATCTGACACTTATCTATGCCCCTAGGGCTATCCAAATAAAGTATTCTTTACTGAAGATTTCCTTAACTATTAGAATCCATATTTTTAGTACTTGAATTATATCTCAAGTCAAAATACACTCATTGTTGCTTAGAAAGTGTCAAGATCTTCAACAGAAACCTTGAGGGGCATACAGATGAATTAGTAATAGTCTTGTTTTCATTTCATTACTAAGTTTAATGAAACCCATAGAATGTGTTATGAAAATAGAGGAGATAAAAAGTAAGGCACATGTATGTGTGTGTTGGGGGAGTGTGCTCAAAAAAATTTCCAGGAAGAGTTGATATTTAAGTTGTGGTTTGGAAGAAGAATCAACTAACCCAAAGGCACAATAAACATAGTATCTAGGGCTCATGATACTTTTAAGGGCCCACAGATAAAATCTTTAATCTTAACTTATTTTAATATAATAAAAATTTAATATACAATATTGGATATATAAGAATGAACTCAACAGGATTATACTTGTTTTCATGCCAATACAATATTTTTAAATATTTTGATGGAGGCAGGAGTCCCTGAAGACAAAGTAACTTGGGCTCACAAAAGTCACATTGTCATCCTGCCTGGAAGAATGAATGTGATATTCATGGGTAGAGCTGGAACGAAGAAACAATCTGAACAAAGGTCATATTGTGGGAAAATACAGGGCATATATAGGAAATTCTGATCTTCTGATCAGATTAAACATGACAAATTGGGGTGCCTAGGAGTCTCAGTCAGTGAAGAGTCTGCCTTGGGCTCAGATCCTGATCTCAGCGTCTTGGGACTGAGCCCCAAACCAGGCTCCTTGCTCTGCAGGGAGCCTGCTTCTCCCTCCACCTACTACCACTCTCCCTGCTTGTGTTTTCCCTCTCTCTTTCTCTCTTTGATAAATAAATGAAATTTAAACATGACAAATTATGGCTAAGACAGGTAGGCCAACAGAAGGTAGAATGGATCTTATGGTTATGGAAGTGTTACTGGTGGCAATTTTAAGGAGATTTGAACTTGTTGATGTTTACATAAAGAGCTGTTGAATGGGGGAGTGACATAATAACAGTTTTCTATACCTAGTGTATTTATTCAACAAATATTTACTAAGCACCTAAGATGTGCTAGATGTTTTGCTAAGTACTGGGCACACAATCGTATAAAAGGGAGTCCCTGTCATTAGGGATCTAACATCCTAATGGGTTTAAGAGACAATAAACACACAAACTATCAAGTCAATAATAATTTCCCAAAGTGATAAGTGCTTTGAAGACATTAGAGGGGAAGAATAAAGAGAGTAAATGTAGAGTACTCTTGTAGTTGAGAGGGTCAGCATTCCAAGCAAGAAGAACATAGCAGAGAGAAGAGCAAGTTCCAAGGGCTGGCAAGTTGACAAATCTGAAATGAGGCTGGTGTTACTGGAATGAGTGAATAAGAAAATGAACGTGAGGAATGATGTTGGGGAGGAAGTTTACATTTTTGCACTTGATTATATAACATCTTATGTTCCTTTGTCCTTATCCTTTCCAATAGTTTTTAAAATTTCTCTTTAATTTATACCAAGTTGTTTCCTTTTTTGTTTTTAATCTGTGAAAAGGCATTTTGAATCCTTTTTGGAATGCAGTGGTGTTGTTAAAATTCTCTTCTATCCTGCTCAACATCTATCAGTGAGTTGAGATTATAGAAGACGTTCAATAAACATTTGTATGACTGGTCTGTTAGCAGATATATTCAGATATCATATGAGATTCCACTGAAAGGAGCCAAGAATTCACTCTGGTCTTAGATAAATAAATTGTCATTTAGTTTACACAGTCCTATGAACATCTAAAATAAAATGAGAGGTATCACATGGCACTTTAAATAATGTTGGTCTCTTTTGATAAATTCGTTTAGTACTATTACAAGAGGACATCATGGCCCATGATTCAATTTGGAATTTTATTCATTGTCATGGTCAACCAAGAAAAGTGCTATCTAAAGGCAAAACTTAGAGATTATTTTTGGAAGTTCCAGCATATATGCATAAAATTTCCCCTGATGTCTCTAAATAAATTCATAAAAATTAAATGAAAGCAAAAATTCAATTTGGAAGAAAAGTTTCATTAATTGATATAAGCTTTGGATGATTCAAGAAGTTGTGTTCAGAGTAAACATAAATCTATATTTATGGAATAGTTAAGAAAACAGCACAGTATTATATAATTGTAAAGTAAGCATATAGTAAGTCTTTAGTTTTTGGTTTATTCTGTCATGCTCTAATATCTCTAGATGAAACAATTTACTAAATATAGCATTATACATATTTGTCATAATCATTGATTTTAACTGCCACAACTTTGGAGGAATTACTGGTATCTTACATTTTATTTCAATTTTTGTTAATAGAATTAAACTGATCCCACTTGTAAATATAGGGTTGATTAAGGGGATTTTATGTTTGTGAAGGGCTTGGCCTTTGAGAGTGATGAATAAATCTTAATAATATTATATTTAGGCAATACTTAATCTCCAAAGGACCAAACAAATAGAAATTAATCCCTTAATTATTCTGTCTTTCAATTAAAACCGATAACTCCCATTCTCCAGTAAAGCAAAATGAGTCACGGAAATGTAATCCTTTGATTCTGTGTAAATTTCATCACTTTCCAAAGTAAGATTAAGATGTAGTTTAGAAGAGTGGAGATTTTAAAGTGCAAAGAGTTTTATGACTCTTGAGGGTGGAGTGATTTATTATTAATTACTTTCCTCTTATCCTTAAGTATGAATCAAAGCATTACTCTTGTACTAAAATCCAAAGAATGTTTATTAGATCTTCATTTATAATTAGGTTTCATAGACTTAATTTGGGAATTTTATTATATAAATATGTGCAGGCCATTAAATTTAGCCAAGTATTTTTCAGTATTGTATCATAAATAGCAAATTTAGTATTAATGTGTAAGAGAGAATTCTGTATGGGGAACCACTTTCCTAATTCTGTCCACTTGGGGCTTATGTATGACTCTCTGGACCAGGAATTTATATTGAAATATATATTTCCATGTAATCTGGTAATGTTTTCACCTGGAGGTTTCATGGAGGGATCAGGATTTTTTTAAGGCAATAATGTGGCTTAGAATTACTGTATCACATATTTTACAATAAACTCCAAAATCTGTGTGGTGAGATCCCATATTAACTTCCAGTTTCTTCACACTGAGGATTAAGGGCTCACCTGGGGACCACTTATACAGTATTGATAGCAGAATGATCCTACCAGAGTAAGTCTTCCAGTTTTCCATCCCTGAAACTCTTTTCATGACACTTCTGTGGTTTGTGTTAAGATAGCTTCTTAATGCTGCATAGCTCTAATTACTATTCATAATTTTTACTCTTGCTATCATTTGGGTGTTGTTGAATAATTCTGTAGTTGTCACTTAATTTTTTAAAAATATTTTTATTTCAGAAAAATCTCAAACTTATAAAAATTTCAAGGATGATTGAAATAACATTTTTCTGGGCCATTTGAGTATGAGAGACTAAAACAATGTACCATGACCCCTGAACACTTTAGTATAGAACAAAAACATTCTCTTACATAACCTAAGTACAACCATCCAGGAAACTGACATTCATACATTGCTATCATATAATTCTGAGATTATATCAAGTTTTTCAAATAGTCTCAATAAGGTCCTTTATAAGAAAAGGATCCAGTCCAAAAACAATATGGAGTTTCCCCAAAAAGTTGAAAATAGAGCTACCCTATGACCCAGGAATTGCACTACTGGGTATTTACCCCAAAGATACAAATGTAGTGAACCAAAGGGGCATGTGTACTTGAATGTTTATAGCAGCAATGTCCACAATAGCCAAACTATGGAAAGAGCCTAGATGATGTCCGTCAACAGAAGAATGGATAAAGATGTGATATATATATATACAGCCATTAATAAAACACAAAATCTTGCCATTTGCAATGACATGGATGGAACCACAGGGTATTATGCTAAGTGAAATAAGCAGGTCAACCAGAGAAAGACAATTATCATAGGATCTCACTAATATGAGGAATTTGAGAAACAAGACAGAGGATCATAGGAAAAGGAGGGAAAAATGAAATAAGACAAAACCAGAGAGGAAGACAAACCATAAGATACTCTTAATCTCAGGAAAAAACTGAGGGTTGCTGGAGCGGAGGGGTGTGGGAAAGATGGGGTGGCTGGGTGATGGACATTGGGGAGGGCATGTGCTATGGTGAGTGCTGTAATTGTGTAAGACTGATGATTCACAGACCTGTACCCCCAAAACAAATAATATGTTAACTTAAAAAACTTAACAAGAGAAAAAAAAAAAAAAGAAAAGGATCCAGTCCAGAGTCATGCATGATATTTTGTTGTCATATTCCTTTAACCACCTGGAGACTGGAGCAGTTCTTTGGTTTTTCTGAGACTTTCACAACCAAGACATTTTTAAAGATTATAGCCATTATTTGGTAGAAATCCCTCAGTTGAATTTTCTCATGTTTTTCCATGATTAAATTTAGCCTTTTCAGTTTGGGCAGGTATGTCACAAAAGTGACTCTGCATTATTCTTTCATCCTATTAGGTGACACATGGGTTTGATTTGTTCCATTGCTGGTGATGTTAATTTTGACCACTTGTTTTAGATGATATCTGGTTGACTTCCTATCATAAAGTCACATTTTCTCTTGTAATTAATAGCTATTTTGTGAGGGAAACACTTTAAGGCTAGGTAAATACCTCATTTCTCATTGCAATTCCAATTTATTCATGTATTTATATCAGTATGGACTTATAGATTCCTGTTTCATTTAATAACTTGCAGTCCAATTTCCTCATTATTCACTTTAATGTTAAAATTGTCCTAGATTTGGTCATTGGGTCCCCTTTGAAGTTACCTTTTTGTCTTTTTGATGTTTTTCCATCATTTTTTGAGAATCTCTTTCTTTCTAACACAACAAGATTGTCCAGGCTCATCTTGTAATATTCTGCCCAGTCATAGATTGTCTAAGGAGGTCTGCTTCTTTTAAATGGACAGTGGTATTTAAAAACCAAGATCTGAGTGCTTGGTGTTCTTACCACTATTAGATTCCTGATTCTAAGCTTCTCAGTAGACAGAGATAGGAAATATATATATGTATATATACATATATACACATATACACACATATGTATATATATTATTTATATATATTTATTTAAATAGGTAGGTATACATATTTACATTTATATTTATACTTACATCCATATGTAGTTTACCTATCTAGAATATGAAGAGTTCACATTAATAACTCCACTTCAAATACACCTTTTTTTTTGCCCCTTCCCTATTTGTAACTCCTTAGTCTGACTAGACATTGAGAAACTCTTATTATCCTCAATATATTTTATTTGATCAATTACACTTACATATCCAATCTTCCAGAACTTCCACTGCCACATCCAACGTGGATGTCTAACTAGTACGTACTTCCAATGACTACAGCCCCAGCTGACATCTGCCTAAAACTAAATACGAGGCTGCAAGTGATAATGACCCCTTTACCCCTGTAAAGGGGGCTGGTCCCAATAAAACCACAGAATCATGAGAGATAATAATACATTCTTGTTTGAAGCCACTAGTTGTGTGTGGTTTCTTTTTGTTTTTTTTTTTTTTGTTTTTTCTTAAAGATTTTATTTATTTATTTGACAGAGAGAGAGGCCACAAGTAGGCAGAGAAGCAGGCAGAGAGAGAAGGGGAAGCAGGCTCCCTGCTGAGCAGAGAGCCTGATGCGGGGCTCAATCCCAGGACCATGAGATCATGACCTGAGCTGAAAGCAGAGGCTTAACCCACTGAGCCACCCAGGCACCTCTTGTGTGTGGTTTCTTATGCAACCATAGATAATCAAAAAAGTGGGATTGGGAGGATAGAAAAGAAAGAGAGCAAGAAAATACCCAAGAAAGTTATCTGACAGTAATTAGAGGAGGGTAAACATCACTATCTTTTCATTTTACATTATAGCTTTGCCTAGCAGTAGCCCTAATAGTACCTGGAGGGCAATACAGACATATCAACTGCTTGAACTATCATTTTGACAAATGATTTCATAGGCGTTTTGACTGCATGATCTACACAAATCAAGGTTTGTAAAGATAGATTAATAAATTGGAGCTAGTTTTTTGTTTTGTTTTGTTTTTAATAGTTTTATTATGATATAAATTAGAGCTGGTTTTGTCTTCTTAGTTCTCGAAGGGATCTTGAAAGGCCAACTGGATTGTACCTCATTTTTCTTATATATAGGGTCCCTTTTTATCTGTGTATTTGCCATCTGAGGGCTGCAGTATAAGATTACACAGAGAATTAAAAGAAATCATGAATGAACAAACCACATGGAAATTTAGTTTTCCTTCAAACATCCTTTAGACTCCGTCTTATTTTATTTTATTGTTTTTCTAAAGATTTATTTATTTGAGAGAGAGAGAGATTGAGAAAGAGTGGGAGGGGCAGAGAGAGAGAGAGAGAGAGAGAGAATCTCAAGCAAAGAGCCCGACATGCGCTTGGATCTCAGGACCCTGTGATCATGACCTGAGCTAAAACCAAGAGTTGGACTCTCAACTGACTGAGCCACCCAAGTGCCCCTACCTCCATCTTATTTTAGCTGTAGAATCTATTTAGTTCTCTTCGGCTTCTCTTCTCTTCACAGCTTGGCCTGCTTCTATACTTGGATATTTGGAAGTCCAATATATTGCAAATTTGTTGCCAAATGAAACTTTAAGCTTTGCAAAAGATAACAGAATTCCACGGAGACCACAAAAAGAATATTAGAAAAATACTTAGACCTCATTTGAAGCCATTGGCAAGTACGCAGTAAGCAATGCGGAAAGAAAAAGTTAACACAAATGAGGACAGAAGTTTCAAAACAGAATGATTTTTAAAAATCGAAGCCTTAAGAGAGATCTTTATAAAAATTGATTAAGCACATGCATATTTGCAAAAATAATCTTCCTTATTTTGTGCACATATCATGCAATAGTAAATTACACCAAGAAGAAAACAAGGTTCTTTGTCTTTTCTAAAAATTGGGCTATGTTTGCAATTATAAATTAAATTTAGTTAAATATTAGATTATATTTTATCACATTTTTATAATTTTGGTTTTATTTTTCAAGATAAAGTTCCAACTGAAAATATTTTCCTCTATTTTTATAAATGAAATTACAGTGCCAATTTAATGCTGATTCATTTTAAGTGCCTTTTCTCCCTATATCAAACATATTAATTATCCCCAGATGGGGAAGTAAAATAATATTTAGCCTCCCAGATTAGTGAGAAATAATTTATTTGATAATTGTTTTCATTGTCAGTTAATGGAAGATACTATCTTAAGTAATTCAGAGCTCACAAGAATGGGTAAATAGACTTTAATATAATAAGCTTAGGTATTAGTTTACATGAAATAATCAACCTTATGATAATGGAAAATATCAGTTTCTCTCAGGAAAGGATGTGTTCAAAGGATATTTTGTATTTTATTTTAGATATTTTAAAAGAATACTAAGTACAGAACAAAATGGAAAATCCCACTCTCTTTCTACTCTCTTTTCATATATCCAGGCAACCAGCAATTAGTTCATAATTTTCTGAGGAAAAAACAAACATCAGACTATGAGACAGAGTCCCACCCCTGTCCTGGGTTGAGGAGATAAGCCAGTGTTATTTAATCCTTGTGCTGGGAAAGGAATTGATGGTGACTAGTTACAAGGTTGTTGCTTCAGGGAGAGAGGAAGAGAGAGCATAGGGCCATCAAATGGAAGCTTACTAGAATTGGGGGCTGTGGCAGTTCCTGGAGAAGCAGAATAATTCTGACCTTGGCTGCACAGCAAGAGTATTGCTCTTCAGAACTCTTGGGTAGTTTCAAGTATTCTTGGGCATACCATAAAGTATTGTAGTCTTAACGGAAAGTATCCACAAGATGTTCCCTAAAAGAACCCTTTATAGACAGATCTTAATGTAAGGTCAATGGCAATTTGGGAAGCTATGAGAGGTAGCATTCTATAATGAAACAAATGTGATACTGGGTATCCATACATCCATATTCTAGATCCACTTCTATTTTTTTAAAAAATATTTTATTTATTTATTTGACAGAGAGAGATAACAAGTAGGCAGAGAGGCAGGCAGAGAGAGAGGAGGAAGCAGGCTCCCTGCCGAGCAGAGAGCCCGATGTGGGGCTTGATCCCAAGACCCTGGGATCAGGACTTGAGTCGAAGGCAGAGGCTTTAACCCACTGAGCCATCCAGGTGCCCTGATCCACTTCTGTTTTAAGGAAATGATCCTTCTTAGATAAAACAAAGAGGATAAAATACATAAATGATTTCAGATGATTTTTGGCCTCAGAATTCTTTTCCCTTTTCTCCCCATCCTCCCTTCCCCTCTCCCACATTCTCTCTTTCTTAAACTCTCTTTCTCTGAGGCTTACAGGAAAGGGCAATATATGAGCATATACAAGTGGACAGCTGTAGTTGAAACAGGGGTGGGGTCCCAGACCCAGAGTCAGTTTGTCCGGTCTCCACTAACCCTCTTAATGTGTTGGTATCTATAGTTCTTCCATGATTCCCTAAGAGTGAAACTGAAGATAATTTGAAGCCACTGGACTATCTTCAGTGCTCCATCAATTTAGAACCTACAATTCCATCAATCAGATTATTGATTATGGCACTGTGTGGTCTTATTTTATAGTGTTTGTTCATATCATAGTGCCCATCTTTCTCTTAGAAATTCCTTCCTGAGGTGGGCCATAATGGTCATACTTGTTACTATATGGCTCCTCAATGTTTGTTCTTAAATGAAAAGAAACAACTGGCCTAAGAAAGGTCAATAAGGTTTAATTGCTAGGAATGTGTTACATGGATCAAAGATGTTACTTTGATCTGGACTGGTCAATTGATGGAGATAAAAATAATCTATGTTGTGGATATTTTAGATAGGAAATTCCAAAATCTGGAGAGAAAGAAGAAGGAAAAGGGAGAAAAGGAGTGAGGGAGAGAAACAGAGAAGGAGAGATGGAGGGCGGGAGAGAAGGAAAGAGGGAGAGGAAGAATGAGAGAGGAAGAGGGAAAGGGAGAGAGAAAGAGAAGGAGAGAGGAGAATAATATGCAAATTCAAAGAAGTGAAATTTTAATACTAATTAATTTTCTAATGATTTTTAGTTTCTTCTTCCATTTCTTTATAAGTCCTGAGTGCCTAGGACTCTGTGATATTTTCTTATATGTTTCAAACAGATACACACATATATACATATTTCTTCTTATTCAAATAAATTTATTTTACTTGAAAGCAAGGCTTTAATGTGATGGCTTAAATACAGGCTTAAATGAGAGACAAGAGCCTACAGTAATCAGTCTAAAGCATTTGTCATATATTTTAGTATATGCAAATAATCTTTAAACTTGCTTATCTTTTGATTTATATATATTATACTTAAATGAATGAACAGAGAATACAAATATTTTTGCACAGATAATTTCACATAGCATTACTGATAACATTGAAAATGGAAACAAGTTAAACACCAAGTAGAAGGCTAATAGTTAATAAAGAATGGAATAGTCATGTAATGAGCAATTGTGTAGCCATTTCAGATTTTTTTTTAGGAATGCTTAATATAAGCTGTCACATTATACAACTCCAGGAGGTATAACATAGTCTAGGTAAATGATGTCCTTTAGACTTGTGCAGTGTCCAGCCTGTGCTTGTATATACACTACATGATATATTAATGATATATTATACATTAAGCCAGGTTTGAAATTATGTTACTATTAAATTTAAAAAGTAGAATTCACACAAAAAAATTATGTCTTTGGTATAATCCTAAATATGCTATTTATAGATTATGGAGATGTATATTAAGTATATTAAATTATAATAAATTATCTCCAGATGTTAGAATCATGACAGGTTTAAAACAATCTTTGGCATTTTTTTATAATGAGTATATATTGTTGGAATCTGAAAAAAATGATAATTATAATTTTTATACTACTACCTATTGGTCTGTTAAACTAAAGATCAAACATTGGGCTTATAAACAACAAAATCTACTATATCCTACATTTAATGTATTCAAGTATCACCTTCATGGCAATTCTGTGGTTATGCTTCACGTTAACACTCAACTATTAATTTTTCTTTTATTACTCCATGTCATCTGAGATGTCTGCTTTATTTAGGGATTGCCAGACTGGATACCATTCTTTTTTTTTTTTTTTTTTTTTTTATTTATTTATTTGACAGACAGAGATCACAAGTAGGCAGAGAGGCAGACAGAGAGAGAGGAAGGGAAGCAGGCTCCTTGCTAAGCAGAGAGCCCGATGTGGGGCTCGATCCCAGGACCCTGGGATCATGACCTGAGCCGAAGGCAGAGGCTTTAACCAACTGAGCCACCCAGGCGCCCCTGGATACCATTCTTTAATAAGGATCTAACCAGACTTGAATATACTGTGGAAAAATTTCACGTTTACCACAGTCAATGATTTTGTTGACAACATGTAATTCTTATTTTGCTAATTCCTAAGCTATAGAAAAGACAGAATTCTCCAGGGATATTCCAAATCAATACTAAGCTTTGATTTTTCCATACTATAAATGGATTTAACTTCTAGATGTACTGATTTTACCATTTGCAAACTGATAATATATAAGCCTGCCTAAATGGCCCCTGAGGATATGATAAAGATAGGTGCAATTTAGACTAATAGAAAATATTAGACTCAACTGTCGTATAACCAGGTAAACAAATCTGTGAAATGCTTTAACACCCTTACAGAAAGGGACGTATTAAAGAGGTCTGGGGACAACTGGTTAAACATTGACAATAGAAAAGTTTTGTTATGGGGAAAAACTGACCTAGCTCACACACTGAATACATGTATCTTCTACTTAGCACAATGTAATTTCTCAGTGAGTTTCAAAGAAGGACCAAAAGCAACCTTTGTATGAGAACCTAAACTGTGTGGGGCCAGATAATCAATTAGAACAGAATGCTAACAAGCAAGTAGTCACAACTTGGGTTCACATCCAGGCACCATGACAATATCAAAGGTATGTATTCCTATTGCTAATCTGCTTTTACCTCTTGAAGATGAGCTGCTAGTGAAAGAAATAGTCACCATGTATTACTGAGCTCCAGTCCTGCCTGCCCATTCATGGTGTTAGTATTTTACATGTATTATTTCTAATCCCTAGAAAACTCTTTAAATGGATTTTCTTATCTCCAATATACAGAAGAGGAAAGAGACGCTCATAGATTTTAAATAATTTGCCCAGGGTCATTCAGTTCATTGGGCTCAGCATTCAAATTCAAGGATTTGAGACACAAATTGTTCTCTTTGTACTTTGATGCTTCCTTCCTATTGCTAAGATTATAAGGGTTGAGACTCACAGTATTAATGAAATTAATCAGTGTCTTATCTAGAAAACAATTCATAGATGGTCGACAACATATTATAGTATATTATGCTATATAATACGGGTTTTCAATAGCTTCAAAGATTTATTATTTTTCAAGTGGTTTATATTAGTTATCTATTGCCAAATAACAAGTTTCTCCAAAACATAGCAGCTTAAAACAACAAACATTTATGATCTTATAACGTCAATGCGTTGGAAATCCAAGCGTGGTTTAGCTGGCTGCCTCTGGCTCAAAGTCCTTCCTGACATTGTGTCAAGCTGTCAGCTTGAGGCTGTGGTCTTATCTGAAGAACTAATTGGTTTGGGGAATGAGGGGAAGATTTGCTTTCAGACTCACTCATGTGGTCCCTCACCAGGGGACCTCATGTCATGTTGCTGGGTCCACCCAGGGTAAGTGATCCAAAGAGAAAAAGACAAAGCACCAAAGACCAAAAACATAATCTTTTATAACTTAATCTGAGAAGTGAGATCCCACCTCTTCTGTTATCTTCTCTTCATTAAAAGTGAATCAGTAAGTTTAGCTTATACTTAAGGGGAGGAGATTGCATCTTATACCAGAAGATGAAGATCATTGGGGAGTATATTAAAAACTGCCTATAAAAAAGAATAATAAAAGGATTTAAAAAACTGCCTATAACATGATCTAAGAGTATTGCTTTGACAAAAGAAGATTATGATATATACTTACAAGTTTTCTACAACTCAGAGAATTATTGTGGTCAGGACTCTCATATCAATAACAGAAAGCCAACTTAATCTGGCTTAAATAAAAATAAGAAATTTATTGACTCAAGTAACTCAAATTTTATGTATGGGTCCAGCTCTGACAGACTGCATTGAGTGTTTGAGTATTGGCAGTATCTATCTGTCTCTCATCTCTCTGGTCTTACTTTTGAGTGTCTATTTTCTGGCACGCTCACCCCACATTGTGAAAAGATGAATTCTGATGACCCTAGGGGAGCATGATCTATAGTGGCTACTATCTTTTTGTAGAGGCCCTACAAAGTTTTTCCTTGGGTTCCATGCTCATTACTGAATAAAAAGATAGAGTTCTCTGAATAATTAGGAATGTGGCATGTGACATACTGGGGTTGTGTTTACCCTTGTATGACTCATATGAACAAAGTGTTGTAGGGGAATTTGGTTCTAGAAAGGAAAAGGTTATAGGAATAAGAGGTCATATTATGGGAAGACCACAATTTTTTAAAGATTTAAAGAAATAAAAACAATCAAAATGTTGCAGGTTGAATTGTGAGTCCTCCAAAATTTATATGTTGAAGCCCCAACAACCAGATGACTGCATTTGAAGATAGGGCCTTTCTGGAGGTAGTTAATGTTAAAGATTTATTTATTTATTTATTTTAGAGAAGGGGGAGGAGCAGAGGAAGAGGGAGAGACAGTCTTAAGCAGATTCCATGCAAAGCCTCATGTGGGGATGATTACATGGCCCTAAGATCATGACCTGAGCAGAAACCAAGAGTTTGGATGCTCAACCAGCTACGCCACCCAGGTGTCCCAGAGGTAATTAATGTTACATGAGGTCATAAGGGTGGAGCTCAATACCCTTATCATCTACATAAGGTCTTGAAGTTGTCAGCATTGTATCTGTTAGCTGGGGCTCCCATAACAACATACTGGGTGACTTAAAATGGCAAAAATTTATTCTTTTACAGTTCAGGAGGCTAGAAGTCTGAAGTCAAGGTGTTGGCATTGTTGGTACCTTTTAGAGCACTACTCACATATAGGTAATTACCAACAACGTGTTAAATTGGACTGAACAGGAATTACAGGAAATTCCTTAAGGGAAAGGAAAGATTTTTTTTTTTCAATAAAATTTTCTAGAGTTAAAATGTAAGCCTCAAAGATTCTTTAACTTAGTGTAATTTGTAATAATATCAGAAAACAAATCTTCATTAACTTCACTGAATTTTTATAAAACCTATCATATAAGAATAAAAAAACTCTTTAAAAATTATGACTAAGTATATTAATTTTCTGGGGCAACCGTAACAAACTGCCACAAACTAGGTGGCTTTAGACAGTGGAAATTTATTCTTTCATGGTTCTGGAGACTTGAGGTTTGAAATCCAGGTGTCAGCAGGTCTGTGTTCTCCCTGAAGGCTCTAGGGGAGAGTTTTTCTTTGCCTCTTCTTAGCTCCCAGGGCTTGCTGGTGATTTTTGGCTTATAGATGCACCTGTCTGTGCCTTTGTTATCATATCTATGTTTCAGTACCTAAATTTCCATCTTATATGGACACCAGTTACTGGATTTAGGTTCCACCCTAATCTAACACTAGCTCATTTTAACTTGATTAATCTGCAACATCCTATTTCCAAATAAGGTCACAGGCACAGGTAGTGAGGGAGGACTTTAAGATATCTTATTGGGGAATACAATTCCACCCATAACACTAGGTTTTAGGATTCTTTAAATAAATTGCACTAAAAATGGAATGAACTTTAGCTTCCCTTATTTCACTTTATTGGTTTCTATGAATAAACAAGAATAATTTATAAAAGGAAGGTTAAAAAATCATAATTTGGTTAGGACTCCCACTGTACTAATCTAGTATTTCATGAATAAATCTCACATTGTAATAGGTTTCTGATTAAAAATGTGCTGTCTACAGAAGCTGTTAAAACTTATTTATCCACCTTCAAATTCATAATTACCAAATGATCTTTTCTTCAACTAATACATAGTCTGTAACTTTGGGTTAGGAGTTACGTGCTTACTATCACTTCACTATGCTGAAGAAATATGTTTAAACAAATCACAAAGCTGTGACACAGGAGAGAGCACAGAGGCAAAAACATTTTTAGCTTGTTCTATTTAAAGTCATTCTGGTCTTTACAGATGCAGGAAAACTGCAGGTTGCTTCAAGTGTTTAGACTGTCATTCTCCCACAAACCTCCAAATCATGTTCTAGATAGGAGTTCTGAAATTTCAGCATTCACAGTGACATTGCACCTGCATATGGAATTCTCCACCTGCCCTGATTTGGCAGCAGTTCTAGAACTGAGGGTTTTGTTATTTTCCCTTCAGCAAGACCAACAATTTCTGATAATATTTCTCCCAGCTCTGTAAATTGGGGTTAAATTTTCAACATGTTAAATTAAAATATTTTTGTTTTTTCATTTAAAATATCCACAGAAAAGTTTGTGTTTTTTTTGTATAAAAATGGAACAAGTAGATATTACATAATGGAACAATTATTGTCTTTTTTATATTCTCTTATCTCCCCCACTCTCTTAGCCTGCATACTCTAGAAAGCAGTCTGAACCAAAATGTACACACTAATGCTCTTTGGTAGCAGTGAAATAGTATGTGCAAGGGCAGTGAGAGTGAAGGAAAAAGGAAAATGAGGCAGGAACAAGAACTGGAAATGAAATCAGCTGTCTGTGATTCCACAAGAAAAGGCACTCAGTTATCACATGGGATATCTCTGGACAAGCTTCATGAAATCACTCCATCTGGGAGCTCTTTGATGGGTCTGGGGTTCAGGCAGAAAAGTAATGTATCTGATGGCTCTGCTGTTTCTCGCTGGTCAGATCCACTCTAGGGGCTATGAAATCCCACACTCTTGGGTTGAATGACCTAGCTCTTCCATATAGTTGACAGAGAAGCCACAGCCTATGCAGCTTTGACCTGGTTTTCTAGATCTATAGTGATAATGGCAGTAGTTGGACTTTATTATCATCCTCAAAACTGTGTGTGAGTCAAAGTTAGGGCTGCTCAGGCCAGCTTAAGAGGTTGAGGTCTGGAGAGTAAGTCGGAGGAGATATTGGGCAGTACATAACTGGGTCTGATGATCCAACACAGATATGAATATTCTGACCTGTGAAAGAGTTGCTAATTTTTACAGCTGGGTTTATCTTTGTAGACTGAGGTAGCTAGACTTTGCTGTACAGAGTATCAGGAAGAAGAGAGCAATAGAGATAGAGAGAGAGAATGAGCTCCAGAAATATGGCAAAGACACCCCTTGAGTATGCAGCTAGATACTAACACATGTATATAAGGAGAAACTACCCCAGGCTGAGGAAAGAGCCACGAGGTAGTATTAGAAGTAGCAGTGCTTAGCACTCACTCAGGATTTGGAATAATGCTCTTAACGCTAGCAGAACTGGAAAACCTCATGACTCCAAGGGCACTGGGTAGAGAAAACAAGAAACTTACCTGAAGAGTGGGAATTTTTTAGTCTTGAGTAAAACTGCTCTGATTCTAACAAATACAAAATCAAGACCCAAAAAGAAAAAACTGCAAGTAACTTAGATGAATCCTAAAACAAACCTCAGGAATATTTATATAAAAGCAAAACTGTCTAAAACTCAGTAGAGTAAAATTCACAATTGGCTAAAAACAAAACAAAAAGCACTATAGGCTTGCGAATCAATAAAAAAATATGAGCAAAAAATATGAGTCACGTTGAGGAGAAAAAAACAAATTAAAACTGGTCTAGAACTGATAAAATGTTAAAATCAGGAAACAAATATATTAATACTGCTGTTACAATTATATTACATATGCTCAAAGAGTTAAAGAGAGACATGAAAGATCTAAAACCACCCAACTTGAAATTCTAAATATAAAAACTCTGATGTGTGAGATGAAAAATACTGTGAATGAAATTAAACACATTAGGAAATATTAAAAAGGAAATATTTTAGAATGGCTAAAATTAAAAAGATTGAGCATACCAAATATTGACAGTGAAGTAGAGAAACTGGAAATCTCATAAACTGCTTGTGGGAATGTAAAATAATATGACTGCTTTGAAGGTTTAACAGTTTCTCAGTCAGTTTAACATGCACCTGTAATATAATCCAGTTATTCCACTTGGGATTTTCCCAAGGAAAATGAAAGCATATGTACCTACAAAGAATTGCATGCAAGCTTCCATAACACCTTTCTTCATAATATCCCAAACTGGAAATGACCAAAATGTCTGTCAACAAGTGAATGGATTAGCAAACTGTGGTAAGTTTATGAACATATCAACATATCATATAAACGTATCAAACACATCAAAGCAATAAAAAGGAATGAACTACTGACAAATGATGCAAAAATGGATGAATCTCAACATCATTGTGCTAAGCAGTAGCATCGAGACAAGAAAGCATATATACTATATGATTTCAACTATATAAAATTCTAGAATTCTAGAATATAAAAACTAATCTATAGTGGCAGAAAATATATCCATAGTTGCCTTGAGATGGAAGAGGAACAAAGGAAGTTGAATGGGAATGATTGCAAGGACCCTTTGAGGATTATTGATATACTCATTATCTTGATTGTGTTGATGGCTCATGGTGTGCACATATGTGAAGGCGAGTCAAATTGTATACTTTAAATATGTGCAGTGTATTGTATATTGCTAAGAATAAAAAGAAGAACTTGGGGAAAAAACTCCTAGGGAGTTATAGGTGGAATGGATAGTCATTTCCTTTTTTCTATAATGAGTTTCCTTTATTCTTCAAAGTATTTGAAAATAGCATAGATTTTTTTATGTAGTGTTATGTGTAAGTGCTATCTGTAATAATTTACTGTTCTGTCTTACTTCTTCATAAATTAAATTAGCACAACTGCAACTATTACTCATGTGGACATTGAAAGGTTTGGGGTCTAGATACTGAGAATCACCACAGCCGTGGTTACATTATTGCTCACGGGGGACTCCCTAACAACAAAAGATGTGGGGTGACAATTCATTACATAGTCTATTTATAGTAATCTTCACTTCACTTAGTATTTGGAGTTTCTTACACTTTACCTTGCCTTAGGATCATGCAGGCTTGTTAAATACAGATCAGTGGGCCCCATTCCCAGTTTCTGACAGAGTAGGTCTGGTATGGAGCCAAAAAATTTACATCGCTACCAAACTTACAGATGAGGCTGATGCTGTTGCTTGAGTGACCACAATTTGAGAACCACCAAGATAAAGGCCCTAGATTAAAAGAAGAAGAAGTCCTTCATAAAGTTGAATTTAATTATTGATTTAGGTTTAGATTTAAATATGTCCAGGTAGCAGAGAGCAAGCTAGCATCTGAACATCCCAGTGGGAATGCCCCTGCCAGATACTCATGTCTCCCTTCCTGTTTCCTGGATATATTCAGCTCAAAGCAAATCTGCTCTTGTAGGTGTAGGAGTGACAACTTTGCCTACTTTTCCAATATAAAATGCTTAATGATAAAGATAGCACTGTTCACAACTGATCCTCAAGGAACCAATGCAGATCATTATTCACTTACAAGTTCAACAAGGTATTTAAGTGCCTACTCTGTGTCATACTCTGAGTTAGGCACTGGGGATTCAGTGTGAGCAAGTCAGGCATGGTCGTTACCTCTTGGAGATTTCTGTCTATTGAGAAAAATGTCATTATACCAATAAACATCCAAATAATAAAGCACGATTATGACATGTGTACAGAAAGAGAGCTATAAATATTATTGATGATCAGTACAAGGATAATGTTCATATTCATGAATAAAATGCATATAATTCTACTTGATTGGATCTGTATGCACCTCCAATTCCAATGCTAATTTCTGATATAATTTGCACCAAACAATTCTAATAGACAATTTTAATGAGTATGGCACCCTGTTTCCCATTTATACTTTCATTACTTTTGGTTTTATCTCTGAATTTGCATTTTCTTTCTCCTGTAAGCTGATTTAATTTCTACCTTTTATTATTTTTCTATTTTTAGAAGTCATGGTGTCAGCCTATTCAGTGTTTATCTTTTCTTTGACTGGTTTCATCTTCATAAAAATAAACCTCTGCTTAATATAGTAAACAGATTATTAAGTATATTTTATTATATATTAAATACAGATTACTGTAAATAGACTATTTACTGAATTGCCACCCCACATCCTTTGTTGTTAGGGAGTTATTTTGAAAAAAATCAGATTTTCTGAACTTCACTGAATTACCACTTCTTTTGCAAGACAAGTACTTCACAGGAGATCTTAATGTGAGTGTTCAATAAATACATTTCTTCCATTTCCCAAATATTTTCCTTTATTCTTTCATGCATAATAAACTTGTGAAATTTAAGAATGATAAATCTCAAAACTGTCTTGAAACTTCAAATTTATATATACCACAATGTTTGCAACAGGCCTCTAGCTCTCACCTAAAAGGCAATATGGTTTCTCTACTTATCCTCTCACCTTTTTTTTTTTTTTAAGATTTTATTTATTTATTTATTTGACAGAGTGAGTGGGAGGGAGAGGGAGAGAGAATCTGAAGCAGACTTGGTGCTGAGTGCAAAGCCTGACACAAGGCTGGATCTCACAACTGGAAGATCATGACCTGAGCCAAAACCAAGAGTTGGACACAACCAGCTGAGCTACTGAAGTGCCCCTCATCTTACCTTTTTAATTTACATAAAAAGTTTTCATGTAATGCAATGTTCACACTGAAATTTTTAATCTCTTATGAGGGGTTCTGTGTAAGTGATGATGAGCAGAAAAAAAATCAAAATTACCCTGAGAAGTAGATGGTGAACAGTTGACTAATTTAGTGTTCTCTCTTTTTTCAGGTCTCAGGACATATCAAACTTTATAGCCTTAGAGTTGAGAGGACCAAACTCTAAGGACTCACAGCAGTGACAAAATATTGCCTGGATCTTTAGGGCTAGCTAGTCTCCATTACCAGCTGAGTGACTCACTAGCTCATACAGAATACATGAGATTCAAATTTGTGACCGAGCAAAACTTTAAATAACTCCAAATTATTAATGCCAGGGTTCCTTGGGAATTATTCATTCTGTCTTTCAGCATTTGCAAAATATTTAGTCAACAAATTACAAGATCAGGGCTAGTAATAAATACCAAGCCTCTACTTCTTGTTCTGTAATTCTGCCAGGTTGTGTAAAATCATGGACCTCAAGATCCTATGACATTATTTACAACTTGTTCATTATTTCTCTGATAGATACCACACCAGTTTAAACCTTTATTCATCCATTTATGCTTTTTTGAAGTTTACAATGATGTAAGCACTTTGCCTACCTCCTGATAAGTAAGATAGGCTTTACTCACTTAAAAAGCCTACAGTTTGGCTGGGTAGAAAGATACACAAAGAGACCATTATGATAAAATGTGAAGATTGCTGTATCACAGAGAAGCTCAGAAAAGAAAAGAACAAAGAAAGACACACTGAGTTTTCCTCTTATTGTGATATTTAATCCAATAACTTTTCCCCTTGGTTTTGCTCTCGTTCTGAACATGATTTATGAAATAACATCCTGAATATGTCCAGAGTCAGTGAGTACCAGCCAGTATCTATGCTTTAGTTCCACTGAAGCTTTCACTAGAGCAGATCTGCCACTTGCCTGTTCTAGTTTAAGTTGTTATGGTTTCTATCAGGACTTCCATGTGAAAATAGACGTGATGGACTTGAAATAGAATTTACTTGTGGGAAAATGACTGTTTCAGATGAAAATTTTGTATCAAATAAATAGTTGCTAGATGACTACATAGTGTGATTCATATTCTGCAACTGATATCACTGTAAAATTTTAAAAATTAGGTTTTTATTAAAGTATTTTCTCACATTCTCTAATGATGCTAGGTTGGGACTTCTAATACCATAGGACAAACTTAAATCAAAACACATTGACCATTAAACTTTGATTTCAGTAGGGAGTTACTAATATCTGAAGTTCCTGCTGAAGACACAGTAGGGTTTGATGATCTGAGATTTGACATAGATTTTCCCTTAACTTTTGTTGTCTCAACTTACTCCAAGAAGAAAAAAAAATAATAAAAACTTGTATTAAATGAAAGCCCAAAGAAATATTAGAATTGTATGGTTCCAAATAGGGCAAGAGAGTAATATAAGTAATGGGAACATATATCAGTAGAAACTTACTTTCTCTTTTCTAACCAGATAGTGTGTCCCTGTAGGTAAAGACTATCATTTCTTTTGCGGGGGGGGGGGGGGGAACTCTTAATTCTCTGTTCTACTTGGTAGGCATTCAATAAACATTTGACAATGACTATAAAAATAATGAAGATGAAGTTATTTTAATTTTAAATTAAGTTCTGGGAAGATTTTGTAAAGAAAGTAAATTTAATATTTCTCCCTGTTCTATCCTTTGTTCTTTAGGACATTTCATAAGTATGTCTTGCCTACTGAGAATGCATTATTCTTAAAAGGCATGAATTTTTTCAATCTCTTGAATCATATTGATTTGTAATGAACATGTTCTTAAAATTCTAATTTAATATTCTTAGAAAATTTTGCCATTATGGAAGTCACTTTCGTATGTTCCTGTGAGAGGACAGAGATTTGAATTTCGACTTGATTTCTTGTTCTATTCAATTTCTTACCCAAGATGTCAAATTCATCTCCCAATTGTGACTTTCATAGAAATATATGATGGCTCCAATGGCAGAAAGGAAAGGACTGTATTTATAATTGTCAGGATTTTTATAGCAACAAGCTGCTGGATCAACAAAAGATAATACAGATTGAGCCATTTGTATTTTTACAGCTATAATTTAATTTTACTTGGGAGGAATCCATAACTTTTCTTTTGTATTTATTTAGCTATCTATGACTTGGGGCCTTTTTGTTTCTTTTGAATTGTCAGTTTTTCTAATACTGCTTCTATCCCCTTTTTTCCATGAAAGCAGATTTTTTTTAAGTGTAATGACTATAAAAGGAAACAACACTGTGTGAAAAGTATTGTTAAAATGGAATAACAAATGTCAAGATTCCTAAAGAAGAGGAGAAAATTTATATTAGAATCTAATTATATTTTAGCAGCAAATTAAAAAATACAAAGAGAATCTAAAATTGGAATAAATCTACAAGTGAATCAAAGCTTTAAAAATGCCTTTTCTTTACCATATGATCAGTGTATCTATTTTTCTTCTGTATGAAATGTCACCTGTTCTAAACATTTTTCCTGATTGGTTGAAAATGGAATTGAAAATTCCGTGTTTTTTTTTTTTTCATATCCGCCTCAGTCATATATCTCTTAATTACATTTTATTGTCTCTCATATTCTCTCTTTTTTTCATATTCTCTTTTTAAATAATCAGTTCCTTATCTATTTAGATGTATATACCCTGTGACAGTATTTGAAGAATATACATATACACTATTTTAGTAGATTGAATACTGCTATTCCAGTATGTAATCACCCACTATGCATCAATATTTTCCTTAAAAGTTCATAAAAGCAAAAAGAAGGAAGATAATCTTATTCATCAAATTACACTAATAATTCATCAACAGAAGATGAGCAAAGGTGAAATGATATAATTTTTATTAATCTTTCCATTTCCTTTTTTAAATTTAAATTCAGTTAGCCAATATGCGGTACATCATTAGTTTCATATGTAGAGTTCAATAATTAATTCGTTGCATATGTATAACACCCAGTGCTCGTCATATCACGTGTCCACCTTAATGCCCATCACCCAATTACTCTATCCCCCCACCCACCTCTCCTCCAGCAACCCTCAGTTTGTTTCCTAGTTAAGAGTCTCTGTGCTAGGGAAATCAGAGGAGCAGATGAACCATGAGAGACCATGGACTCAGGGAAACAAACTAAGGGTTTCAGAGGGGAGGGGGATGGCAGGATGAGTTAGCCCAGTGATGGGTATTAAGGAGGGCACCTATTGCAAGGAGCCCTGGGTGTTATACGCAAACAATGAATCATGGAACACTACATAAAGAACCAATGAAGTACTGTATGATGACTAACATAACAACAACAACAAAAAGTCTCTCATGGTTTGTCTCCCTCTCTGATGACTTCCCATTCAGTTGCCTTCCCTTCCCCTATGATCCTCTGTGCTGTTCTCATATTCCACATATGAGTGAAACCATACAGTAATTATCTTTCTCTGATTGACTTATTTCAATCAGTGTAATACCTTCCAATTCCATCCACATCAACATAAATGGTAAGTATTCTAAACTTTCCATTTCAAAGCAAGTTTGACTAAACTCATAGTCACTGAAAATAAAAATCTGTTTTGTTTATTTTCAGTTGCTAATTAATAAACTGTGGAATTTAAAAAGATAGTGGACTATACATTAAAGATTGAGCCACATTCCTGACTTTGTATATAACCATGAAAAAGTCAGCTCTCAGTTATCCTCAGGTAAGTTATGAGGAAATAATATGCCTCTAGAATTTTCTGAAACTTAAAAGCAATAATCCCATATATATGGGATTATATATATATATATATGCCACAATATATATATGTGCCACATCTTCTTTATCCATTCATTTGTTGATGGATATCTAGGTTCTTTCCATAGCTTGGCTATTGTGGACATTGCTGCTATAAACATTCGGGTGCACGTGCCCCTTCACAATGGAATACTATCAAAAGAAATGAAATCTTGCCATTTTCTATGACATGGATGGAACTAGAGGGTGTTATGCTTAGCAAAATAAGTCAACCGGAGAAAGACAACTATCATATGATCTCCCTGATATGAGGAAGTGGAGATGCAACGGGGGTGGGGGTTAAGGGGGTAGGAAAAGAATAAATGAAACAAGATGGGATCAGGAGGGAGACAAACCAAAAGAGACTCTTAATGTCATAAAACAAACTGAGGGGGGGTGGGGGGAGGGGTGTTGGGAGAGGGTAGTGGGGTTACATTATATGTTCAAATAAAAATAAAAATTTTTTAAAAATTAAGAAAAAAAAAACTAAAAAAAATTAAAGTAGGCAGTTAAATTCCTTCCAGGCAAAAAAAAAAAAAAAGCAATAATCCCTCCAATAGTTTTTTTTTTTTAAGTCAAAGAACATAAACCTGATATGGTACTAGACATAATGCCTTATTTCAAAATACTATGTACTTAGTGACACTTTAATTAAACTATATTTAATTGGAATTTGATTGTTACCATGAAGATGAGGATTTTTTTAATGTGTTATCAAGACCATATGTTTTCAATACACTTTTTAGAGACTCACCTTAACAGTTACCACATGAGAACAAAGAACAAATAATTTTCATTTCTATATTTCTCCACTTAGAATTATTGAGAAAGGTCAATAACCACATCAAAATATAGTTCTTTGAGATAAGTACCTTAGCATTGTCAGCACAACATGAAATATTTAAGATATCTGCAACAGGAACTACAATGGGCATTTTGTTTTTAAATTAAGCCACATAATACCAGATAAACCATTTCAGTTGGACTGCATAGAAGTAAAGCATTAAATACACTAGGCAACATTATGAAACTATATTCTCATATCTAAGTTAAAATAATATAAGAATATCCATAACTTGTACTCCCAAAATTCTACTTAAGAATTTATCTTGTCTTATTCACCCATAGTTCTTTTATGTGTTTGAATGGTTTTTCTTGTAATCTGTTTCATAATTACTCATTGTGTAATGATGTCATTTTTGAGATTCCACTATAGGTATATGTATTCCCTGTCCCACTGCCCCACAGTCTCTCTTGGTATAGTATGCATACTACAATAGCAGGAACAAATATTCCTTCTTTTGGATCTTCCAACACTCTGGACATTTTAAAATAAGGATTTATCTTCTATAAGACAAGTCATCCACTAAAATATACAGATATAAATAATTTGTTTGTAGACAGACTAATTATTTCAGTCCAAATAGAAACAAAATTCCTCCATATTTGGATTCATTCATTGGCAAATACATGTAAGAGGTTAGCCAAAATATAATTTAATCTCTTTGGGATTACTATTTAAGGAAAACAAAACAAAAATTCTTAACTTGAACTAATTTTCTTCTATACTCCTCTCTGGTCACATAACTAATAAAAACAACTTATCCCACAGGGATAAATTGATGTCCCCTTCCCAGCTTCTTTTTCTTCTTTCATTAGAGAAAAACAACTAAGTAGCACAGTTTTCATGTAAATTCGCAGTATTTCAAAAATGTTACATAAGAAAATTTTCACTAGTATATTAAGAAAAATTCTAACTTGGTACAACATAGTCTACACAACAAAAAAGTTGGGCTTATAGGGAAAAGGTCAAAAAACTAGTTCTAAAAAAATCTTCCAACTCTAAAGGAATAACTGGTATTACACAAATTCTCCAGTCAAAAGCTACTATAAAATTTCAGTTTAGATTTTTTTTAAGCTTACTTAGGCATTAGAAAGCAATTAAGGCCACCAGAATTAGAGGTACAAATTGGAAAGAGAAGAAAAACACATTGAATATAGCCATACTTGTTTAGCTACTTTTTCCAGTGAAACATTTGCTACTATTTGCCCTTTTATAGTGTGAGGCTCAGAGTTTAAGCAGAAAATGTTTGCCTGGAATGTTTGTCAAACTTGGGATGAAAACGTAAAAGTATAATGGCTATCAGGGTAGGTCAGACAAAGGACAAGTTCTAGAGAAAGTGAATTTGAAAAGAAGTGAGGCCAACATTCTTTTCCTTGAGGATTTGTCAAACATTAATCTTCTGAGGTTTAAGAAACTGAAGAACTAAGAAGAAAGCAAGCCAAAAGGTAAAGAAAACTTTCAGCAGTCTCACAACACCAAGGAACACAAATTGGAAATTAGAATTTTCTGAGAAAGAGAGGCAATGGTAACACTCAAAATTTTCAGGAATATGGGAGAAATAAAAATATTACAGCTCTTACAAAGCTTGAAATCTATTCTCAAACTTTTATCAGTCCCTGCTTAGATGGATGAAATATGCTCTTACACTAACTACTCACCTGAATAATTAAATATTCTCTGAGAAAGATAATGTCATATGGAGCTTCTTATATTGGTAGTTTTTTATATACAATGTTTAGAATTTTAAAAAAATCTACAAGAGTATCAAACAATCAAAAAACAAGAGAAGGAATAAGTGCTAGAAACAGACCCACAGATGACCTAATAAGTGAACTAATAATATAAAAACTTAAAAATAATTGTAATTAATACATTCACTATATTAGATGGCAATATAAGGAGTTTCAGAAAATATAGGGATATATATAAAATAATCAAATGGTAATTCCAGAACTGAAGGATACGATAACGAAGTTCAGTACTCAGTGGGTAAATTGCCAGCAGATTAGATATAAGAAAACAAAAATGAAGGTCAGTAGAAAATAACCAGACTGAAAAACAAGGAGAAAATGCATGTGCAGAAGAGAAAGAGAGAAGAGGGAACACGAGGCTGAGGCAATAGTTGAAGAGACATTGGCAAAACATTTCCCAAAGCTGTAGAAACATATCAAGATACAGTTTTACAAAGAACTACTGTTCTCTAATATAAAAATACTCAAAATATCACATCTAGGCACACTTTAATAAAACCAATGAAAAATAAAAGAAGAGAAAAATCTTAGAAACAGCCAGAATAAAGAAAAAAAAATTCACATTATTTGACTTTTCAGACTAGCAGTAAAGAACTCTTATTTTTTTATTTTCTTTCATCCTCAGAGTGATATATTTCTCTAACAATTCATCTTATAATCCCTTATCTGAAAAACTTGTAAAAATATAAAAGAAAATAACTGAGTGGGGAGTCATCAGAGAGGGACACAAACCACAAGAGACTCTTAACTATAGGAAACAAACTAAGTGTTGCTGGAGGAGAGGTGGGTGGGGGTATGAGGTAACTGGGTGATGGGCATGAAGGAGGGCATGTGAAGTGATGAGTACTGGGTGTTACATATACATGCACCTGATGATTTACTGAACTCAATATCTGAAACTAATGATGTTGGTTAATTGAATTTAAATTAAAAACCTGTGTATGGTTGGGTAATTTGAATGACAAATAATTATATTTTTAAAAAATCATCTTGAGGACAGTTAATCATTTCCCCTTTTCTAGCATGAATTCTTCCCCCACTTATAATTTTACTTTGAAAATTAGAAGGTGACTTTTGTTTCTTAATTGATCATTAATTGGGAATTTCAACCTTTGAGACCAATTCTTCAACTTGATTTCTCATTGTCTCATGAATTTTTAGACCTTCTTGCAAATATATTCCCCACTGACTCGCTCAGTATACAAACTTTAAAGTTCCTAAGTTCACAATGATCATGAAACTTGAATCTTTGTTTTAGTTCATAATACCATTATAAAATATACAAAAGGATATAGGAAAGAATTATTTTATATTTAGGAAGATAAAACTATTTTTCAAGTAAGAATAGTCTTTTTAAAAAAGATTTATTTATTCATTTATTTGAGAGGGAGAGATAGAAAGAGAGCACGAGTGGGAAGGACAGAGGGAGAGGGAGAGGGAGAGAGAATTGCAAGCAGTTTCTGCACTGAGTGTGGAGCCCAATTTGGGGCTTGATATCATGACTTGAGCTGAAACCAATGGTCAGGCAGTTACCTGACTGTGCCACCCAGGTGCCTCTTAAGTAGAAATATTCTTTTTTTTTTTTTCCCTGTATATTTCCCCAGAGAATTTCGTTTAAGAAGCAAATTTTTGCCAAGACAATTCAATGGGGAAAGAATAACCTTTTCTTTTTTTTTCTTTAAGCTTTTTTATTTAAACATATAATGTAACCCCACCACCCTCCCCCAACCCCACTCCCCCCAACCCCCCTCAGTTTGTTTTATGACATTAAGAGTCTCTTTTGGTTTGTCTCCCTCCCAATCCCACCTTGTTTCATTTTTTCTTTTCCTACCCCCTTAACCCCCACCCCTGTTGCATCTCCACTTCCTCATATCAGGGAGATCATGTGATAGTTGTCTTTCTCCAATTGACTTATTTCGCTAAACATAATACGCTCTAGTTCCATCCATGTCATCACAAATGGTAAGATTTCATTTCTTTTGATGGCTGCATAGTATTCCATTGTATATATATACCACTTCTTCTTTATCCACTCATCTGTTGATGGACATCTAGGTTCTTTCCATAACTTGGATATTGTGGACATTGCTGCTATAAACATTCGGGTGCACGTGCCCCTTTAGATCACTACGTTTGTATCTTTAGGGTAAATACCCCGTAGTGCAATTGCTGGGTCATAAGGCAGCTCTATTTTCAATTCTTTGAGGAACCTCCATGCTGTTTTCCAGAGTGGTTGCACCAGCTTGCACTCCCACCCACAGTGTAGGAGGGTTCACCTTTCTCCACATCCTCACCAGCATCTGTCATTTCCTGACTTGTTAATTTTAGCCATTCTGACTGGTGTGAGGTGGTATCTCATCGTGGTTTTGATTTGTATTTCCCTGATGCCCAGTGATGTGGAGCACTTTTCTATGTGTCTGTTGGCCATCTGGATGTCTTCTTTGCAGAAATGTCTGCTCATGTCCTCTGCCCATTTCTTGATTGGATTATTTGTTCTTTGGGTGTTGAGTTTGCTAAGCTCTTTGTAGATTTTGGATACTAGCCCTTTATCTGATATGTCATTTGCAAATATCTCCTCCCATTCTGTCAGTTGTCTTTTGGTTTTGTTGACTGTTTTTGCTGTGCAAAAGCTTTTGATTTTGATGGAGTCCCAATAGTTCATTTTTTCCCTTGCTTCCCTTTCCTTTGGCATTGTTCCTAGAAAGAAGTTGCTGCGGTTGAGGTCAAAGAGGTTGCTGCCTGTGTTCTCCTCAAGGATTTTGATGGACTCCTTTCTCACATTGAGGTGCTTCATCCATTTTGAGTCTATTTTCGTGTGTGGTGTAAGGAAATGGTCCAATTTCATTTTTCTGCATGCAGCTGTCCAATTTTCCCAACACCATTTGTTGAAGAGGCTGTTTTTTTTCCATTGGGTATTCTTTCCTGCTTTGTCAAAGATTAGTTGACCATAGAGTTGAGGGTCTATTTCTGGGCTCTCTATTCTGTTCCATTGATCTATGTGTCTGTTTTTGTGCCAGTACCATACTGTCTTGATGATGACAGCTTTGTAGTAGAGCTTGAATTCTGGAATTGTGATGCCATCAACTTTGGCTTTCTTTTTCAATATTCCTTTGGCTATTCGAGGTCTTTTCTGGTTCCATATAAATTTTAGGATTATTTGTTCCATTTCTTTGAAAAAATTGGATGGGATTTTGATAGACATTGCATTAAATGTGTAGATAGCTTTAGGTAGCATAGGCATTTTCACAATGTTTCACAATGTTTATTCTTCCAATCCATGAGCATGGAACATTCTTAAAGAATTATACAGTAGCCCATCGTTCTGGTTTTTATTTAAATCAAATTTGAAAGAAAAATTATTATTTCTCTTGGATTTATATTTTGCTAACTTTTCATTGGGACAGACTTCCATTTAAATAAGAAGGAATAAGATAATGGTCAATATGAGGAATAAAGATTGGTGGAAGAGTAAACAAAAAGGCAATTGGGGAAATAATTTAGGAAATTATGATAGGAAAAGTAGAAAAGAGGAGAGGTAGAAAGGAATTATTCGAGTGAGTACTATATAAAATGGAGAGAGTCAGTAGTAGGCATCCAGATTCAACAAATAGTTTTGAACCTCTATGGGCTTGCCTGTGTACTGGGCTCCGAACAAAGAGAAAAAGCTTTTGCTTTCAAGAAACTTATATTGTAGTTGTCATCTATCAGTTAGGATTAGATTGTTTGCATTTAAAAAATTATATTTATAAGATTTTAAAAATCACATTGCTTTTCTCTAATACAAAATAGGACTGAGTTTAACCCACTACTGGTTAATGTCCAGTGTCAAGGCAATTCACTGTTCAACAAAGCTGCTGTGGCACCAGTCTTCACATCCATTACCAGAGAGCAAGAAGGGGAAGAGGAAAAAAGCAAAAGGTAAATATTATCCCTTAAGGAACTAATCATATTAGGGTCTCTACCACAAACTTCTAACTTTTAATTAGTCAGGACATAGTCATATTGATGACGTGGGAAACAAAGGCTAAATAAATAAATAAATAAATAAATTTCCTTGCTATTAATAGCCCATTGAGAAGTCCTTGAAACAGGTAGAGTGACCTTCCTCTGGGAGCTCAGCTACCTCAATGTTAATACCTGCTAAGGGCAAAAAGCAATCTTAGCTTAACATTATCCCAACTCCCCAGGATCCTCTAAGTCTATTTTAACATACACAATTCCTTTGGAAACCTCCTTTATCTCTACCCTCCACGATACATGTTAGCAACCATCCCCGGAGCATATGGCTCACCAATGTACATCTGAAGGGTCTCATGACTAGGGTTTTATTAGGCAGTAATAAATGACATTTTCCTAACAATAGCTAGTCATCTCAAAGGTCCTGGAAATCTTGCTCCCAAAATTCCTTAGAGACTTACGCTATCCCTAACCCCCTTTCACTTGAAAGTATACAATCAGTAATTCCTCATGACCCCAGGGCAGTTCTTCCTGCCCACAGATCCTGTCCCCATGCTTTAATAAAACCAACTTTTTGCACTAAAAATGTCTCAAGAATTCTTTCTTGGCCATCGGCTCTGAACCCTAAACATTTCCTATATCATTGACACCCTCATCTGTGAGGAAGAGTGGGAAATAAAATATTATTGTCAGGCCTATCACTATTCCAAATAATACTGGATTGTTTGCTCTTAAAGCAGAAAGGGAAAATGGATATTATGTAGGGATCCAGTTGACTCTGTCATGGAGAGAAACATGTGAACATGGTTATTTTAATAATATATTACTCAATATCATATGTTGGCAGAATTATATTATTCTGGTCTTTGATTGTTATTTTATATTTATTTGCTTCTTATGGTTTTTAAACCGTGGATATATTTATAATGATAAGAAAAAATAAAGAGACTTATGTTGGCTGAGAGAGTCTATTTTCTCCTAGTTGCCCCTATCAGTTATTGTTCATCTAAATCCACTTTTATTTTGTTCCATTGCCTAAGAGCGTACTTTATTGGGGAACTAAGAAAAATTTTAAGCTCCATCTTGACTCACAGAAGCACTTGCAGATGTTGCCTTAGAACATTTAGGAGACTAATGAGAGCTGCACACCAATCTCACTACATTATTTACAAACAAGAGCAGTAAATTTATATTCTTAATAGTTTAAGACTGAGAGATTTGGCATAAGACACCACCCACTCAACCCTATTTCCAGTTACTCATATTGAGGATATATCTAAACAAGTTTCAAAAACACCATAAAGTTTCAGTCCCATTATAATTCTTTCCTGTGGCTAATTACTGGTAGCAAAAGGACCGAGTTTCTCTTTTACATACTAGTTTTATAAAGTTAAACTCTGTTCAGACTACTAGTAAGGAGTATACTGATTGCTTCTCAGCTTCTCAGCTCCTACTTTCTTCTCTCACAACTTTAAAAAACAAATTAATGGTTAACTCCTTCTCTGAGCCAATAATGCAATTTCTTGAGTACAGGAATTTTAAAGTTTGCAGCATGCTTTCCCATGTAGTATCTCACTTTATTCTCACAATTGTCCTATAAAGTATAACAATTTTCAGTTAACACCCCTTTCCTACTATATCTGAGGTTCTGAGAGATTATATCAGTTGCTCAAGTCACTTGGTCTGTGAATAACAAAATTTGAACTATGGGTGATTTAAAAATTTTTTTCACTGTAATTATTCTCCTTTTTATCTACCCACAAATTTTCAGTAAAATTATTTTCCTATGTTGCTGTTACCAATACAAAGGAAAAAAATTTTTCTATGTTGCTTCTGCTCTCCCCTCTTTTAATTACATTCATACGCATACTCACATTTCTCCCTTTTCTTCCCTTCCAGAGCAATTTGTTTTGTAGCTATCCCTTAATTAATGCCCATTCTTCACCCACTGGTATAAAGGGCAGGAATGAAATATCAAAACTTGCTTTGTAATTGCAGATTCTCTCTTGCTGTGAGGCTCAGTGAAAGGAATAAAATTTCAATTAAGCAATTACCAAAGAGTGCCACTGAAAGCCTCAGGAGTGCAACTGTTCCTCTCCATGATTTTTGCAGCCTTCATTGACCATATGTTGAATTTCCATTTTCCATGGCTTCCTCTCAGGCAGAAATAGCCACATATTGACATGTGTGTAATGGAGGAGCACCACGTGAGGCCCAGTTTTGTATTTATCCAAGCCCACTTGCTTCAAAGTCTGTGACAAGAGTAGAATGGGTACCGGCAAGGGGCTGGACATTTTCGATGCCCTGTCAAAGCCTGGCTGTTCTTGGTCCTGTGATGATATGGAAATGGCTCCCTTCTTATTGTGCAAGCCAAGCTCATATGTGGATTAGCCTTTTGAACACCAAGTCCATTTGTTTGCTTTCATTATTAGTACTTGTAAACCAGACACTGTGTAGAGAGCAGGCACTCTGGTTTCCAACTATGCAGATCTACTTTGGAGAGCCTAAGAGGGGATAGCACATAGAGTCAGGTCCCCTTCCAGATACCAGTGAAGCCAAATTTAATCATATTTTCTTGTCTTTAAACTCACAGACTTCAGTTTCCAGCAAGTTGTGAGCACAAACTACTAATCTATAGATACTCAAGGCATTTGGAATCTATCACCACATGTCAACCCACTGGATTTAATTTGGAGTAACAATACATTCTCTGGATATTTCTTAGTTTTTTTCAGTGCCTTTGCTCCAAGATATAAAGCCTACATTTAAAAAGCATGAATAGTTCTAAAAGTGAGTATAATACTTTAATACTAATGTAATACACTACTAATATGCTACATTTGCACTGTGATTTAAATTTTTTTACATACTGTATGGTTTTAAGTAATAAGTACTTTATCTTCTGTACATCCAATGAAATTTGAGTAAGAATATAGAAAGTTTCATCAAAAAGTTTTAGTATTTTCATTTTTCTTCCTTTACCTTGTTCACCTTGATATTTAAGAAACAGGCACATGTAGAAGCAGTAGTGCTCTTTTGTATTATTCTTTTAAAAAGGGGGAATTAGGCTTCTGAAGCAGTATACTCAGGATTTTATTTTTAAATATTAATACTATTGAAAATACACTGCAGACCTTAAAAAAAGTTACAAACAGGGTTGCAGAAAGAACTTGATTTTTTAAAAACATGAACAATAAGAAGAAATATTAATTGAATCTTCTCCAATCCCTATCCACAATACCTGAGCCTACAGAAATAAACACAGACCACACTACCCTTTGCAAACAGGATTTTGATGGTTCCCTGGAGGACCAAGCCCATAGTCTTCACCGTTGCGTTCCAAACCCTAATGGTCTGACCCATTCCTTATTTAATTTCTTCATTTCTACTCTTGCACTTGAAGTTCCAGTAATAACATTTTATTGGAATTTCCTGAATATTTTAAGCATCTACATCATTTTTGTAAATTCTTTCGGCCCACAATGATCTTCCTCTTATTGGTTGAGCTGTGTTCCCCAAAAAAGATATATTGAAGTTGTAACCCTCAGTATCTCAGGATGCGACCGTATTTAGAAATAAGACTAATATAGCTGTGACTAGTTAAGATGAGGTCATACTGGGATAGGTTGGGCCACCAATGCAGTATGACTGGTGTGCTTACTTATAAGATGACAGCTATATGAAGATCCAAAACACAGGGAGAGGGGATGTATCTATAAGCACTGTCAACTGTCACCACAAGCCAGGTGAGAGACATGGAATAGATTCTCGTTCATAGGCTTCAGAAGAAACCAACTCTGGTGATACTTCAATATTGGACTTCTAGCCTCCACAAATATGAGAGAATAAATCTTTGGTTTTTAAGCTACCCAATGTGTGGTGTTTTGTTACAGCAGCCCTAGGAAATGAACATATCCTCCATCTCCAACTGCTATTGTCTGCCCATTCTCTAGAACAATTTAAATGTAATTGCTCTTTTCTCTGATTGTCCCCTACAGGAACTGTTGCTTCCTATATCAGGAATTTCTTATGCCTACCTCATTTCCTCTCAGCCTATGGTTTACTCTAGCCATTTCTATGGTAACCAGCTGCCTACAGAAGCAACCCGATAGCACCTCATTCAATTACAGTGCGTGTCCTTGCTTTCTTCCCTTAACCTTCTCTGCTTCTACCAAGTGGGACTTCTCCAGGCTACAGACACTGTTCAGCCCTACCAAAACATGCACAAATCTAAAAGAGCAAAGGAGTTAATGCACATAGGAATACTGGCCAGCTGTGAAGCAGTGAACTTTACTCCTCTGTAATGTTCCCTGGATGGACACATTTTACACAGCAGCTTGTAGGACTGAGCAGAACTGAGCCCACAGAAAACCAGCTCAGCAATACAGCTTTAGATTGACTTTCCTTCCACTTCTGTTTCTTTTTTTTTTTAGTTCTCGACTTTTTGAGGTCACTTTCTGAAATAATTCTGTGTCACAAAAGCTTTAGTCTTAAGTTCTGTTTTGGGGGTAGCAGAGAAGCAGGCTTAGTCATTTTCCCAACTTATACTGCCTTTGCACTGTAAATCTCCATGTGGAAAACTCTGCTTTGCACTTGGTTATTTATATATGCATATGAATCTCCTGAAATTCAATTATCTTGTGAGGCCCTGGCTGCTGTGTCTATGAGGGATGTTTTGTGACCTAGGTCATCTAATGTAGGGCCCAGGGCAAATTAAAAAAAAAAAAAGAAAACTAATAAAAAACCAGCAACAGCAGGCCTTAATGCTACATATCTAAATATTTAAAGGTTCAACCTAATAAACTGTGAAATAAAATATGTTCCTTCCTTCTATTTTGACAAATATATCTTCATAATGACCAGAAAGGCCAGGTTAAATTCAGGAAAGTTGGATTTTTTTTTTTGAGTCCCATACCAAAACATGGCATGGAGAAAAAGCCAGCACTTGGCCTATTCCCATTTTCTTGGTATCATACCCCAAATACCATTCCACGTTGTCTTGTACTGTGCATGCATGTGGACTCCCCATCCATCTCTACCTCCTTGGGTCTAGGGATATACACAAAATAGTTCAGTCTGCTCTTAAGAGGATAGAGCTTGGATGTGAATTTAGGACTACTGGACATGGAATTCTGAGATCTAGAGGATCTAGATCATGATCCAAAAGGGGGTATGTGCTCTCTGGTTGGGCATATCACAAAGAATTGCCAAGAAGTTATTCAATAAGGAAGGTTTTTTTTTCATGAAGAATACTGTCAAGCTAAAAAGCAAAAATCTTAGTGCTTGTGACTAAACACCATAAATAAAACAAATAAATAAAACCACATTATTCAATATAAAATGATCTTTGAAAATAGGGAATACAGTTAATTATTAGGTAAACTTGAAGAAAATCATAGTGTTTTAGAGAGCACTGAAAAAGCTGTGCACTGCCCATTGACATAACTCTAGGTAATCCTTTCATTATACTTGAGCATTCCAGCATTCCAGATCAAATACAGAATAGAGTAATCCAGAATCTCTGTGGTATAAATTAAGTACAGAGGACAGCCTGCAGGCTTGCCTCTTTCTCTGCCATCTCCCAATGCTGTCCCAAAATATGGTAGATTAGCTGGATTTGATTTTCTGACTCTGAACAATTTTTAAAAAAATTTTATTTATTTATTTGACATAGAGAGAGAGAGCACAAGTAAACAGAGTGGCAGGCAGAGGGAGAGAGAGAAGTAGGCTCTCTGCTGAGCAGGGAGCCCGATGCGGGGCTCTATCCAAGGACCTGAAGGCAGCCACTTAACCAACTGAGCCACCCAGGGGCCCCATGATTCTGAACAATTTTTTAAAAAGATTTATTGATTTGAGAAAGAGAGAGAGCACACATCACAGGGAAGGGTAGAGGGGGAAGAGAGAAGGAGTAGAGGAGGAACAGAGAAAAGAGTAGAGGGGGGAAGAGAGAAGCAGGCTCAGCAGGGAGCCTGATGCGGGGCTTGATCCCAGGACCCAGAGATCATGACCTGAGCCAAAGGCAGACGCTTAACCTTCTGAGCCACCACACTCTAACTGTGAACAATTTTAATGACATTTTGTATCCTTCCAGTTAAAAAGTTTACCATGATAAGCACTGGATGTTATACACAACTAATGAATCATTGAACACTACCTCAAAAACTAATGATGTACTATATGTTGGCTAACTGAACATGGTAAAAAAAGGGGGGGTGGAATAGAAAAAGATACACTATACAAAAGAAATTTACTAGATTTTATTTTGTTTTCTATTTGTCTATTTATTTATTTGAATATCTTCTTTATATACCCTATTGGTAATTTGAAAAAAGCGATGGATACAATATTAAGCAACCCCATATACTCAGTTTTTTTAAACAAATGGTATATAATAAATAAAATTTTTAAAAGGATTTTTTCTTACATCCAAATGATAAATATAAAGCTATATGAATTCAAAGCTTCATTAATATTATTTAGTATTGAGCAAACTTTTACTTATCAGTTATCTTACAAATATTCTTTTCCATCAACTTATAATATTTATAATTCATTCACATCAAATAGTGTTACAAATGCCTTTTTAGACAACAGTTTCACTGTGTAATTCTTGTTGTAGCTATTAAAGTGTTAGCTTTGTTTCTTGGTGTGTAAGAGTGAGTGGAGGTATCAAGGGGTATCTTAGAGTGTTTTTACCTCCATTTACCTCCATTCTCCCCACCCCTGCTTTGATATTCTTATAGTTTCTAAATATCATGGAAACACGTATAGCATTATGAAATTTTTCTATATTTTTTGATGTGTAATATACACTTCTAAGAAAAAATTACAGTTTGCACACTATGCAGTCGAGATTACTTTCTCCTTTCCAGCCAGACTGCACCAGTAATCATCAATTCAGATTTCTGAATAATTTGGGTTCTAGATTGAACAAACTTTTTATTCATATAGAATGGCACACTAAGTTAACTTAATTGTCCCAATACAGGAATGCTAGCAAACTTCACCAAAAATTTTACAAATGTGTAGTTGAACACAAAAGGAAGGAAAGAAGGTCTTCAGGTGTCACCAATAAAGAAGGAAGAAAAAACATAAGTGGTAGAGAATGGGTGCTGTGGCTGTGTGGTGGGAAATTGGAACAGGTGACAAACCGTTGGACGGCTCAGAAGAAGGGAACTGTAAATGAAATCTTGACCTAAAGCCAGAACATGAAAATGACTGTATCCTTCAAACCAGAATACCCTTAGGGTTTCAGGGAGAATGCATGAAGTCTTTCCTAATTATATTTGGAGGTTGGTGGTTTTAAACTAATTACTTCCCAATTCTTAGCTTCCTAAGACTGATCATTTATAGAATGTCTGCGGTTAAAAGTCTATGCCTAAAATGAATCTGTCTGGCATATGCTGATTCTCAGTTTTGCCTCCCTTTTCATAATTGCCCTTACCCAAATAACAAAAGACAAATTCTACATTTCCTCTAACTGTGACCTTATAAAAGGTTTTGGTCAAAGGTGTAACCTCCTCCATGCCAAACAAAATGGCCACTGGTAGACTGATGTTGGTGTTGGGCAAATGAGCATTTAATGACTGGGTAACTAATCTTTTCACAAATCAGACAGTATTTTATTCATTGTTCTTAACTAAATTGAATCAGGATCTACCTGGCATTCAGCTTATCATTAAAAATAAATATTAATTTCAGTATTTTCTGCCATGTAGCTCAGAATGAGTTAGTTCAATTGTGTGTCAATGCTATAACAGTTCCCATCTACTTATTTATGTGAACTTGGGTTTCAACATTTGTACCTTTTCAATAATTTTAAGTTATAATTATTACCAAACCCTGTTTCTTATTAAAAATATATAACATTCATCAAAGGATATGTAAACTTAGAAACTAATTTTAAAAAGACTTGCACATAGAGTAATGCATTTCTTTCTTTCTTCTTTTTTTTTTCTTTTGCCTAATAATTATCAATGTGTTATTTTTCTCCTGGCTTCCTAGAAAGAGCTATAATAATAGCTCAACTCAAAAGAAAATAATCCTTAATACTAACAGCCTTATGATTTCAAGAAATGAAAAATTAAGATATAAATTTGTTTTTTTAAACATTTTAAAGATTTTTAATTTTTTATTTGAAAGAGAGACAGTGAGAAAGAACATGAGAGGGGAGAAGTTCAGAGAGAGAAACAGACTCCTCGTGGAGCAAGGATCCCAATGCGGGACTCATTCCTGGGACTCTGGGATCATGACCTGAGCTGAAGGCAGTTGCTTAACCAACTGAGCCACCAACGCACCCCAAAATATAAATTTGTAATCTTATTTTGTCTTATGGAGATATGATGGGGTAATCAATTAAAGACATGGAATTCTGTGTTTAATCCATTCTGAATTTTTTTCTCTTCATCCTAAATATTTGTGCATGCTATACTTTCTAATGGAATGTCTTTTTATTTTTCTTTTGCATAGCTAACACCTACTTTGAAAAACAATTTTTTTAACTTTATTTAAGCTTTATTTAAACATATAATGTAACCCCACCACCCTCTCCCAACCCCTCTTCCCCCCACCCCCCTCAGTTTGTTTTATGACATTAAGAGTCTCTTTTGGTTTTTCTCCCTCCCGATCCCCTCTTCTTTCATTTTTACTTTTCCTACCACCTTAACTCCCACCCCCGTTGCATCTCCACTTCCTCATATCAGGGAGATCATGTGGTAGTTCTCTTTCTCCAGTGGACTTATTTCGCTAAGCATAATACGCTCTAGTTCCATCCATGTCGTCGCAAATGGTAAGATTTCATTTCTTTTGATGGCTGCATAGTATTCCATCGTATATATATACCACATCTTCTTTATCCATTCATCTGTTGATGGACATCTAGGTTCTTTCCATAACTTGGCTATTGTGGACATTGCTGCTATAAACATTCGGGTACAATCAAGAAATGGGCAGAGGACATGAACAGACATTTCTGCAAAGAAGACATCCAGATGGCCAACAGACACATGAAAAACAATTTTTAAATTCCAGCCACAGGCTTGGCTTTTTTATGTGGTCAAATACCAGGCTTGGTAAGTTTATGCTACCAGTGATTTCCAATGGGACCCTTGGGCTCTAATGTAAGGACTGAAAAGGGACTGCTGCATAGATTAATAGACTGTAAGAATAATGCATTTAAGAATTTAAATATGATTGTTTTAGTAAAAAAGTAGAATTTTACTAAAATTCAACTTTGCCTTTATTTAAAAATCTAGCAATAGATATAATGGCATTGGCACTTAAATTTGGATTTGGCCCTGGGTCACGATAAAGGTACAATTGGTGATGTTCCTTATATACCCAAGTGCATACATATTTTATTCCAATGACTAATGGCCTATACTATACTCTATTATTTATTCTGTAACATTTAAGTTCTACTCTCTTATACTTAGTAGGCAAGATAACATTAGTGATACTAAAGACAATAATGTAATGAGCTTGTAAGAGCGTCACAAAGTACTATTGAATTTGTTCAATTTAGCTTGCATAATTCAGATTTACTCTATTTTGTCAAAAAGTGCCTTTCATGCATTTTTTCCTCTGTATGTCTTTAGACTAGAGTACAATGTAACAGGATTATTACATTCATAAGGAAATTTTGCATGTACCTTTCTGTGATGAAAGTTTGTTGACCTTAGTCAACTTTAGCCAAAAGTTGGCTAGCCAAAAGTTCCTGAGGACTGTGTCATGTATTAGTATGAAGTAAACAAGGCAATTGCAACAAAGGCTAAGGAAATATTGATGTTACCATGTATTCTATATGGAAATATACCTTGACTGATGTTTTAGAGACATATAAAGATTTTTTTAAAGATTTCAGAACCAGTGGTTTGGCATGTATATACAATTTTCTCAGTTTCAGCACATTTTGAGGTGAAATGATTATACTTCACACATCCTAGAATTGATATAGCAACTACCCAACTAGACTAACTTACATGTCTTATTCCAACCTAATTAATTTGGAGAGATCAAAATTCAGTGTGTCTTGGGGGGAACTCACATAAAAGAAGCCAAGGAAAAATTTCCAATAATTCATCAGTCATTCACAATGAAATTATACATAAGAACAGCTATTAAAAAATGAACCTGAAAAACTCCTGGTAAATTTGGAGGGAAAGATGTCAAATACTCCATGGGTGTAAATCATATGATGAGTTCTTAAATCATTTTTTAAAAAGATTTATTTATTTATTTCAGAGAGAGAGGGAGGGAGAAAAGGAGAGAGAGAGAAAGAGAGAGAGGAACACATGTGCATGCACTAGCAGAGGGAGGGGCAGAGGGAGAGGAGAAGAAGAATCTCAAGCAGATTCAGAGCTTGGCACGGGCTCCAACTCATGACTCTAAGATCATAATCTCGGTTTCTGAGTGGAAACCAAGAGTCACATGCGTGACCTACTGAGCCACTCAGGTGCTCCTTAAATCTTTTTTGTTTAGACAAATTCACTTTATGGCAGCTCAAGTTTCCTCCAAGGAAAGACTAATTAAAAACCATTTAATGAACAACTTGGGGTAGCAGTGTTTAACAATGTTAGTGCTACTCAGCTCCTAAGTTTGACTGGTATGAAAACAGAAGAGGAGCACTTGGGTGGCTCAGTTGGTTAAATGTCTGACTCTTGATTTCAGCTGGGATCATGATCTCAGTGTCCTAGGATTGAGCTTAGAGTGGAGATGGAGCCTGGAGTCAGGTTCCATTGCCAGTGGGGAGTCTGCTGAAAGATCTCTCCCCATCTCTCTGACCCTCACCACCCCCTTCCCACTACCCCCAGACCATCACACACACTCTCTCAAATACATTTTAAAAAGAAGAAGAAAATTTACCCATGATATTTTTAATGTCAAATTCTCATGAAGACAATATTATTGACATAAAATTTCATATTGGCTTATTTTTTCCTAATTATAAAAGTAAGCAAAAGTTAAAATTCAAATGTTAAGGAAATGAATAAATGTCCTCCATAACCCCCCATTAGTTTCTGACTGTACAGTCCTTCAGCTTTTTTCTATACATATTACCAATATTATTACTATTCTATTTTTATAGAAATATGTTTGACAATACAGACTGCTCTGAAATTTGACATTAGCAATATATTTTGAACATTTTTTCATGATGCCAAATTTAAGTCATCTCATTATGTTTAATGGCTTCATGCTACTCCTTTAAATGGGTCTATCATAGCTTTTCTCTACTGATGGAAATTTGAGTTCTTAACTATCAAAATGATACAGAAGTGAATATATGGTATCATACTTTGGCACTTATTTCTGGAGGATAAATATCTAGATGTGAAATATTATGTCAAGGATATGATCATTTTAGATTTAATCAATCTTTCTAAAATATTCTTGAATTAATGCTGCACTGAATATAATAACCAAAGCATTAAAATAGCCCTTTCTTGATCCTCAGGGATTTCTATTTTATTTATTTTAATTGAATAAATTGGGGCTATATGATAATAAGTCTTTCTATTCACATTTATTCAGGTTGTCTTTGATGTTTGTCTGGCAAGTTTTATGTATAGAAACAGAGCACATAAATTTGTATAATTCCATACAATTTATATATACAGAATATTGTCACTAATTACTAAACTCTCATATTTTGACTCATACTTTGTGTTCCAAGCTTTATTTGCATAAAATTTTGCTTATTAGATGAATTCCTTGAATATTAATATGTCAATAATAATGTAGACAACAAAAAAGTCTTTCACATTTATCTTTGTGTTCTAAGCACAAAATGTAACATTTGGCATATGTTAGATGCTCAATAAATTCTTATTGAATAGGTTAATGAAGGTTATTTACCCTTGTGAATAAAGAAAACAAGGAAACTTTCCCTAAATGCTTTTTTTTGAAGATTTTATTTATTTATTTGATAGACAGAGATCACAAGTAGGCAGAGAGGCAGTCAGAGAGAGGGAAGCAGGTTCCCTGCTGAGCAGAGAGCCCAATGCGGGGCTCGATCCCAGGACCCTGGGATCATGACCTGAGCTGAAGGCAGAGGCTTTAACCCACTGAGCCACCCACGTGCCCTCACTAAATGCTTCTTTAAAAAAATATTATATTTATTTATTTGACAGAAAGAGAGAGAGAGAACACAAGCAGGGGGAGTGGCAGGCAGAGGGAGAGAGAGTAGGAGAAGCAGGATTCCCACTAAGCAGGTAGCCTGATGTGGGACTTGATCCCAGGACACTAGGATCATGATGGGAGCCTGAGACCCTAAGATCATGACCTAAGCTGAAGGCAGATGCTTAACCTACTGAGCCACTCAAGCACCCCCCACCAATGTCTTAAAAAGGGGTAAAGCTGGGTTGCTCACTGGCCTACCACAATTAGTTTTCATTTCATCTCACTGCACTTAATTATGTGAAATATATCTCAAAGGAGTTACTCTGCAAATTTCGTGTTTTGGTAGTGGACACAGAGGCATCTAGCCCATCAAAGGGCTGTCTTTGGCTGCCACCTTTCTGTTTTTTCTCCAATTTCCCCATCCCTCCACATGTATTTAAGTACTACTAAACAAGCTGAAAATATGAATCATGCTAGGATTTGTTTAAAAATCTAAACATTTCAGTGAACAATTTTCCTGAAATAAGAACTAAGTATAATTTTCATGAACCACCAATAAAGATCTGATAATGTTATTCACGCTGCAATTTGAAAGTGAAGCAGGAGGAAAATCAGACTGACTCTCCCACTGCATAAATCACTCCCATGGGAGTGAGGGAAGTACTCAGAGAATGGAAAATGGGAAATTTGTGACTCTTCCTGACTCATAGTTCAGTCTAGAGTGAGCTGCAGTCATGATTTTCCAATAACAGCCTCTCACAAAACAGATAAATTTCAGTGCAAAAATAATGCTTTTATTGTGTTCAAAATGGTTTGTTTTGCATAAAGATAGTTTATTAAACTGCTGAAATTTGTCACTGAAAACAGCATTTTATACAGGAAGTACTTGGTTAGTAAGATCTTGCTATTGGGAACTGACACGAAACTGTAACATCGATCCCATAACTGATTCTAAGGGGAGGAAGTCAGTATTGATCCAAATCCTCTGGTTGGAAAACAACACCTTCTAACTGAAGAAAACAAATACAAGCATACTCTTAGAGGCATCTCAACCTCCTGTTTTTTACCTGCCATGTTTATTTGAGTATGAAAGAGGTTGTAAATGTAAGCTGAAAACCAGTTAGCTTAGAGATCATCAGTGGGCCTCCTAGGATTGAGATAGCAGCTAATGCAAATTATGCAAACTGAGAAGCTTTAATGTTCTTCTACTGCAGTGATTCTCAACTGGGAGTGTTCCCCACCACCCCCCCCGCCCATCATCCCACCATATTTAGCAACCTCTGGATCAATTTTTGGTTATCACAACTGATGTGGTGTGAGGAAGCAGTTACAACTGCACCTACTGTGTTGATAAACATCCTATAATGCACAGGACAGCCCCCATAACAGAAAATTATCCAGCCCAAATGTCAGCAATACTGCTATAGTGAAACTCTGTGCTAAGTCAAAGACAAAATACCAGGTATGTCTTCAAAATATGACTTTTGATTCAGAGTGAGATGATTAAGGAAAAGATTAAAATGGCTTCAGATAAATATTGGATTGCACTTAAATTATGTCTTTAAGTCACTTTAAATAACATTCATAATAAATAGTAGATCAGTGTTGATTAATATTGTTTAAATAATGTTATGAATGTGGGGCAACAGTTTAATATTACTAATTTGCAGAGTTTTGAGTAGAATTTAGCATCTGAGTCTTACACAAATTACATATCACTTCATTCAGACCTTGTAGACAGTGTCCTATTGGACACCTCACAGCAAATTTCCAAAATGGCAGGGTCTTTTACTATCTGGATTAGATCGATAGATTCCTTTGAGATCTTTGTATAGTATCTTTGTATAGTAGGCAGACTGGGCCCTGAAGTCTTAGTTTCCCGGAAACTTTCTGTAGGATGTAGTCCTAACTGGTTCTTTGTTAGATGTTCTGATGTCAACTTTGGCACCCTAGGTGAAATTAACTTGACTTTCCTGACGACAGCTACCTGGATCAGAAAGAGAGGCGTGTGCCATAGGCACAATGTGACCAAACTGTCAAAGGTGGCAGTTAAAATAATAAATAATAAATATTTATTATTATTTATATTTATTATAAAATAATAAATTTATTGATTATTTATATTTATCATTTAGTAATAAATAATACAACTATTATTAAGATAATAGATTTAGTGGTAATAGATTTTAAAATTATTTTAAATAAAGTTTTTTAAATTTTAAAAAATATTTTATTTTTTACTTACTTATTTGAGAGAGAGAGAGAGAGAGAGTGAGTGTGAGCAGAGGAGGAGGGAGAGTGAGGGGGAAAGATCTCAAGCAGACTCCCTACTGAGCACAGAGCCTAACCAGGGACTCAATCTCACAACTTGGAGATCATGACCTGAACCAAAATCAAGAGTCAGACACTTAACCAGCTGAGTCACCAAGAGCCCCTCTGCTTCCATTTTAATGAAAAGTTTATGATTTTTATTTTATTTTAGAAAACACAGGATTGTAATTTAGCTTTCATAATTTAATAAGCTGATTTCATATACTTTAGATGGACTATTTTATTTCTCTCTAAGGTCTAAGATCTAATAAGTTCTTTCTAATCTTATTTTTTAATCACTATTTTCATGCTTACATGTGAGCTGAGTAGGAGAGAGTGGAGCAAGTATTTCTGAAAAGCTTGGCAAGAATTTTGCCTAATAGATGCCCTTTATGGAAGCAATAGAGGCAACAAACTCAATAATCAAATCCTCTTTTTGTAAGAAGGACAAACTCTAGGTTAGGGAAAAGGTTAAGTTTCTCAGGCTTGGGGTATAGTCTTTGGCCATGATACACTATTGCTAAATCAATCAATCAACCAATCAATCCCAGGAATCCTGAGACTTTGGTCAGTCTAGAGCCAATCAGACAAATCCCATATTACCTCATGTTTCTGTGTTTTCTTTCAATGACACTTAATTGCTAATGATGTAGAGCTCCTTCTTGTAACTCTAAGAGACTTCCTTTCTATAAGTTGAATCTGCAGAACTGAATTTGAGAACTGGAACCAACACAAGTTCTTTTCTCTGTGTTAAAAAAATACTGGGACTAAACACATTTTTCTGTACACATCTGAAAAGTTCTGTGATTGAGAATATTTTCCTAGTTATATTTAAACCAATATTAAGAACAAACAAAAAATATTTAGTTACTGACTCAGGAAAACTTACTCCTGATAGACAAGAGTGTGAACAACTAAAATAATATACTAATCAGACTCAGCTTGCTCTTCAAGACTTGCTTAAAGAATCTTCTCTCACCTTCACTTTGCTGTGCCCACCAATCCAAAATCATTATGTTATAAACTTTGCCTGATTACAGCTCTTTTACTTTTCAAGACACAAATTATAATGATCTAGCTGAGGCCCTAAAACCTTGTATTTCCTTTGATGTTTCCCTTTTAGACACTTTCAAGACTCTATCAAGTTAAGATTCTCCCTTGCTGTAGCAGGTACCATAAACTTAACTTTCCTTGGCTGACATGCTTTTCCTATGGTCTTTGGAAGGCAGGTAATAGCCAAGTAATGATAAGGTCAAGAAGACTGAGGACCCCAAAAGATAAATAGATCTCATAAGTTGCTAGGCCTTCTTTAAAAGTGATTTATATCAAAACTGGTGTCTAAGAAAAGAGGAAAACTAAATAACCAATTATCCCCTATGACTATCTCAAATGTGATTTAGGTGTTTATCAAAACGGTTGTAAAGTGCCAATACAGAAAAAGAAAGATCTGAGAAAGAAGAAGTTTATGGGTACTCTCTTGTGGCTGGCATTTCAAGGACACAAAAATCTAACTGTACATTGAACCAGAAGAACTCCTGGTATATAATTATACAATCAAACCTATTTTTGACTCTCACCATTCTCTTAAACTTGATTAGTGAGAATTATTCTCTTTCTGCCCCTGGATGATGATGTGAAACTGCTCTTTCTTTCTGACCATTACTTTATAATGTGTTTAAACCTTTAAAATATCCAGTCCTTTGTAATGATCAAAACTTTGAGGTTGATTCTCCTTTCCCTTCTAGCTGGAGTTTCCTTTTTAGGCTGACTACTTTCAGAGAAATAAAGGACACTTAATTCTCTTTTTCTCCTTCTGATTCACCTCTTGTCCACTGGGATCTCTTAATCTAACGCCAAAACAATGGGTGGGATTGGGAGAAGAGTGAATGAAGTAGGAGAGAAGAGGTAAGGCAAATAGGAAAACTCACATCTAACAAATATCTTCATGATTTTGTACACTGCAGATATTTAAAGCTAACTTTTTTATTTGTTGAGTACTTTTGTGTGTTTTCTAAAGACTTCTCTGTAGCGTGCCTTTTTTTAATACTCTTGTGACATGGCAGTGTCTTTTCTTTGTCAGGTTTATCTTCACCACAAAAGATTTCTTTCTGTATGGACACCCCACATCCTTTCCAGATGCTATTTCTCACCCTAAAAGGCACCCCTCTTGGTGTGGATCACAAATAATTCCAAAATGACATTTCTATTTGGGATCCATATGTGGTCACCATGATAACCTACCTTTGACCCACCTTCAGAAAGAAAAATAACTTCCCAGTTTCAGGCTTCATTCAAAGATCACTTGAGCTCTTTTAGACATGAGCCACAAATTTGGGGGGACATGAATAAAGCTTCCTAGTAGTCCCTTCAAAACCTCAAACCCACAAAAACATGTGGGGTGAGAAGGAGATACTGCCTAAGTCTTCCCTGATGTAGGATTGAGATTCCTAGCATGCTGGTGATGCTCTCAAAATTTCTTTTCACAAAACTTTTTCTCTAACATCAAAACTCAAACATTTCAATTCTTAATGAAGGCATAGGGCTTTAAGAATTGTGTTGCCAGTTTAGGGATATTTTCATTGCAAATCTTGAATGAGGTATAACACCTACTTTGGAATGGAGGAATGTCTAGCACATTATATTTTATCTTGGTGCTTTGTCAAAATGTCAATTTTAACATTCTGCTAGATACTGAAAAAATTTGCAAAGTAGTTCTTTTTACATATAGTAATGAAAATCATAAAGAAATTAATCCCAGATAGAATGCAGTGGCATATTAATTGAATTATAGCCTAGGCAATTGTATTTGGTCTCAGGAATGCAAGGATGGCTAATATTTGGAAATCCATTAGCTTTCTTCATTCTATCACATCAAAGATTGCAACTAAAAAGGCATTTGATAGAATTCAACCTTCTCCTAGTATAAAATTTTAATTAACAAAGATGAACATTTTCCTAACATAGGAAAATGTATTTGTGAGAAATAAGAAATTGTGCTTAACTGTAAAATATTAAAGCACTTCTGTGAATATTACCAATAAATTTAATATTATTTTGTTAGAATGTTCAATTTAATTAGAAAAGAGGAGTGGAAAAGAAAGAGAAGAGTGGCTTTAAAAGTGGAAAGGAGAAGACACAATTAAGATTATTTGCAGGATGTTTGATTATATACCAAGATACTCATAGAGAAATACCTGAGAAACTATAAAACACAGTAAGAGAAGTTAGTAAGATAGGTGACTTCAAGAAGCAATAGCTTTTCTTTATATGAAAAGGAAATAACATACAATGACGTCAGGCAATTTAGGCTGCTGTAACAAAGTGCCATAGACTGGTGGCTTATAAAGAGCAGAAATTTATTGCTCACAGCTCTAGAGGCTGAAAGTCCACGATCAGGGTGCCAGCATGGTCAGGTTCTGGTGAGAGCTCATTTCTGGTTGCAGACAACTGACTTCTCATTGCATCCTTACATAGTGGAAAAAGGGCAAGAGAGCTCTCTGGGATCCTTTTTTTGAAGACACTAATCCCATTCATAAGGGTTCCATCTCATGACCTAATTACCTTTTAAGTTCCCACCTCCTAATAATCATCATATTGAGGGCTTGGATTTCAATGTATTTCAAATTGAAAATATGTAGTATAGCTGAATAGATTTTTTTCTCTAAATGTCTCTTATTTAAAAGTACATTTAATAATCTGGTGTTTTAAACAGTGGTATCTTGGACACATCAAAGATATTGACTAATTCATAGTCAAAACTAATGCTAAAAAGAAAACAGGATTTTTCTCTACTAGATTCCTCTTTGCTATTATTAAAAAGTTCAACATTCTTTCAAAGTTAAATAATAAAGCTCTTTAATTGTTATGTCAGAGTTTTTTACTTTTTCTACATATCATATCTTGAGCACCATTCCTATTACTTTCTTATTAGATGTATATCTGTATTTTTAAAAACATTGTAAAATATTCATCTACGTTTTTTCTGTTTGGTATTTTACCTCTACTGTGCAGTGAATAACATTTTGGGAGATAAGAATCATGTGGTTTCATCTGCTACAATGAAAAGCATACACATTTAAGCAGATTTTTAAGGAAAAATAATTAAAGAATAGTATTATTTCATGGACTTTGCAAATTATAATGACTGAATAGAATGTGTATTAACTCCCTATGAAATGTTCATTGTGTTCCTATTAAACTATCATTTTGGTAATCTTTAAATGCATTAATCATAAAAATATGTTTTTGGCTTTGATTTGGCATCATAGTAGCAAAACTAGCTGAACTTTAACATAATTATAAATGAGAAATTCATTCATCTGAAAAGTAAAATTGCATATATTAACAATAATGATTCAAACTGATTTAATCTTCTGTTAAAAATTTTCTATACAATCAGAATATACATTTTTATATTTACTTCAGATCTAGAGTGCTTTTAATTCAGATCAGGCTTAGAAAACACATCAGCTTAGTACACCCACATAATTTGTTTTTTTAATTTAATCTTTTTAGTGCAACTTTCTGTGACATGGAACAGGAGAAGAAAGTGTCTTGATCCTCAAGAGCTTCAAAGGAAAGAAACCTGCTTTAATGAAGAAGTCAGATGGATTAAGGATCAATTATTAAATGAATTCATGTGGACAAGAGGATCTTGGATTCTTTACCTATATTGTCTGAAGGGTAAATTTGGGCATCTAACTACTGAGTCTAGCCACAGCTTTGGATCTGGAAGCTCACAGTATACAATATGGGGTATTTCTTGTGTAATGTTTTGGAAGGAAAGACCATCTGCTTCCTAGAAAAATCCAGGGTATTAAAAAATAACATTAAAAATGCAAGGATTTATAAGAACAGCTGTTAATATAAAATTAGTACTCCACTTGCCCTCACTTTAACTTGTTTTCTAGTAATTCCTTTGCTTTTTTCCCCCTTTTCTCTTTTAACCACACTCTCTAGTTTAGCTTGTAAGATTTTTATGATAATCTTTCTAAAAAGTCCCCTCTTTTAGTTATATTCACATATCTCCATTTAGAAATTGGAACTCAGATAAAAGATTGGTGAATTAATTTTAATCTGTTTAAAGGAGGAGCTTGCGGGGTGCCTGGGTGGCTCACTGGGTTAAAGCCTCTGCCTTCAGCTCAGGTCATGATCCCAGGGTCCTGGGATCCAGGCCTTCATCGGGCTCTCTGCTCGGCAGGGAGCCTGCTTCCCTCCCTCTCTCTGCCTGCCTCTCTGCCTACTTGTGGTCTCTGTCTGTCAAATAAATGAATAAAATCTTTTTTAAAAATTTTATTTAAACATATAATGTAACCCCACCACCCTCTCCCAACCCCCCTCCCCCCCAACCCTCCTCAGTTTGTTTTATGACATTAAGAGTCTCTTTTGGTTTGTCTCCCTCCCAATCCCACCTTGTTTCATTTTTTTCTTTTCCTACCCCCTTAGCCCCCACCCCCATTGCATCTCCACTTCCTCATATCAGAGAGATCATATGATAGTTGTCTTTCTCTGATTGACTTATTTAGCTAAGCATAATACCCTCTCGTTCCATCCATGTCGTCGCAAATGGTATGATTTCATTTCTTTTGATGGCTGCATAGTATTCCATTGTGTGTGTGTGTGTGTGTGTGTGTGTGTGTATGTGTATGCACATATATATATATATATACCACATCTTCTTTATCCATTCATCTGTTGATGGGCATCTAGGTTCTTTCCATAACTTGGATATTGTGGACATTGCTGCTATAAACATTCAGGTGCACGTGCCCCTTTAGATCACTACGTTTGTATCTTTAGGGTAAATACCCAGTAGTGCAATTGCTGGGTCATAAGGTAGCTCTATTTTCAATTCTTTGAGGAACCTCCATGCTGTTTTCCAGAGTGGTTGCACCAGCTTGCACTCCCACCCACAGTGTAGGAGGGTTCACCTTTCTCCACATCCTCACCAGTCATTTCCTGACTTTTTCATTTTAGCCATTCTGACTGGTATGAGGTGGTATCTCATCGTGGTTTTGATTTGTATTTCCCTGATGCTGAGGGATGTGGAGTATTTTCTCATGTGTCTGTTGGCCATCTGGATGTCTTCTTTGCAGAAGTGTCGGATCATGTCCTCTGCCCATTTCTTGATTGGATTATTTGTTCTTTGGGTGTTGAGTTTGCTAAGCTCTTTGTAGATTTTGGATACTAGCCCTTTATCTGATATGTCATTTGCAAATATCTTCTCCCATTCTGTCAGTTGTCTTTTGGTTTTGTTGGCTGTTTCCTTTGCTGTGCAAAAGCTTTTGATTTTGATGGAGTCCCAATAGTTCATTTTTTCCCTTGCTTCCCTTGCCTTTGGCATTGTTCCTAGGAAGAAGTTGCTGCGGTTGAGGTCAAAGAGATTGCTGCCTGTGTTCTCCTCAAGGATTTTGATGGACTCCTTTCTCACATTGAGGTGCTTCATCCATTTTGAGTCTATTTTCGTGTGTGGTGTAAGGAAATGGTCCAATTTCATTTTTCTGCATGCAGCTGTCCAATTTTCCCAACACCATTTGTTGAAGAGGCTGTTTTTTTTCCATTGGGTATTCTTTCCTGCTTTGTCAAAGATTAGTTGACCATAGAGTTGAGGGTCTATTTCTGGGCTCTCTATTCTGTTCCATGGATCTATGTGTCTGTTTTTGTGCCAGTACCATACTGTCTTGATGATGACAGCTTTGCAGTAGAGCTTGAAGTCTGGAATTGTGATGCCATCAACTTTGGCTTTCTTTTTCAATATTCCTTTGGCTATTCGAGGTCTTTTCTGGTTCCATATAAATTTTAGGATTATTTGTTCCATTTCTTTGAAAAAATTGGATGGGATTTTGATAGGCATTGCATTAAATGTGTAGATAGCTTTAGGTAGCATAGACATTTTCACAATGTTTATTCTTCCAATCCATGAGCATGGAACATTTTTCCATTTCTTTGTGTCTCCCTCAATTTCTTTCATGAGTACTTTATAGTTTTCTGAGTATAGATTCTTTGCCTCTTTGGTTAGGTTTATTCCTAGGTATCTTATGGTTTTGGGTGTAATTGTAAATGGGATTGACTCCTTAATTTCTCTTTCTTCTGTCTTGTTGTTGGTGTAAAGAAATGCAACTGATTTCTGTGCATTGATTTTATATCCTGACATTTTACTGAATTCCTGTACAAGCTCTAGCAGTTTTGGAGTGGAGCCTTTTGGGTTTTCCACATATAGTATCATATCATCTGCAAAGAGTGATAGTTTGACTTCTTTGCTGATTTGGATGCCTTTAATTTCTTTTTGTTATCTGATTGCTGAGTCTAGGACTTCTCGTACTATGTTGAATAGCAGTGGTGATAACGGACATCCCTGCCGTGTTCCTGACCTTAGCAGAAAAGCTCTCAGTTTTTCTCCATTGAGAATGATACTTGCGGTGGGTTTTTCATAGATGGCTTTGATAATATTGAGGTATGTGCCCTCTATCCCTACACTTTGAAGAGTTTTGATTAGGAAGGGGTGCTGTACTTTGTCAAATGCTTTTTCAGCATCTATTGAGAGTATCATATGGTTCTTGTTCTTTCTTTTGTTAATGTATTGTATCACATTGATTGATTTGCGGATGTTGAACCAACCCTGCTGCCCTGGAATAAATCCCACTTAGTCGTGGTGAATAATCCTTTTAATGTACTGTTGGATCCTATTGGCTAGTATTTTGGTGAGAATTTTCGCATCTGTGTTCATCAAGGATATTGGTCTATAATTCTCTTTTTTGATGGGATCCTTGTCTGGTTTGGGGATCAAGGTGATGCTGGCCTCATAAAATGAGTTTGGAAGTTTTCCTTCCATTTCTATTTTTTGGAACAGTTTCAGGAGAATAGGAATTAATTCTTCTTTAAATGTTTGGTAGAATTCCCCTGGGAAGCCATCTGGCCCTGGGCTTTTGTTTGTTTGGAGATTTTTGATGACTGTTTCGATCTCCTTACTGGTTATGGGCCTATTCAGGTTTTCTATTTCTTTCTGGTTCAGTTTTGGCAGCTTATATGTCTCTAGGAAAGCATCCATTTCTTCCAGATTGTCAAATTTGTTGGTATAGAGTTGCTCATAATATGTTCTTATGATTGTTTGTATTTCTTTGGTTGTTGGTTGTGATCTCTCCTCTTTCATTCATGATTTTATTTATTTGGGTCCTTTCTCTTTTCTTTTTGATAAGTCTGGCCAGGGGTTTATCAATCTTATTAATTCTTTCAAAGAAACAGCTCCTAGCTTCGTTGATTTGTTCTATTGTTTTTTTGGTTTCTATTTCATTGATTTCTGCTTTGATCTTTATGATTTCTCTTCTCCTGCTGGGTTTAGGCTTTCTTTGTTGTTCTTTCTCGAGCTCCTTTAGGTGTAGGGTTAGGTTGTGTATTTGAGACCTTTCCTGTTTCTTGAGATAGGCCTGTATCACTATATATTTTCCTCTCAGGACTGCCTTTGCTGTGTCCCACAGATTTTGGACCGTTGTGTTTTCATTATTATCATTTGTTTCCATGATTTTTTTCAATTCTTCTTTAATTTTCTGGTTGACCCATTCATTCTTTAGAAGGATGCTGTTGAGTCTCCATGTATTTGTGCTCTTTCCAAATTTCCTCTTGTGATTGAGTTCTAGCTTCAGGGCATTGTGGTCTGAAAATATGCAGGGAATGATCCCAATCTTTTGATACCGGTTGAGACCTGATTTATGACCCAGGATGTGATCTATTCTGGAGAATGTTCCATGGGCACTAGAGAAGAATGTATTCTGTTGCTTTGGGATGGAATGTTCTGAATATATCTGTGATGTCCATCTCGTCCAGTGTGTCATTTAAGACCTTTATTTCCTTGTTGATCTTTTGCTTGGATGATCTGTCCATTTTAGTGAGGGGCATGTTAAAGTTCCTTACTATTATTGTATTCTTGTCAATGTGTTTCTTTGATTTTGTTATTAATTGGTTTTTATAGTTGGCTGCTCCCATGTTAGGGGCATAGATATTTAAAATTGTTAGATGTTCTTGTTGGACAGACCATTTGAGTATGATATAGTGTCCTTCATCATCTCTTATTATAGTCTTTGGCTTAAAATCTAATTGATCTGATATAAGGATTGCCACCCCAGCTTTCTTCTGATGTCCATTAGCATGGTAAATTGTTTTCCACCCCCTTGCTTTGAATCTGGAAGTGTCTTCGGATCTAAAATAAGTTTCTTGTAGGCAGCATATTGATGGGTTTTGTTTTTTTATCCATTCTGAAACCCTGTGTCTTTTGACTGGGGCATTTAGCCCATTTATGTTCAGGGTAACTATTGAGAGATATGGATTTAGTGCCATTGTATTGCCTGTATGGTGATTGTTACTGTATATTGTCTCTGTTCCTTTCTGATAATACTTTTAGGGTCTCTCTTTGCTTAGAGGACCCCTTTCAATATTTCCTGTAGAGCTTGTTTGGTGTTTACAAATTCTTTCAGTTTTTGTTTGTCCTGGAAGCTTTTTATCTCTCCTTCTATTTTCAATGATAACCTAGCTGGATAAAGTATTCTTGGCTGCATGTTTTTCTCATTTAGTGCTCTGAATATATCATGCCAGTTCTTTCTGGCCTGCCAGGTCTCTGTGGATAAGTCTGCTGCCAATCTAATATTTTTACCATTGTATGTTACAGACTTCTTGTCCTGTGCTGCTTTCAGGATTTTCTCTTTGTTGCTAAGACTTGTGAATTTTACTATTAGATGACGTGGTGTGGACTTATTCCTATTGATTTTGAGGGGGTTTCTCTGCACCTCCTGGATTTTGATGCTTGTTCCCTTTGCTATATTAGGGAAATTCTCTACAATAATTCTCTCCAGTATGCCTTCTGCTCCTCTTTCTCTTTCTTCTTCTTCTGGAATCCTAATTATTCTAATGTTGTTTCGTTTTATGGTATCACTTATCTCTCAAATTCTCCCCTCATGGTCCAGTAGTTGTTTGTCTCTCTTTTGCTCAGCTTCTTTATTCTCTGTCATTTGGTCTTCTATATCACTAATTCTTTCTTCTGCCTAATTTATCCTAGCAGTAAGACCTTCCATTTTTGATTGTACCTCATTAATAGCTTTTTTTATTTCAACTTGATTAGACTTTATTTCTTTTATTTCTCCAGAAAGGGCTTTTATTTCTCCGGACAGGGTTTCTCTAATATCTTCCATGCCTTTTTCGAGCCCGGCTAGAACCTTGAGAATCATCGTCCTGAATTCCAGATCTGACATATTACCAATGTCTGTATTGATTAGGTCCCTAGCCTTCGGTACTGCCTCCTGTTCTTTTTTTTTTTTTTTGTGGTGAGTTTTTCTGCCTTGTCATTTTGTCCAGATAAGAATATATGAAGGAGCAAATGTAATACTAACAGGGTGGCAAAGACCCCAGGAAGATGTGCTCTGGAATTTCGCTGTTCTCCTTGTTAAGTGAACTTGGTGTTGGCTGGATTTCTTGTTGATCTTCTTGGGGGAGGGTCCTGTTGTAGTGATTTTCAAGTGTTTCTGCCCCAGGCGGAATTGCACCGCTCTTACCAGGGGCCAGGCTAAGTAATCCTCTCAGGTTCGCTTTTTGGGGCTTTTGTTCCCTGAACTCTTTCCACAGAGTTCCAGAGGATGGGAATGAGAATGGCATGCGCCCAATCTCTGGTTCAGAGGAACCAAGAGCTAGGGGCCCCAATCTTCAGTGAGCCTTCAGAGAAAAGCACTTAATCACTCCCATCTCCCCAGCCTCCAGCCGCACTTGGAGAAAATCGTGCATAATCAGTCCCATCTCACTGGCTTTTAGCTGTGCTCCGAGGTCACCCAGCCTGTGACCAAGCACCTCTGTCTCTGGCAGAGTCCCACCTAGAGTCTCTGAACCCTGTAGATCCCTGAGCTTCCCAGGTCGGAGTCTCCCCGGATCTTGTGGGGACCCCTCACACAGAGCACTGGTTCATGTCACAGACCACAGCTCTAGGAAACCCCAAGTTGAGAGCTCACTCCTTGGCTCTGTCTCCACAGCCAGCTTCCCCGCTCTAATACCTGTGAGCTCTGCGACACTCAGACACCCCCGATCTTTCTGTGACCCCGCGGGACCTGAGTCCACGCTGTCCCTGCGACGTCTTCACCCCAGTTTAGCCTCTGGAGCACTGTCCCTCCATGGAGCAGACTTTCAAGAGTCCTGATTTTGTGCTCCCTTGTTCCGCTGCTTGCCGGGAGCCAGCCCCTCCCCCCAGGGTCTATCTTCCCGTCGCATTAGATTCATCCACTGGTCCTACCTTTTAGAAAGTGGTTGATTTTCAGTTTCTAGAATTGTTGCTCTTCTTCTCTTCAATCTCCTCTTGAATTCGTAGGTGTTTGGAATGGTTTGATAGGCTATCTACCTGATCTCCTGCTGCCTGATGTCGTCTCAGCCTTCTACTTCTCTACCATCTTGATTCCTCCTTCAAATAAATAAAATCTTAAAAAAAAAATAAAGGAGGTGCTTGCATGTGTCCATGTACCATTAGAGCATTCATATATGCATTTAATCAAACATTAATAATTAATTTTTCAGTACTTGTCTTATATATGTCAGATATTATGCTAAATGCTGTATCCAATGTGGTAGATACAACAGACATGGTTTGTACACTCAAAGAGTTATGGTTTCTTAAGAGATACTTCTATTAAATATCTGCAGAGATACATATACTAATTAGAGAAGGAGACTTTTTCTGATGAGTCTAGTAGGAGGATCTAATTCAGGAAATGTTACTTTGATGAAGTATCTTTTAGCTAAGACTGAAAGTTGAGCAGGAGTTTGCCAAGCCAAGAATGTGGAGCTGAACATGTTTAGCAAAAACAAAGACTAAAAGAGCTTGGTGACCATGAGGATCTAAAAGGCCAGGAGCTATGGTATTGTGGTGTTGGTGAGGCTAGAGAGAACAATGGTCAGATCATAAAGAAGCTGAAAGGCCAGGTTAACAATTTTACCTTCCATCCAGAGTTCAACAGGATGCTAGTCACTGGTTAAAGGATTGAGTAGAATGATAATCATATTTTAGAAAAATTAGTTTGGCTTCAGTTTGAAAAACTGAGTAGAGTGTGAAAGAGCAGAAGCAAGGAATTTAGTTAGGGATTTGTTGCAGTAGTCTGGATAACAGTCCAAATTGACACATCTTAACGAGGGCAGGGCTTTGCAATCCCTGTGCCTAACACAATAAAATACATTAAAGTAATGTATTAATGAATTAATAAGGGAATAAGTTTAGCTGACCTGAAATTCTACTGAGCCATTTGTATGAATTCACTATGAATACCAAAATCTCTTAAATACATACCAACCTGTATAATTCCTATGGATGGATTACCATAGAAATTTATTACCATAAATACTAAATAGTATGACAGTAAGAGTTCCCAAGAAGGTTCTTTTTTTTTTGAAAAGGGCTTCACTGCATAAAACCTTCCTTTCATTCCATCTCTATTTTATATGTTTCAATTCAGATTAAAAATTATATCTTGAAGAGACAAGAAAAAATATAGTCATTTAATATCCTTGAGAAGTGATTCTTAAAACTTACATTTTTACTCCCCATTAATCATTTGATCAAATATGCTGAATCCTCTACAAATTATATAGTTGCAAACATTTGATTACTTTATTCACTATGTGTGATAGATTAAATTGGTATAAAAATTAATTTGTTGGTGAGAGAACAATTTTGTTGGCCTATCTTTAAAATACTAATTAAAATAATTCCTTTAGTGGTTTAAAATGGTGATAATAGTTTTGGAGAATAAATGTTATTACTTTCATGACTGTAAAAGCACACATTTTCCCAAAATTATTTTGGTCTCATTGTGCACATACATAGCTGATCTGAAAAGGGAAAAAGCACAGGATGTAACCTCTAATAGGTAGTTATCAGGGAGCATCATATCAGAAGCACTGACTCGGGGGAATAAGAAAAGCACTCCATGTACAGAGCTTTTCAGAAAAAGGGCAGGTGGTAAATCCCTGGCAGATAGAATCAGCTACAAATTGTACTTTGACTTTCAGGCAGATAACTTGGTTGTTGAGAGAAAATATATAATTTCTAGAAATTTTATAGAAACAGTAAGGAATAAAGTCTCCCTAAAACTATGATTTTCCCACTAACCATCTTAATCCCACTGGATAAAAACCAGAGTCCCGTTCAGCAATCCTTCTCCTTGGCTTTTTTTGCAAAAGAGCTAAAAACTTACATCCACAAAAAAACCTGCATGTGGATGTTTACAGCAACTTAATTCTTAATTCCCAAAACTTGGAAGCACCAAGATATCCTTCAGTAGGTGAATGGATAAATAAACTACAGTTCATCCAGACAATATTATTCAGTGCTAAACTGAGATGTACTGTCAAGCAAAAGGAAATTGGAATGCACATTATAAGTGAAAGGAATCAATCTGAAAAAGCTACATATTATATGATTCTACCTGTGACATTCTGGAAAGGGCAAAACTACGTAGACTTTGGGTGATTATGATGCATCAATATAGGTTCATTAATTGTAAAAAATATACTACTGTGTGGGAGATATCGATTGTTGGGGACAGTTATACATGTGTGGAGGCAGAAGGTATATGTGAAATCTCTGTACCTTCTGCTCAATTTTGCTATAAACTAAAAACTGCTCTAGAAAAATAAAGTCAATTTAAAAAAAAAAAAAACCAGAATCCTACAATATTATATGCTCATGACCCCTCTTTTCCTTTAATGTTCTTCCTCTACAATCCAGATGCTAAATGTTTTCAAGCAATCACTACATGCAATTCCCTTGTTTTTAAGCCATAATACACCAATAAACTATTAGGTTCAATTTTGAATTATTCCTTTAAGGTGTTATTATCTGTCTGTTCTATTATATTTACATATGAGAACAAACAGAATATGGGTAATTACAATGTTTTGAACAATAATGGTTGTTGAAACCAGTTCCTCTTCTGTTTGCTATTCTAATATAAAATACTGCATGTCTGGCAAAAAGATGGTAAATCATTAATGAAAGAAGAGTAGATAATATAAAGATACATTCAAGTAATCTGGTAAGCAATTAGAACCAGTGTTCATTTTAAAATAGCCTCTGAGTTTTAATATCCTAGTTCTGAAGTAAAATTACATACTTGATATCAGTCATTTTGCTTCTTATTATTTAAAATACAGATGACTGAGTTCAATATTTTTTGGGAACAGGACATAAAATTTTTAGTTAGCAAGTTTTCCTTCTGTCTTGATTTCTCTGAACCCCATGATACAGAAGCATGCATATTTGCTCATGTCTACATAAGAAGTATTATGAGCATGAAGTACACTTAGGAAAATATATTCCCTTTCAAATTAGCATAATGGACATGCAATCTTGGGAATGGGGTCAGTTAAACAATTTAATGAAATTTATGTTAAAAATGAAAAGGATATCAATATTAGCTTAATCAATTAATAATAGATTAATTAATATGAAGCAAATAGACCAAAAGTGATCCTTTGAATATTAATTCTGACTCTAATAGATTTAGGATAAGAATATTAGTTCTGGGTGAGGGGAAGAAGGTGGCAGAGTAGGAGGACTCTATGTTCCTCCTGTCCTATGAATACAACTAGATAACTACCAAATTGTCCTCAATACCCCAGAAATTGACCTGGAGACTGGCAGAAGAAATTCCGCAGCAAAGGTAGAGAAGAGTCCACATCAAAGGAGGTAGGAAGGGCAGATACATGGTTTGAGAAAAAGAAAAATGGATTGTGGCTGCTATGGTGGGGAGAGAGCCATGGTCATAGAGAAGGATGAGAGAAAGACTAACAAATAAGGAACACATTGAGAAAATGAATCCCCATAGCGATTGGCTTAGAAAGCAAGAGGGCCTGAATTTCATGAGTTCTTGCAACCAGTGGGATATAAAGCCTGGCGTTTTCAAGGTTAGTGTGCTCGGCTCTGGGAGAGGTTGGGGGCACTGGCGTTGCTCTTAGAGAAAAGGCAGAGCAAACAGCCCATGACCATACAGCATAGAATCAATGATCTGAAGAGCACCCAGGACATACACTGGAGAGGTTAGTTGCTCATCTCAGACCATGTTCCAGAGAGGCAGCATTTGTGGAGAGACCCCTCTGGGAACAAAGAAACTGGCGGGGACCATTTCCCTCCCCATCCCTCAGCATAACCATAGATGACCCTGTGGTAACTAGTGTTGCACAAATACTCACTACCTAACTCTTCCACCAAGCCCTGCTCCCCCCGTGTGCTTGGAAACCCCTCTTTCCAGTCACATTTGCCTCAGTAGCAGTGTAACACTTCCCCTTTCCCAGAAGACTGGCCCAAACTCTTGCCAACACTGCATCTTCCAACCCGGGAGGGTTTTTTGGTTTGTTTTTTGTTTGTTTGTTTTTAATTTTATTTTTTTTTATTGCCGGGGTGGAGGGGTGAGGCAGAGGGAGAAGCAAGCTCCCTGCCGAGCCTGATGTGGAGCTCAATCCCAGGACCCTGAGATTATGACCTGAGCCTAAGGTAGACACCTAACCAACTGAGCCACCCAGGCACCACTGACCTGGGAGTTTTGTGCAGCCTTGGTTCAGGTGGTGGAGGAAACTGGTCTTTTTCACAAATACACAAGAGTATATTTAGTTAAAATGCACCACATTCAGGCCAGGCACCAAACACTGTCCACAACAGGCTAAGAGAGTCTCTGCAGACAACTGGTTTGAAGGATAAAGCAGCCAGGACACAACAGCAGAGCACATATAGCACACATTGGAGACAGTCCCAGAAGCACCAGTACCTAGGGAAGAGGGACACTACACTGCAGGGCACTGCAGGAGCTCTTCTTCATAAAGCCATTACTCTCAAAAATAGGAGAGACAGCTGACTTTCCTAACACACAGAAACAGGCACAGAGACTTAGACTAAATGAGAAGACAGAGGAATTTGTCCCAAATGAAAGAACAAGACAAGGCCACAGCCAAAGATCTAAGTGAAACAGATGTAAGTAATATGCCTGATGGAGAATTTAAGGCAATGATCATAAGGATACTCACTGGACTTGAGAAGAGTGGAGGACATCAGTGAGACCATTAACACAGAAATAAGGAATAACATAGCATAGATAAAGGACTCAATAAACAAAATGAAAAACATGCTTGATGGAATGAACAGCAGGATGGAGGAACCACAGGAATTAATTAACAACATAGAAGACAAAGTAATGGAAAGTAATCAAGCTAAATAAAAGAGAGAGAAAAGAATTATGCAAAATGAGAATAGATTTAGGGAACTCAATACCTCCATCAAATGTAATAACATTTGTATTAAGAATAAGAGAAAGAAAAAAGGACAGAGAATTTATTTGATGAAATTATAACTGAAAACTTCCCTAATCTGGGGAAGGAGGGGAAGGAAATAGATATCTAGTTCCAGGAGGCACATAGAACCTCCAACAATATCAGCAAAAGCAGATCCACACCAAGAGGTATTGTAATTAAAATGGCAAATTATAGTGATAAAGAAAAAAATGTAAAAGCAACAAGACAAAAGAAGACACTTACATACAAAGGAACCTCCCCCCTTCCCTTTAAGGCCATCAGTGGATTTTTCAGCAGAAATTTTCCATGCCAGAAAGGAGTGGGATGATATATCAAAGTGCTGAATGGAAAAAACCTGCAGCTAGGAACACTCTATCCAGCAAGGCTATCATTCAGAATAGAAGGAAAGATAAAGAGTTTCCCAGACAAAAACTAATAGATTTCATGACCACGAACCCAGTTCTGCAAGAGATTTTAAAGGTGACTCCTTGAGTGAAAAGGAAAACCAAAATGACAGTATAAAGATAACACAAAGCAGTAAAAGTAAATATTTCTGAAAAAAATCAGCCAAGAAACTCACAAAATAAAAGGATGTAAAATATACCATATAACTAAAACATGGGAAGGAGAAGAATAAAGAATGGATTCAAACAGAAAAGACCATCAACTTAATATAGACTGCTACATTCAGAAGACATAAATAAAACTAAAGATAATCACAAATTAAAAAGCAATAATAAATATGTAAAGAATAAAGAGAAAGAAATCTAAATATTATCACTAATGAAAACCAGCAAACCATGAAAGAGAGAAAGATAAGAAAGGGTAAGAGAAAATCTTCAGAAACAACCACAAAACAATAGAAGGGCCATAAATATGAACTAATAGGTATGCCTGGGTGGCTCAGTCAGTTAATATCTGCCTTTGGCTGAGGTCATGATCTCAGAGTCCTGGGATCAAGTCCCACATAGGGTTTCCTGCTCAGTGAGGAGTCTCTCTCTCTCTGTCTTCTCTTCTTGTGGCTCCTCCTGCTTTTGCTCATTCTCTCTCTGTCTCTCTCTGACCAATAAAATATTTTAACAAATACATATCAATAATTATTTTGAATGTAAATGGACTAAATGCTCCAATCAAAAGATATAAGGTGACAGAATGGATAAAAAACAAAACCCATCCATATGATGTCTACAAAAGACTCATTTTAGAGCTAAAGACTATTTAAGTTGAAAGAGAAAATCAGATAGAGAAACATGTATCATGCAAATGGATGTCAAAAGAAGCCCAGACTACCAATACTTAAATAGATTATAGAACAAACACTATAATACGAGACAAAGGAAGACAATACATAATAATAAAGGGGGCTATCCAATAAGGAATTTTAACAATTGTAAACATGTATGTACCCAATATGGGAGCACCCAAACACATAAAAAAGTTAATAACAAACATAAACTATATAATCAATAGTAATATAATAATAGTTGGGGGCTTTAACACCCCACTTACACCAACAGACAGATCATCTAAACAGAAAACAGCAAGGAAACAATATCTTTGATTGGCACAATGGATGGGAAAGATTTCACAGTTATATCCAGAACATTTCATCCTAAACCAGCAGAATACACATTCCTTTCAAGTGCATATGGAACATTTTCCAGAATAGATCACATATTAGGCTATTAAAAACAAGAATCAGCAATACAAAGACTGAAGTCATACCATGCATCTTTTCTCACCGCAATGCTATGAAACTAGAAGTAAACCACAAGAAAAAATATGGACAGAGCACAAGTACATGGAGGTTAAACAGCATGCTACTAAACAATGAATGGATCAACCAGAAAATAAAAGAAATAAAAAAGTACATGGAAACAAATGAAAATGAAAATGCAATGGTTCACAACTTTTAGGGTGCAGCAAAAGTGGCTCTAGGAGGGAAGTTTATAACAATACAGGCCTACCTCGAGAAGTAAGAAAAATATCAAGTAAAAAACCTAATCTTATGCCTAAATGGGCTGGGAAAAGAACAACAAATGAAACCTCAAACCAGTGGAAGAAAGGAAGGAAGGAAGGAAATAATAAAGATTAGAGAAGAAATAAATGACAGAAACCAAAAAACAATAGAACATATCAATGAAAGCAGGAGTTGGTTTCTTTAAAAAAAAATCAATGAAGTTAATAAATCTCTAGCCAGACTTATCAAGAAAAAAATAGAAAGGGCTTAACTAAAATCACAAAGGAGAGAGTACTAATAACAACCCATGTCATAGAAAACCCATATTTAAGAGAATACTATGCAAAACTATATGCCAACAAATTGGACAACCTAAAAGAAAGGGACAAATCCCTAGAAACATATAACCTACCAAAACTGAATCAGGAAGAAATTGAAAATTTGAACAGACTGAATACCAGCAAGAGAAATTGAATCAGTCAAAAACTCTCAACAAACAAAAGTCCAGGACCAGAGGGCTTCATAGGCAAATTCTACCAAACATTAAAAAAGAATTACTATAATAACTATTCTCAAATTATTCCAAAAATAGAATAAAGAAAACTTTCCATTTTATTTTATGAGGCCAGCATTACCCTTATGTCAAAATCAGATAAAGATGCCACTAAAAAATGGAACTAGAGGCCAATATTACTGATGAATATAGATGCAAAAATCCTTGACAAAATACTAGCAAACTGGATTTAAAAAAACATTAAAAAAACCCATTCATCATGATCCAGTAGGATTCATTCTTGGGTTGCAAGGGTGGTTCAATATCCACAAATCAGTATGATACATCACATCAATAAGAGAAGGGATAAGAACCATATGATCTTTTCAATAGATATAGAAAAAGCATTTGATAAGGTACAGCATCCATTCATGATAAATGCCCTCCACAAAGTAGGCTTAGAGGGAATATATCTCAATCAATAAAGGCCATATATGATAAACACACAGCTAATATCATCCTCAATGGGGAAAAGCTGAGAACCTTTCCCTGAAGGTCAGGAACAAGACAAGGATGTCCACTCACACCACTTTTATTCAACATACCACTGGAAATCCTAGCCACAGTAATCATACAACAAAAAGGAAAGAAAAAAGTATCTGGATTGGGAAGGAAGAAGTGAAACTTTCACTATTTGCAGATGAATAGAAAACCTGAAAGACTCCACCAAAAACTTGCTAGAACTGAAAAATTCAGTAAGGTCACAGGATACAATATCAATCTATAGACATTGTTGCATTTCTATATACCAGTAATGAAGTAGCAGAAAGAGAAATTAAGAGAACAGTCCTGTTTACAATTGCACCAAAAACAATAAGATACTTAGTAATAAACATAATCAAAGAGGTGAAAGACCTGTATTCTGAAAACTATAAAACACTGATGAAAGAAATCGAAGACAAGACAAAGAAATGGAAAGCCATTCCATGCTCATGGGTTGGAAGAATGAATATTGTTAAAATATCTACATTAACCATAGGAATCTGTAAATTTAAGACAATCTTTTTCCTATCAAAATACCAACAACACTTTTCACCCAACTAGAATAAATAATCATAGAATTTGTATGGAACCACAAAAGACCCCAAATAGACAAAGCAATCTTGAAAAAGAAAAACAAAGCTGGAGATATCACAATTTTGAACTTCAAGATATATTATAAAGCTGTAGTAATCAAAACAGCAGGTACTGCCACAAAAATAGACACATATATCAATGGAACAAAAAGAAAACTCATTAAAAAATCACAATTATATGGTTAGCTAATCTTTGATAAAGTAAGAAATAATGTGGTATGGGAAAAAGATAGTCTCTTCAACAAATGTTGCTGGGAAAATTGGACAGCAACATGCAAAAGAATGAAACTGGACCACTTTCTTACACCATACACAAAAATACATTCAGAGTATATTAAAGACCTAAATGTGAGACAGGAAACCATCAAATTCTAGAGCAGAATACATGTAGTAAATTCTCTTGACATTAGCCATAGGAACATTTTTCTAGATGTGTCTCCTGAGACAAGGGAAACAAAAGCAAAAATAAACTATTGGGACTACATCAAAATAAAAAGCTTCTGCACAGTAAAGGAAACAATCAACAAACTAAAAGGCAATCTATGGAACGGGAGGAGATATTTGCAAATGACATATCTGATAAAGGGCTAGTATCCAAAATATATAAAGAATTTATATGTCAATACCCCAAAAATAAATAACCCAATTAAAAGATGGGCAGAAGACATGAACAGATGTTTCTCCAAAGAAGACATACAGATGAGCAACAAACACAAAAGATAATCATCATCAGTTATCATCAGGGAAATGTAAATCAAAAGTACAATGAGCTATTACCTCAATGGCTAAAATCAACAACACAAGAAACAACAGGTGTTGGTGAGGACGTGGGGGAAAAACAAACAAACAAACAAACAAACAAACAAACAATCTTTGTGCACTGTTGTTGAGAATGCAACCATTCTGGAAAACAGTATGGATGTTCCTCAAAAAATTTAAAATAGAATTATCAGTAAATTCACTATTAGGTATTTACCCTCAAATAGATCTATCCAATAATTGCAGTACTGTGTATTTACCCAAAGAATACAAAGACACTAATTCAAAGGGATACATGCATCCCTATGTTTATAACAGCATAATTAACAACAGCCAAGATATGGATGCAGTCCAAGTGTCCCTCAATAGATGAATGGTACATAGAAATATGGTACATAGATAAAAATGGATATTAGTCAGCCATAAAAAGAATGAAATCTTGCCATTTGCAACCGCATGGATAGAAAGAGAGAGTATAATGCTATGTGAAATAAGTCAGAGAAAGACAAAATACCATATGATTTCATTCATGTGTGGAATTTAAGAAACAAAACAAATGAGCAAGGGAGAGAGAGAGACAGAGAGAGAAAGAGAAATCAAGAAACAGACTCTTTTTTTAAAAATTTTTTAAAAATTCTATTTATTTATTAGTTAGAGAGAGAGAGAGAGAGAGAGCACAGGCAGACAGAGCGGCAGGCAGAGGGAGAGGGAGAAGCAGGCTCCCTGCCAAGCAAGGAGCCGGATGTGGGACTCGATCCCAGGATGCTGGGATCATGACCTGAGCCGAAGGCAGCCGCTTAACCAACTGAGCCACCCAGGCGTCCCAAGAAACGGACTCTTAACGATAGAGAACAAACTGATGGTTACCAGAGGGGGGGTGGTGGGTATATGGGTGAAATAAGTGATGGAATTAAAGAGCACACTTGTCATGATGAGCACTGTATGACTAAAATAAAAACAAACAAAAATTAGTTCTGCTGCTAATAGATGTGAAATTCTGGGAAGATTATCAAGTCTCTGGGTTTTGAGTGACCTAATCTGTGAAAAAGAGGTAACATCGATTTTTGTGTGTGTGAGAATTCATATTCCAGGTGCCTTTCATTAACAAGTGGCAGGATGAGGGGCGCCTGGGTGGCTCAGTGGGTTAAAGCCTCTGCCTTTAGCTCAGGCCATGATCCTGGGGTCCTGGGATCGAGCCCCGCATCGGGCTCTCTGCTCAGCAGGGAGCCCGCTTCCCTTCTCTCTCTCTCTGCCTGCCTCTCTGCCTACTTGTGATCTCTCTCTGTCAAATAAATAAATAAAATATTTAAAAAAAAACAACAACAAGTGGCAGAATGGCGTGTGCCTCAGTAAGAGTTAGCATCAGAAAAAGTCTTGCTCGGAGAAATGACACAACAGACTATTATTAGACTTATCGTCCTATAAAGAGGTGTAAAGGAGATGCAGGAAAATGTGTTAAACTTGAACATCATGATTGCAGGATTATAGTCAACCTTTACTGGTTCCCAAAATTTTGCCAATTAGTGATCCTATTAGAGTAAAAGAGTTGACTCACTAACTCAAGATTCTGTCATATCCCCACTGGCCCCAACCTATGTCTTCCAACATACTGTCACACTTCTAGTTTCTCCTGGTTCAAAGCACAGGTTCAACATATGTTTATTGAATAAATAACCAACATACCACCTTCCCTACAGCTTGCTGACACTTGGAGGCTAAAAGGTGGAAAACATATAACTTTTTAAAAATGCTGTGAAATACGGTAAAATATACTGAGATTTTTTAACAGATTAGGTAAAATAAATGACATGTGAAGTCTACTTCTGACAAATGATAGGGGAACAGCATACAACTTCAGAATGATAGTTTGGGTAATGTCATTGTGAGCAGGGGTGGCAGAGTGGGCACAAAAACTGAAAACAGTGCACATAGTAATATGAATATTACTTCCAAATTTTCCTTCAGTAAATTTTGAAAATTAGTTTATTAAAAAAGAATACGCTCTAGTTCCATCCATGTTGTCGCAAATGGTAAGATTTCATTTCTTTTGATGGCTGCATAGTATTCCATTGTATAAGCGAAATAAGTCAACTGGAGAAAGACAACTATCACATGATCTCCCTGATATGAGGAAGTGGAGATGCAATGGGGGTGGGAGCTAAGGTGGTAGGAAAAGTAAAAATGAAACAAGATGGGATCGGGAGGGAGACAAACCAAAAGAGACTCTTAATGTCATAAAACAAACTGAGGGGGGTGGGGGGAAGCCTCACCTATTGGGAGAGGGTGGTGAGGTTACATTATATGTTTAAATAAAGCTTAAATTAAAAAAAAATAAATGTCTTGTATCTATATTTGTATACCTATATCTACAAATATACAAATATCTACAAATATATCCATATCCATCCGTATCATTAAAACTATTCATCAGGGTACTGACAGGGTACTGTGTGCAAGACTATGCTAACATCAGATGCTGACCACTATGCCTTACTGGTGTGTACTGCACAAAAAACAATCATTCTTCTGGGATGATCCTTGATAGAATCATGATCAATAGAGAGATTACTCATATAAAATATATTTTCAACTTCTACTGGTCATAGAGGAAAAGGTCATCTCATTCTCCAGAGCTCTTTACTCTGCTAGATGAATAAGAAATAGATTTTATGAATAATCAAGAATGCAAGCAGTTAGGAATGTATCTACATATTATGGGTCCCTCATTATATATGAACTAAAATGGCATTTTCAAAATAATACAAATGAAGATAATAGAACTCAACAATAAGGAGTTTGAATATGAAACTGAAGTATTATATATCAAATGTTTGATGGCAAAATCAATCTAATGTTATTATTTATCTTGATAGCCAATTTGACAACCTGAAAAGATGTACTTTTTTTTTCTTTTTAAAGTAAAATTTAAAAATTTCCCCCAAGTCTAGTCAACTAACCTGCTCTTGGTGGAACAAATGTCAAGATATCATTCTTTCCATTGCCTGAAGTAATATTTACTACACGAACTGCTAAGTGTATTGAATACGAGTCTTTCTTTAGAATCACAGAGACTACTCATTTAGAGAGCTGTTACCAATCCCAAGGAGGCTGCAAGGCAAATGCTCTTACAACAGGCTCAAATCCTCTGTGCACTTCTGGTCAGATCCCATAGAGCATTGAATGCCAATTCTTAATGAGAGGGATGGGGGAAAAAAGCAATGAAATGAGGAAAACAGCACTTTGGGTTTTGTTCTCTCACATTCTCTGACCATTTATTGTAGTTTTGTTCTTAAGATTTAGTTTGCTTAATTGGGAATGATTTGCTCGCCAACATTATGCTCTATTCTCCAAAGGCTTGCCTTTAAGCTTGCTCTTAAATACATGATGCCAGGGCTTGGAAGCCTAAGTGAAGAACAAACACTTTTGTCTTGGCTTGGTATTTGACTTACTGCTTTATATAGGCAATCTGACACCCATAGTTAAGCTTTAGCAAACCCTCACTTTAACACATGTTAATCTTCTCCTTTAACTCAAATCTAGAGCTAAGAGCTCAGCCAATGAAATTACCACCTTTGGCAGTTGTGTATGTGTGTTTGTGTAATTGAGAATGTTTATCTTAGGCTGGTTTTTATAGGCATTATAAATCATGACTATGGTTGTAAATTAACAAAAATAATTTAGTAGTTAGAAGACAGAATGTGTACACTATGCACCACATTTATGAAGAAATTTTGAAAAAACACAGGGTTCATTTAGTTGACTGTCTTGGATGTCATCCGAGACTACGTCCCCCTCTCCTTTATATGCTTTCATTTGTGAGACTAATTTGCACACAAAATTAATTTTTCCTTGCCTTTTTTTTCCTGCAGGGGCACTTTCTTGTACTTCCAGCATTTATAATCTGACTTGTAGTATTATTATTTGTTTATATGTCATTCTCAGCCCTATGGAGTAATGCTTGGTGGCAGTATTATTTCCACAGTGCCACAGATCACAATAGGAAAACACAGTAATACTTTTTAAGTTGAATACCTTGTATAAGACATCCAATTTGAAATAGATTTCTCATAATTTAAAAATCCAAATACCAAAAAGGAGTCCATTTAAAACCTATAGTCTTGGGGCACCTGGGTGGCTCAGTGGGTTAAGCCTCTGCTGTCGGATGATCTCGGGGTCCTGGGATCAAGCCCCCCATGGGGCTCTCTGTTCATCGGGGAGCCTGCTTCCCTCTTTCTCTCTCTCTCTGCCTGCCTCTCTGCCTACCTGTGATCTGTCTCTATCAAATAAGTAAAATCTTAAAAAAAAAAAAAAAAACCTAGAGTCAACAATAAGATATTTTTATTTTTCACTCATGAATATTCATATATTTTTTCTCTATACCAGACCTTATGTGGGGTTTAAAGAATAGGGGAAAATATAAAATGCATTAAATAGTCCAAATGCTAATGCATAAAACAAATTAAAAAGTGTAGGAAAACCATGAGGTGCTAAAAGTATTATACTGAGTTAAGGTAAGGTAGGTAAGATTAATTTCTTTGGTGAAATGAAGTGTCAAGACCGGCTTCTCAGAGATAGTATTTGAACCGGGTCTTAAGGTAAATACAGAAGGATGAGAAATATTTCACCAAATAAACAAGAGTATAAGGTAATTTCAGAGTTGTAACTGATGTATATACAAGTCCAGGAGAAAGAGTAAATAAATATAATTTATGAGATTGAATACGTTTGTCTATAGATAGTGATGGGATTCTCTGAGTGAGGAGGGAACAGATATAAAATTGAGTCATTTTTATTTTTTCTATAGGTTACAATGGTTTTTAAATAAAGATGTGATGTAGTGTAACTTGGTAGAAGCCACAGATCTGAGACAGGAGGCAAGAGATCACAGTCTGTGAGAGGGTGGTGGCAAGGGACCTGGAAAATATACAGCCATGAGATAGTTCAGTGTTAAAACTGATTGACTAGAAAATGCTGAAATATAGGTATTTAGGACAAAGTCAAAGACAATTCAGCAATTTCCACCTTGAGATCTAGCGATCTCTCCCTACCCCTTGCTTTCAGGAGATATGGCTGAGTTGGTGGATAATAATGAGTTTGGCACATGAGTTTCACATGCCAAAGGGGCATTTGTATTAAAAACCCATTATGTTTTTTTAAAAGATTTTATTTATTCATTTGACAGACAGAGATCACAAGTAGGCAGAGAAGTAGGCAGAGAGAGAGGAGGAAGCAGGCTCCCTGCTGAGCAGAGAGCCTGATGTGAGGCTCAATCGTAGGACCCTGGGATCATGACCTGAGCCGAAGGCAGAGGCTTTAACCCACTGAGCCTCCCAGGCGCACTTAAAAACCCATTATTTATTCTAGTCAAGCAAATCTTATCTCTTCACTCATCTCCTGTTCTTGATACATGTCTCTTCTCACTTCACATGGTTTTTAAAGGAGACATCATTTGTACAACGGACACTTTCCTGTAGGCAGAATGGACTGGTTGGGGCAATATCTTCCTAGGATGGGCCACTCAGAGTATATGCTTCAGATTATTAAACTGGAACAGAGAAAGCAAAGTAGGTCTCTTTCTGGATGTCTGAAACTGAGGATATGTAAACTTGGTGACCATTAGTTATCCCATTCCAGCATGTGGGCTAAAGAGTACAAAATGCTGGTTGCCAGTATGAGAGAAGGCATAAACAGATACTCAGAGAGAGTTACAGGGGAGAGATAAAAAAAGAAATTTCCTGAGTTCATCTTAAGACTTTAGCCTCTTGTGGCAGCCATAACTTCCATCCCTTAAGCGGCTTGAAATTCTCTAGTAATCACTCCATTAAGCCCCTCTTTCTTCCTTTGATTTTGCCTAAGCTAGCCAGAGTCCATTTCTGTGGTTGCTGTTCTGTTATTTAAGCTGAGGTAGTCTTATATTACATTTGAATGGAGCTCTTTAATGGGCAAAGAAAAATATTCAGAAAATAATCTTAATACTTGCTTATGGATTTAGACACCATCATCATAGATTTGGGAGCTGAGGCCCTAGGAATCGATGAAAATATTCAGAAAGAGTTAAGTAGAGTGAAAAGAGAGTAGGCCTAAGGGCAAAATCTTCAAAACTACCAAATTTAATGGCAAACATAAAGAGGGAGAGATTTTGCAGATAAAAAGAGGAAAAGTATGAAGTAGGTTGAAAAAGCCAAAGGAATTTCAAAGGAAAAATAAATTTTAAATATAAGGTCTGGATCACACTACTAAATATTATCAAGAGGCCAAACAGGGTGAGGGCTAAGAAGTTACTGAATTAGGCAAAAAAAAAAAAAAAAATGATCATTGTTCCCTTTTGTTAGTGTAGACAGGTTCAACAGAGTGAGAAGGATGTTGCCTAAACACAAATAAATAATGAATGAATGAAGACTGCTCTTGCGAGATTGTGAAGGAATGGAACAGAAAGAGGCAGTAGGTAGAAGAACAGATTGCATTTAATTCAACAAATATTTGGTTCTTAGTATATGCTAGGTATTAAATTAAGCTACATGCTAAGATAGAGTTTTTTTTTTTTAAAGATTTTATTTATTTATTTGACAGAGAGAGATCACAAGTAGGCAGAGAGGCAGACAGAGAGAGAGGGGAGGAAGCAGGCTCCCTGCTGAGCAGAGAGCCCGATGCGGGACTCGATCCCAGGACCCTGAGATCATGACCTGAGCCGAAGGCAGCGGCTTAACCCACTGAGCCACCCAGGCGCCCTAAGATAGAGTTTTTGACTACAATTTATAGTTGAGTGGGGAAGCCCATAATCTAAAGGGTTGAAAAAGATGGAATTAAAGAAATATGCTTTAATTCCTTAACAGTTGTACTTAATGTCTAACAAGCATGTCAATTTTGCACGCCTGTGCAGGCACGTGTGTATGAGAACATACGTACACACATATAAAACACACAGAGTCCGAGTTGAAACAACTAGTTTGTTTAAAGGCAATCAACCTATAACCACTTGTTTGGATGTTTAAGCCAGCGACATGGGCCAGTTCTAATCTACAATATGACACAGGACAGTCTGTCTGAGGGTGCTGGTTACTTATCTGTACTTAAGAGTGAATTCTTTCTCTTATATGACAATTTAACCATAAAGGAAAGAGTAGCTTTAAACATCTTCCCCTCGGACCAAGTGTAGCAATTGTGTTTTTAGAAAGAGAAAGTAACACACAGATGAATCATACCAGTATCATTAGCTTTTGTTTGCTTTGTTTACTTTTGGAACATCAATGAGAACTGTATTTCTCTCTATTTTTTTCTCCACTTAAGGGTAATTATTTCCAAATAGTACTACTAAACGTTCTACTGATGGAAGATTTTAGTATTTTGAAGGGCACACACCTAAGTATTTAGTTTTTATGCCAAGGCTAAAATTCTTTAGAGAGGAGTCTCCTGTTTATGAATTATCTAGTCACAAAAATTGAAAAATTGCTCCTTACTATCTACAATTTTATTACCTGGCCAGAGCTTCTGACCTTAGCAACTTCAGATACTCCTTCCTAAGAGTATTTCAAATCTGCCAAAGGGTTGTGATAGGTAATCAGCCTCAACACATTCTTATTTATATTTTTCTAAGATTATTTAACATTTGATACATTTTATTCTTCATTCTACCACTATGTGGTAGAGAACAGAGGTCCAGCTGATGAGAACAGAGACAACAGGTAAAAGTGCCATAATAACAACACCACTTTGAATTAATTTGGTGTATTCATCAAATATTACAGAGAGAAGATAGAACAAGAAATATAGCCTATGTAGAAAATTGTGCTGGTCTTAAAATGATCATTATATAAAAAGTATATTTTCCCTCTCTTCCTCCCTCCTTCTCTCCCTCTCTCTCCCCCTTCTTTCTCCCTCCCTCTCTCTTTCCGCCTTCTTTCCCTTTTTCTTTCTTTCTTTCTTTTTTTTGCCTTTCTTTTCCTTCCTTCCTTCCTCCATCCCTCTTTCTTTCTTTTTCTCTTTCTCTTCTTTCTTTCCTTCCTCTTTTTTTCTTTCTTTCTTTCTTTTTTTTTTTTTTTTTTGCTTTTCTTTCCATGAATTGGACTTTGATCATATCAACCTGTTGCTTGGTTGTTTTAATTAGAATTTAAAAGCAGAATTGCCAAAATTATCCTAAATTTCACTCTTTTTTCCATTTAATATCTTTATTTTTTAATTTTTGAATTTTTAAATAAACATATGATGTATTATTAGCCCCAGGGGTACAGGTCTGTGAATCACCAGGTTTACACACTTCACAGCACTCAACATAGCACATACCCTCCCCAATGTCCACAAACCCCACTACCCTCTACCTACACCCCTCCCACTGGCCCCTCTCAGTTTGTTTTGTGACTTAAGAGTCTCTTTTGGTTTGTCTCCCTCCTGATCCCAACTTGTTTCATTTATTCTTTTCCTACCCCTCTGCCCCCCCATTGCATTTCCACTTCCTCACATCAGGGAGATCATGTGATAGCTATCTTTCTCCGATTGACTTATTTCGCTATGCATAATACCCTCCAGATCCATCCATGTCGTCACAAATGGCAAGATTTCATTTCTTTTGATGGCTACATAGTATTCCATTGTGTATATATATACCACATCTTCTTTATCCATTCATTTGTTGATGGACATCTAGGTTCTTTCCATAGTTTGACTATTGTGGACATTGCTGCTATAAACATTCGGGTGCACGTGCCCCTTTAGATCACTGCATTTGTATCTTTAGGGTAAATACCCAGTAGTGTAATTGCTGGGTCATAAGGTAGCTCTATTTTCAATTCTTTGAGGAACCTCCATGCTGTTTTCCAGAGTGCTTGCACCAGCTTGCATTCCCACCAACAGTGTAGGAGGGTTCCCCTTTCTCCACATCCTTGCCAGCATCTGTCATTTCCTGAATTGTTAATTTTAGTTATTCTGACTGGTGTGAGGTGGTATCTCATCGTGGTTTTGATTTGTATTTCCCTGATGCTGAGGGATGTGGAGTATTTTCTCATGTGTCTGTTGGCCATCTGGATGTCTTCTTTGCAGAAGATTCGGATCATGTCCTCTGCCCATTTCTTGATTGGATTATTTGTTCTTTGGGTGTTGAGTTTGCTAAGCTCTTTATAGATTTTGGATACTAGCCCTTTATCTGATATGTCATTTGCAAATATCTTTTCCCATTCTGTCAGTTGTCTTTTTTTTTTTTTTAACTGTTTCCTTTGCTGTGCAAAAGCTTTTGATCTTGATGAAGTCCCAATAGTTCATTTTTTCCCTTGCTTCCCTTGCCTTTGGCGATGTTCCTAGGAAGAAGTTGCTGTGGCTGAGGTCGAAGAGGTTGCTGTCTGTGTGCTCCTCAAGGGTTTTAATGGATTCCTTTCTCACGTTGAGGTCCTTCATCCATTTTGAGTCTGTTTTCATGCGTGGTGTAAGGAAACGGTCCAATTTCATTTTTCTGCATGCAGCTGTCCAATTTTCCCACACCATTTGTTTAAGAGGCTGTCTTTTTTCCATTGGATATTCTTTCCTGCTTTGTCGAAGATTAGTTGACCATAGAGTTGAGGGTCTATTTCTGGGCTCTCTATTCTGTTCCATTGATCTATGTGTCTGTTTTTGTGCCAGCACCATACTGTCTTGTTGATGACAGCTTTGTAGTAGAGCTTGAAGTCTGGAATTGTGATGCCACCAGCTTTGGCTATCTTTTTTAATATACCTTTGGCTATTCGAGGTCTTTTCTGGTTCCATATAAATTTTAGGATTATTTGTTCCATTTCTTTGAAAAAAATGGATGGGATTTTGATAGGGATTGCATTCAACGTGTAGGTTGTTTTAGGTAGCATGGACATTTTCACAATATTTGTTCTTCCAATCCATGAGCATGGAACATTTTTCCATTTCTTTGTGTCTTCCTCAATTTCTCTCATGAGTACCTTATAGTTTTCTGAGTATAGATCCTTTGCCTCTTTGGTTAGGTTTATTTCTAGATATCTTATGGTTTTGGGTGCAATTGTAAATGGGATTGACTCCTTAATTTCTCTTTCTTCTGTCTTGTTGTTGGTGTAAAGAAATGCAACTGATTTCTGTGCATTGATTTTATATCCTTACACTTTACTGAATTCCTGTATGAGTTCTAGCAGATTTGGAGTGGAGTCTTTTGGGTTTTCCACACGTAGTATCATATCATCTGCAAAAACCAGACAAGGATCCCATCAAAAGAGAGAATTATAGGGACGCCTGTGTGGCTCAGTTGGTTAAGTGGCTGCCTTCGGCTCAGATCATGATCCCAGCATCCTGGGATCGAGTCCCACATTGGGTTCCTTGCTCGGCAGGGAGCCTGCTTCTCCCTCTGCCTCTGCCTGCCACTCTGTCTGCCTGTGCTCATTTGCTCTCTCTCCCTTTCTCTCTGGCAAATAAATAAATAAAACCTTTTTAAAAGATAAAAATAAAAAAAAGAGAGAATTACAGACCAATATCCTTGGTGAACACAGATGCAAAAATTCTCACCAAAATATTAGCCAATAGGATCCAACAGTACACTAAAAGGATTATTCACCACGACCAAGTGGGATTTATTCCAGGGCAGCAAGGTTGGTTCAACATCCGCAAATCAATCAATGTGATACAATACATTAACAAAAGAAAGAACAAGAACCATATGATACTCTCAATAGATGCTGAAAAGGCATTTGACAAAGTACAGCATCCCTTCCTGATCAAAACTCTTCAAAGTGTAGGGATAGAGGGCACATACCTCAATATTATCAAAGCCATCTATGAAAAACCCATCGCAAATATCATTCTCAATGGAGAAAAACTGAGAGCTTTTCCCCTAAGGTCGGGAACATGGCAGGGATGTCCATTATCCCCACTGCTATTCAACATAGTACGAGAAGTCCTAGACTCAGCAATCAGATAACAAAAAGAAATTAAAGGCATCCAAATCGGCAAAGAAGAAGTCAAACCAAACTTCACTCTTAATTATACATACCTCAAATCTTTCCTTCACTATAACTTTTCCCCAATTTAAGAACTTTCCTCCCAATCCATTCAGTTACTCTAGCCACATATCTAGGCATAATTTTTAATTATGTCTTGTCTCAAACCCAATCATGAAATATGTCATATTCCTATAATTCCTATCTCCAAAATATGCCCCAAATATATTTCCTTTGCTTCAACTCTACTGCTAATACACTTTTTCAAGCCTTCCATCTTTGCCTGCCATCCTGCAGTAGCTCTCCTGCTTCTTCTCAAGTCTACTGTCATTCTCTATGCTATAATGATTTTTTAAAAAATGAGAATCAAAGCACATGACTCTCCTGTGTAAAACCTTCCTGATTCTCAGAATGAAATCCAAACTCCTCATCATGACCTTTTCTGCTCTATATGATGAGAGGTTTGGCACACCTGTATCTCTCTTCTCTCTCACCACACCCCAGCCACATTGGCCCATTTTTGGTTCCTCAAACCCTCAGACTTGTTTCTACCTCAGTGTTTTTAGCTGTAAAGTTCTCTCTGCTCAAAGATAATATTCTTACTTAAGATTATTGCAAAATCTGATCATGGCCATGAAAAAAAGTTAGGTCAAATTAAAGAAAATAGCTTTTAGTACATGGCCACATAAGCCAAAAAATTAAACACTGAAAATGTTAATTCACAATAATGCAGATTGAGTGGTCATGAGTTATTAAAGGAAAATTAGGATTCTAGGGAAAACATATTATTCAAGTTACTATAGCTGCATAATAAATAATCTTGATTTTAGTGGCATAAAACAAAAATTTTATTATTCTCATGGGTTCTGTGGGTCAGGAATTTTAAAAAGGTTTAGTAAGGGTGGCTTGACTTTGCTCCATGTCTGAGTTCTCAGCTAGAAAGCCTTGAGGGGTGGGGGAAATGACTTAAAAGTGGTAGATTAGAATGGTCTGAAGGCTCATTTAGTTACATGGTTGGTGTGTGGATGCTGGCTGTCAGCTGACGACATTGGTGTGTGGCTGCCTGGGCTTCTTCACATTATGATAACTGCATTCTAAGAGGGAGGATCCCAAAAGAAACAAATAAAAGTTGTGTGGTCTTTTAAAAATCTGCCCTCAAAAGTCACATAGCATTGTTTTTTGCTGTTTTCACAGCCTGTCCAGATAAAGGGAAGTAGACATATACCTTACCTATTAGCGGGAAAAGTGTCAGAGCCACATGGTAAGAAGAGCGTGTGATGTGGGAAATACTGCCATCGTCTTCCAACATATCTTACCTTGAATTATGGTGTCATGGAAAACAACGAAGCAGTTCGTTGTGAAATAACTAGGGGTGTCAGTGTCAAAGACAGAACACTGGGAATAATGGACCGCTAGTCCTACCCAAAAGAAATATTTATACTTGCTGAATATTTTGTATCAGCTAGATTTAAAGTCACATCCCTTTAAAAAAGAATTCTTCATTTCAATGGAACAGGATGATTTAATATATCAAGGATAGTTTTCAACAATTTTTAAGGTATAATTTATTATATTCCTTACCAGATAATGCTGTGTCACTTAACAGTAAACAAATAAAAGAAACTGTAAACCACCATATAAAAGATCAAAGACAATATGGGGAGTCAAAAGGAAACTCTTTAGGAACTTCTCAGACTTGGCAATGTCTCACTTCTCTAGGGTTAGTGTACTTTGATTTTTTTAATCCCTATGAGACAAAAAAATTTAGGACATCAAACCACAAAGTACCGCAAAAGCATTTTTATCCATACCACATTCCCTATCAAATACGATACATAAACTGTTCAGACATATTTCTTTCATTACTTTCAAATGCCTGCTTAAATATAAGGAACCTCAAATATGCATTCTTTCAAACTGTCCTAATTGACCTTGGTTGATAATTAGAAGCTTAAAATAGAAGTGAATATTCTATAGGTGAGAAATTATATTCTCAAAGAGCTATTATATATTACATTCTATTTTTTTAAAGATTTTATTTATTTATTTGACAGAGAGAGATCACAAGTAGGCAGAAAGGCGGGCAGAGAAAGAGGGGGAAGCAGGCTCCCTGCCGAGCAGAGAGCCCCGATGAAGGGCTCGATCCCAGGACCCTGGGACCATGACCTGAGCTGAAGGCAGAGGCTTTAACCCACTGAGCCCCCAGGCGCCCCTATATTACATTCTATTTATTAAGTCAATTATTGGTTAGACACTAATTGAAAAATAAAGTAGTATGATGACATATAATATTTTGGGGAAAAAACCCAGAAGATTATGTTTATTGGTGAAGTTGCACCAAATGAATGTACACCTATGTACACATTAGAGAGACAGTGCCAAGGATATAACTAAATAATTATTTTATTAATGAAATTTGATTTTGCAAAGCATGAAACCCTGTTGTTGTAGATAATTTTTTTTGATGTGACAAATTCAGGTTTATGCAATTATAATGTATCTTGAATATATTAGCTCTGTTAGTTGGGTACTTACATTTCAATCTTGAAAAATGTTGATAATTTGGCTCTTGCAAATCAAAATTCAAAAACTGAGGTTAAAATACATAATCCAGAGATTATGCCTTTGTGATAGTTTTCCATATAAAGGATTCTTTGTTTTATTGACAATTTAGTAAAAGCCCAATTATACCTCAAGATCTAGCTCAAATATTTTGTTCCATGTTTCCATAATACTAAGCTCTGTTATAATAGTCATATTTTACTGTATTTACTGTATAACCTGGGTTTCCTCATGCCTCACTAGCCGTGAGTACAAATGGGGTCACATGAATGATAATGATGAAAATTGCTTCAAGTTTTGTTCCAACCTGCTTAAGTAGTAATTCAGTGCTCTGGGAACAGCCTGTCAAATATTTTTAGTAGTACCCAGGGCTGCTTCTGGGAATGACAAGTGACTCTGGGCACTAAAAACCCATTCTACAAGTAATATCCAGTTTACCACCAGCCTGACCCTGGGGTTATAGTGTTCCCTGGGAATGTTCATTTTCTTAGGACCATGGTCTCTGCTGCTGCTCTGATGAAGCTGTTCTTGATAATGCTGAGATATACCAGACTGAGCCTCCGTGGTGCCAAGGAGAGGGATGTACTGTGCAAAACTGGGAAGAATTCTCACCCTTTTTTTTTTTTTTTTACAGATTTTGTTTATTTATTTGACAAGGAGAGAGAAAGCGCAAGCAGGAGGAGCTGTGTAGGCAGGGGGAGAGGGAGAAGCAGCCTCCTCGCTGAGCAAGAAGCCCAACACAGGGCTCAATACCAGGACCCTGGAATCATGACCTGAGAAAAAGGCAGAGGCTTCACGGACTGAGCCACCCAGGTGCCCTCATCTCTGTCATCCTATTTTATGCTTTGTCACTGAAGACATGAATAACTTTGCTTTGTTCCCCTATCTCAACCGTTTTTCATCACAGTGACTTTTATAGCTCCTCTTTCCACTAGGATCAGATTTCATCCCATGGGATTCATCTTCATTTTCTGATCTTCACAGTCATGCAGATAGTAATCTCTAGTCTTCTCATTTCTGCCCAACAGTAAGGCAAACATATGCCTTCATACTGTTGTTCTTTACTTTCATCTTCTATCCCAGTCAGCTCTCCAACCAGGTCACAGATATGTGAGAATGTCTGAGTTTCACTAGGGCCATAGGTGCAGAGCCTGACCACAGACACACTTCCTTACATTTTTAGCCTCAGAAGATTGTAATCCTTGGAGGGCATGAAACAAGACTTTTTTTTTTTTTACTCTACATCAAATCAGAACTAAAAATTAAATTTAAACAAATCCACAGACCAATCTCTTAATTCTAAAGATAAGCAAATTATAGTAACTTAAAAATTTTGAAGAATTTACTCTGCTTTCACGTTAGCAAGTTAACCTGCCACAATAGTATGGAAACTGGTAGAAGTCACAGACTCCTGAGGTCAGAAAAAAACAATTCATCACTCACAACACAGGAAGAACCAACTTCACATTTACATCAAACTAGTTGTCCCATAGGGGCCAAGTTTTGTGTCACAGTTGAGAAGCCCCAAGCTTAGAGACTCCTACTATTTTATAATGGGTTTCAAAGCACCTGCCCAACTTTTACCCAGAGGAAAACATATTTATTATACTGGAGAGTAAACAAACCTGCTCTCCGCTCTGGGAGAAGATTCTACCTCTAACTTCCAAGGCTACTCACTACACAAACATCCGTGAAAAGATAATCTTTTCAAAGCTCAACAAAGGGCATCAGTACCTTTGCTCACAAGGCATGCTGAAACTTAGGAGACCCATGAGAATTGTCTCCCAACAATAAATGAATTAAAGTGCTCTTCTCCATTAGTTTACTTTAGTTAGTAAATATCAAGGCCAAAGCTCAAGTCATTTGGTTCATGATCCAGCAATTTCTTCAAATTTAACAGCTACAGAAAAGGAATAGTATGGTTAGTTTAGTTTCATTGATTAGCATAGCTAAGGACAAGTAAGGGCTTTCCAAAATATTTTAAAAGTTCTAATATCACTGTGGTTACTCACATTCTGTAATGAGTATTAAAATAATTGCATAAATTCCAAGCTCTTTTTCAAACTTCTACAGAGCTGATATACTGACAAAATTTAAAGCAAGCAAATAAAATAAAAACAGTTAACAGCAAAGACAAGTTTTACCTTACTGCTATGTATGTAGCCAGGGGATAAACAAGATCTGCCTTTAAATAATCAAATCAGCTTCTACTATAATTTATAGAATTTAATCAGAGATTTTCACATTTAAACAACAATATTTCCAAGTCCTTAAGACTGAGACTCTCAACTCTCTTTTTTTGCAGCCATATTTTAGAAATTGTCAGAACAAAACACAAACTCATTAATTGAGGAGGTAATATTTTATGAAATAATGTCTGGAAAAAATTGCACCAAAGTTACACAGCTAATATTACTGTGAACAACACACTCTTTTCAGGGGGGTTATCTAATCTGCTATTGGGTATAGCCTCAGTGTTTTACTCTATGATGATCAAAATTATTGAGATGGTCACTAAGAATTCTTTATGTAATGTTAACTTATTATATTCCAAAGTGAAGAACTAGTTTGTGATAGTTCACCTTACAATTCTAACCTGTCCCTTCAGTTACATTCTTCCAGATACTTTCTAGAATCACTCTGTATGAAATCCAAACAATACATAAGAAAAAAAGTGCAAGTTAATAGATACCCGCAGATCTATTGGAAAGGACTTTGAACTAAGAATAAGGAATTCTGGGACCAATTCCCAGTTTCCAAAGAATGATAATAAGTGGGTAAAAAGAGAAAACAAAAATAAACATTTATCTACTTTTCCTGTGTAACATTTACCTAATTTTAACCAAAGAGTTGATGAATTTTATTTTTTTTAAAGATTTTTTTTTAATTTTATTTATTAGAGAGAGAGAGAGAGAACACAGGCAGACAGAGAAGCAGGCAGAGGCAGAGGGAGAAGCAGGCTCCCTGCCAAGCAAGGAGCCCGATGTGGGACTCGATCCCAGGACGCTGGGATCATGACCTGAGCCGAAGGCAGATGCTTAACCAACTGAGCCAACCAGGCATCCCGAGTTGATGAATTTTAAAGGTTAAGATTTGATGAGCACGTGGCATGACACCATCAGATATAATCAACAAAATCTGGAGTGTAGGATACTCTATAGAATGTGGATAACTTGCTTTTTATCAACAAATAATTTGCAAGGAGAGAGAAAAAGAAAGAGGAGATTAAAAGAGAGTTTAAAACAGATTTATAAAATATAACATTGTACTGTATGATCCTTATTTGGATCCCCCAAAATTAACTTAAAAATTAAAATATTAAGGAGTCAATTGGGAATTTTGATAGTTAAAAAGCTGTTATCATTTTATGGTATAATTATAAAATTCTGGTTAGATTTTAAAGGATCCTTAATTATGTTGGTGATACAAACTGAAATCTTTACAGATAAAATGTGTTATCTGAAATTTGTTTCAAGAAAATACACCTACCACCAACTGCCTAATTAATTACATAGGTATCAGGCCCCCTTCTTTTTGTATCTATTGACTCTGGGAGGCAGTAAATGAGGGAGTCCAACTTCTTTTATACCTGTGCCTTCATTCCTGAATCATTGGATCTTCTGTATTCAGTGACAACTAGCTTAGAAAATTTTACTTTGTAAGCAGAACAAAACTCAATATTAACAGATTTACATCAAACTAAATCATGTGTCTATGAATGAAGCTTTCCTATATTCTACAGAAAATTATCAACTATATATATATATATATATATATATATATAATAAGAAACAGCATAGAGAGAGGATCATAGGGAAAGGGAGGAAAAACTGAGTGGTAAGTAATCAGAGAGGGAGACAAACCAAGAGAGCCTCTTAACTATAGGAAAAAACTACTGAGGGTTGCAGGAGGGGAGGTGGGGATGGGGTAATTGGGTGATGGGCATTAAGAAAGACATGTGATGTGATGAGCATTGGGTGTTATATGCAACTGATAAATTATTGAACTCTACATTTGAAACTAATGATGTACTATATGTTGGCAAGTTGAATTTAAATTAAAAAAAGAAAAAAAACCAATATGTGAATATTAAAATAAACCAAATAAGGCAATTTTGTTGTTGAAATATTGTGAATTTATGAAGTAGCTAATAGTTTCCTGCCTAAATTTTTGTTGAATTAAATTAATGTTGATCCAAGGGTATAATTAAAACATAGCCTTTTCTGACCATTATATCAGGTTCATGCTAACATAACCAAACCATGTAACTATGAACCAGAGCAGCCACGATCTGTGAAGGAACACTAATAATATGTGTAGAGTCCTTCAGGGTAATCTATAAGACTTTGTAGAGCAAGATATACTGGTGATACATTTTTTACTCTTGGCAATAGTTGGGGGTCATTTTTGCATTGTTATTACCAACATTTGGCTGTCTTACTTCACCTAATTTTTGATCCTTAAGGAACATAGTAAATTAGAGGAACACAAGGTATTTATCACTGTAGGAAAAAAAATAGTCAGCATTAAAGAAGTATTAAAAATATATTGAATTTTAAACAAAAAGAAGGTAATCACTTCTAAAACTGTTAAACTTACTCTTTTTTATAGAAATTATAAAGAACATCATTAGGAGATCCATATTAGGCTTAAATTAAAGGGTAGTATAACCATTTTTAATTAACTTTGAATTAGAAAAGAGTTATTCTCAATGATAGTCTGAGCTCTTTCACGACAGAAGACTGAAAATCTACAGATTATGGTAAGGTTTCTCAGTGCTCTATCAGGTACTTCATTCAGACCAATGTCAAAATGTAACAGGATAATGCTTGTTATTACTGGCTTCTGCTTACCCCAAAGAAATCAGAAATGATTTTTCACCTCAGATGGAGGATTTCCCTTTGTAAATGAATCAGGAGAAAACAATTACTCATTTTGATTGCTTTAGTTGGTGATGTGAACATGGAAAAACTTCTATCTGGAGGGAACAATAAAGAGATAAAAACTAAACTGGTATTTATATGAGTTCTAAGTGCTCCCAGTGTTTGATTTAAGTTAATTTGGGGTCTGATTATAAGAGTAGCAAGTAAGGGCCCTGGTTTGAGCATACACAAAATCAGTTACTGAAAACCATATGCTATATACATTGGATGACATATAACCTACTCTCCAAACTGGGACACTTTGGAGAATGAACTTGGGGGTTATTCATAATTTTGTTGTGACTGTTCCAGGCAAACTGTGATATATGATCACCTTTATATATGCAGTTATGCTATATGTATCTACCAAATGTTGAGATAAATAAATATATAAAATTTTACCCATGGAAGTATATAGTTTCTTCAAAGAAAAATGAAAATAAGATGTACTTAAAGTCAATGTTATATCTCACTTGATTTGATTGAAGAGTATTTTTATGCTGAGTGTTATAATTTAGTAAAATTAGATTTTTAAATATATTTTACTTAATAAAATCTTATTAATAGAAGCAATCATCAGAAGTAGTAATAAATTGGTCAGATAGGCTAAAAAATGAGGTTAACTGCCAAAAATAATTCTATTCCTTAAATTGATTTCTCTCTTCTTTAATTGCTTTTGCATCTATGACCAGTGCTGTTTAATTTAACACTAAAGTTATCAAATCCAGCTTACTCATTTTACACATGGACAAGTCACTTATCTTCCTCAGAATTGTAGAAGGTAGCTTGGATTAGAAGCCAGGCAATTCTCTCCTACCATGGAAGCTGCCTGTCTCATGGTGTTCTGTCATCAGATGAAGTCTTCTGTTCACTGTATTCTAACTATACCTATAGAATGGGGCTTTCTGTACCTGGTTTGTGCTCCACTGACATGGAGCATCTCTTTGAGTCCTTATAAAGAATGAGAAGGGTTATGTATTTCTTTTTTTTTAACTTTTTTTTAAAAGATTTTATTTATTTATTTGACAGACAGAGATCACAAGTAGGCAGAGAGGCAGGCAGAGAGAGGAGGAAGCAGGCTCCCTGCTGAGCAGAGAGCCCAATGCGGGGCTCCATCCCAGGACTCTGGGATCATGACCTGAGCCGAAGGCAGAGGCTTTAACCCACTGAGCCACCCAGGTGCCCCCAGGGTTATGTATTTCACTGAGGATTTTATAGGGGAGACAAATGAGAAGTTTAACAGTGGACACCCCCAGCAAACAAATTAGGGCTCCTCTATTAGATATGCCTTGAAGTAGACATTTTTGGAGCTCACTAACATCTTATTCTGAATATATGGAATTTCTTATTTCCCAACCCCCTTGTGTTAAGTGAGATCATGTGACTAGTTTTAGTCAAGGGATTGTGTTAGAAGTGAAATCTGTTTATTGCAGATATGCGACCTTCCACTCTCTCTCTTCTCCAGCTGTAGCAATCATAAGAAAGCCTTTGGTTTTGAGGATAGAGACAAAAGATGGAAGTGGCCTAGCTTACCAAGTGTCCACTTAAAAGATAACTGGCCTGAGTTGCTGCTCAGACCCCTGGAGTGGTATGTGGAAAAAAGAAACTTTGATTATGTTAAGATAACTAAGACACTGATCATGAGGGTTGTGTGCTGCCTCAGTCTAACTGAGATCATTCCACCTAGGACCTGTCTCTACTCCAGACCTTCCTCTTTGCCCCCACACTACTAGGATTCTGTTTTTCTCTTCTTTCTTCACAGAGGCTGACAGCTCCAAGGTGCTTCCTTTTAGGTATCTCCTCTAGCAACTTACATTTCTTTATTCTTTACGGGCAGGGCAATTTCTCTCAAGTCCAGCTACCATCTCCAAATGCATACACAGAACTATCACTATGCTTATCTAAATAAAAGAGACTTCCAGTTTCTTCTCGAGAGTGGAATTTCTGTGTGTGTGTGTGTGTACACACACATGTGTATAAGCAATATAGCATTCTGTAATTATTCTGTAGATGATTTTGTGATTATCATTTACTGAATCAGATGGCAAGTCTCCTGAGGATGAAAGCCCCTAAGAGAGTCTGTGGATAAACTACAAGTTTAAACTCTTGAAGTAATGGCCATTTTTTTCATGCCTAGGCATGTGTGCACTTTAAGTTTTCATCAGATTTTCAAAGGGGTCCTTGAATTAAAAAAATATATATATTAGGAACCACTGGTGGATGGGTTTGAAAAGAGAAAAGAAATAGTCTTAGTTTCAGCCCTGATACTAATTGTGATAAAGGTTCTTACCAGTGTCCCAGATTTAGCATGGTCAGAAGAACTGACTACCCACTCTAGCTAGAGTCTGAGTTATATAAACCAGAATATAATTAATTTATTCAGAACTATATCTATAATGTACATAGGATAATTTTAGGAAGGGCATTGTCTTACTTGCTTCTTTTCTCCACTTGAGCTAATTACAAAAGACAGATTATTAACTTTTTTTCCCCCCTGACAAGGAATCAGTCTTCACAAGGGATATTGCTGTCAGAGGACTACAGTTCAGTTGGCTTGGAAGACATTCTCTCCCTTGGACCATGACTGAATAGGCAAAGCCAACAACTTCTCTCTCCTCTCTCCCTTTCCTTCCCTCTTTTCCATCCTTCTCTGCTCTTACCCTTCTCTTCATTTCTCTGCTTCTAAGATTGGCCAACACTAATTCTGGGAGACTTAGTATACAGTGTACAGTCAGACCTTGAAAGGTCTGAAGGGCATTCTATTATTTCAAAATAATCTGCTCAAATTTCATGAGCTGACTTAAAATTCATAATTTAATGCTCAGACATTTGCTTAGGCATTTATTATAAGGATACATGTTATTGGATGAAGTAAGAGAAATGGAAGTGAAAAGCAGTCCCACCAGAGATGGCTGCCAAGTATCTTGGCACCAAGGAAATCTGCATGGTTTCTTTATAAAACTTATCCACTTTGGCTTCCTCCCATTCTTATTTAGAATTCACCTTCTTTGGTATTGACCTTTGACAACATATGACCTTGGATATACATGAGCAGCTGGAGCTAGCATTACTTTTTAATAATAATCACCTAAGTTGAGTAACTGTACTGAAAAGCTCGTATCTTTTTGTATGTGACACTGAGTTCATATGAATGCCATAGCTATCTTTAATATGAGCCAATTCAAGATATTTTTAATTATTTACAATTCAAAAGATTCTACTTTTCATATAACTTTGAGCAAGAATATTACTTCTAAGCCTCAGAGTCCTCATCTATAAAATGGGGATAATAACAATAATCTGTAAAGTTGTTGATAGTAGGGGCTTGGCTTTATAACTTCTTCCATCCTCTCTTTCCAGATCTTTGTGAAACAGGAGATGAGAGTAACTGCCAGATTAGGTTTCATCAGATTAGATTAGATTAGAATAAGTGTTAGTTTTATTTCTCAGTTTTATAACTGGTATTCTTAATCAGCAGAATAAAGCATTTGGCACTTAGCATAGTATAGGTCTTCACTTTTCGGTATTTATAACTACTAATACAGTGAAGACTAAAAACCATTTCCTTTAATTTATATTTAAATTTCTAGATTTTTGGCTTCTTTATGATTTGGGTATTTGCTATGATAATAAGAGAAAGTGAACATTGTTAAAATCTTTTCCTGATCCCCTGGGGTTCATGATTCTATTGTAGGTTTTCTCTGAAAACAGTTCAAGGCTAAGAACAAAAGACTTCAGACTCAAGGATAAAATTTTGCTAAAACACAGCAGTGCTTCTATGGCAACTATACTAAAAGGGAGAGATACCAGAAAGAGAGAGAAAAATTTGGGGGTGAGCAGAACTCAAGAACACATAACTATCATTTCCTTTGTCCTTCACTCATGGAGTATGGTTAATGGATGCATTGTTTCTCTGTTTTCTATATAATTATGGTCAGGATTTGTTCTAACAGTATATCTGGATCTGAAAGCTGTTTAGCCCAGAGCTAGACTTTGGTGTTTATTTCACAGGTTACAGAGAAGTAGGATAGAGAAGAGGTTAAATCTCCTGAAAATCTACAGGGCCATGGACTGAAGTGGTATGGATTTAAGAGATCCTTTGGGTAGAGAGTGCCCAAGGCAGCTGGAGCTTTAAACAACTTGCAGGTACCACAAAACAGCTGTCCATAGGAACAGTGAGAATACTTGACAGTAAGAGCCTATGGGGTGGACCATAAACTGGGAATGAGGGAGAGGAAGAAGCTTGCAGTATCAAATACCTCAGGGAAAGAATCAGTGGAGCCTCTGAAAAACAAGCAAATACACAGGGCTCATAAAAGAACTAGGATTTGGGCATTAGCCACACTGTGGCATCCAAGGTCAGCTGGGGCAATCAAAAGAGGGCTGTAAACTCCTGCTACTAACAGGTTTGTCCTGGACATAACATAAGTTTCTTCCTTATCACCTCCACCTTATCACCAGCAAAGGTGTGGGGACTGAGAATAAAAATTAGTATGATTAAGTACACAAACTGAGTTTAGATTTTTATGATTTATTTGGACTTGAAGTTACTGAACTGAATATATCAGAACAGTCTGGAAACCCACCAGTTAGCTAAGTTAATTTTTCTCACTACCCATCCCCATTACATCTAACTCTTAAAAATGAAGGCCCAACAAAATATTATTGGTAGGTACTTGAAAGACTTGAAATATTTCAGTCAATCCTCTAATACTTTTAGAGGATTCACTTTCTTGGGTCTCCTGAGTGGCTCAGTCAGTTGAGCCACTCATCATGGCTCCATGCTCAGTGTGGAGTCTGTTTGTCCCTCTCCCTCTGCTCCTCCTCCCCCTCTAAAATAAATATATAAATCTTAAAACAAAAAAAGACTAGCTTTTTTGAATTGAATTTAAATTCAATTTTCTACATAACTTTAACAGCCAATTTACCAAATACTGTTTTCCCTAGAGATAATGTTCTGAACCAGGTAGGTGTTAAAAATATTTTTGGGTTAAAAGAAATCCTGACTAACATTTTTTGTAGAGTTAGGGACTATTTGGAAATTTATTTTTCAGTTCCTCGTTGGACAGCTAGGTCTTCTGTAGTCCTCCAACTAGTGAGTCAAATAGGCAGTATGACAGAGTGGTTAAAAAATATTGTTTCAGGAGCCAGACTGCCTGAATTTGAGCTGGACTCAGTGACTTAGCTTTGGGAACTTGGGCAATTAACTAACCCTATCTGTGCCTCTCTTTCTTCATGTATAAACCTGCCAGATAGGGTTGTTATGATAATTAAGTGAGTAACATATGCCACATCCTGAAGTAACTGGAACCTAGCAATGTTAGCTGCTATTATTATTATACTATTAGTAGTATTATTATCCTACAGGCATTTATGTGATATGAAGACCTGATGGGGAATATTTTAGTTATGCCAGTTTTAGCTCTCCCATTTAATTCTCTGTAATGTAAAAAGTCATGATTTCTCTAGTCTCTCTGTTTGTCAAATGAGGGGAAATCACCTGCTTTGACATCTTCACTGGGCCTTTAAGAGGCTCTAACTAACTGTTCTGCAAATATGAGCTATTAACCAACCAGGGCTAGGAGACATAGAAAGACTGACATGAGACTTCTCTTTCTACCTTTCATTTCTCTCATTCCTTCTGCTACAGTGAACTAGTCTTACTGGTGGTGATGAATCATCAAAATTAAAGTTAATTAAATTGAAGTTGATGGTCATAGTTAGAATTCCTTAGGTTTTTACTTCATCTCTATGCCAAATTTCCCTTTGATATTTTGATATTTTTACAGCTCCCTACTTGCTTTTAATTTCTCCAAATGTGATAATTAATTTATGTGTTAACTTGACTAGATCAAAGGATGCCCAGATAATTGGTTAATTATTTCTGGATGTGTCCATGAGGGTATTTCAGGAAAAGATTAGCATTTAAACTGGTAGGCCGAGTAAAGTAATTAATCTCCCCAGTGTGGGAGGGTCTGAATAGAACAAAAAGGTGGGAAGAAGGGAGGATATGTTGTTCTTCCGTCTATGTGAAGCTACCTGTATCTGTCTCTCTGACTGACTGTTTAAACTGGGACAATCTTCTGCCCATGACACTGGTTCTCAGGCCTTTGGACCTGGACTGGAAACTACACTATCCAGCTTTCAGCCCTTCAAATTGCAGCACTAGCTTACCTAGGTCTCCAGATTGCGAAGGGCAGATTATGTGACTTCTTAACCTCTATAATTGCATAAATTAATACCTTATAATTAACAAATCTCTCTCTCTTTCTCTCTTTCTATATAGATAGATATTCTTTCTCGCGCATGCACTCTCTCTCTCTCTTTCTCTCTCTCTCTATATATATATCCTATCTTTATCTGTATCTATCTATCATCTATCCTATGAATTCTGTTCCTCTGGAGAACCCTAAGATACCAGTTTTTCTCTTTGCAAATTATAACATAAATTATAATTCCCAGGTGTAATATTTTTCATTTTTATAATTTCTATGCTTAATCTCTAGGACTCTTATTCCCATATTTTAATGGGCTTATGAATCCATCTGGGAATCTTATTAAAATAAAGATTCTTCGTCAGTAGTTCTGCATTTGTAACAAGTTTGCAGGTAATGCTGATGTTCATGGTCCAAGGAACACATTTTAAAAATCATTGTTCTGGAGAAGTAGTAATAATAGCAATAATAACAATAACAACTGCCAATACATCTCCCAGCACTCTTTTGTGTGCTTAGGCATCTTGACTGACTTAATCCTCCAACTATCCTGTGAGGTGGGTAATATTCTATTTCTGCTATTTTATAGATGAGGAAACTGAAGCACAAATAAGTTAACCAATGTGCCTAAGGATACATGATTGAGTGCAAAGTGAGGAGGTTTTGAACCTAAGCACTCTGGCTTTGGAACTCAGGCACACGTAACCATCTTAGTCTAGTGACCTAAAAACTGAGCCTCAGCTTACTTGTATTTATCATGTTAAAGCTGTCCTTGATCTTCCAAATTGTTCATAATTACTTAATCATTTCTTTTTATTTGGAGCCTGTGTAGGTAAAGTGAGAGGGGGATAGTGTCAAACTGTCCAATACACTGGCTGCTAGTCTGAATTGAGATGAGTGGTGAGTATAAAATACACACTAGGTTTAGAAGGCAATAGGGAAAAATGATATAAAATATTTCAATAATTTTTTATAATGATTGCATGTTGAAACAACAATGTTTTGGATATATTAGGTTAAATAAAATATTTAAAATGTGTTTTCACCTTTTCTAACTTTATAAAAGCTAGGAGAAGGTTTAAAATTCTATTCCTAACTTATATTGTATTTCTGCTGGGCAACACAGGGGTAGAACTTCCGATACACGTAGTTGAGCATAACCCTTTTCCACAGTTCACTCAATGGTAAGACTCAAAGCTTCTCTTTCATCAGGAAACAAAGTATATTTCAGGCTTACCTATGGCCTGAATAGTTGTCCTTATGACAGTACTCACAATGAGTTTTCTTGATGCTTTATTACTAAACAAATGAATTTTATGATTTAATGACTATGATTTTAATGTGAAAAATTCTTGATTCTGTCCACAGAGTGAAATTATATGCTCTTCCAGGATATTAGTTTTTTATTTAGAAAATGAGTGAGGGGAACTTCAAGAGTCCTTCAGGATTTAAAATGGTGTAATTATTTGCTGATAGATGGCAGAAAAATAAAAACTCTAGAACAGGTGGAACCAGGGCAGTGGGAAAGCCATCTAGCTCCCTAATACATAAATAAATATAGGAAGCCAAACATTTTATACTGTTATATTCATGAGCTATAAATCTATCACAATCAGATTTAGGTTTTTTTGCCTTCCACTTATGAGGGCATGTCCAGAGAACCTTAGTAGTAAACCATGTCCCCATTTTATTATTAGAGTTATCAAACTCAGGAAAAGATAATGAAAAGATTTTTTTTATGTTTTAAATAAGTCACCAAAAGCCAAACAAATGGATCATAAATCAAGGGTTCTAAGCTAGCTTTTACTTTTCTTGTTACTTCTGAACCACACCCAAAGGTGGAGAATAGCTAAACTGAGGCTTATTTTCTTATTTGAAGTTCCAAGTTAACCTTGTTTTAAAAATTCCCATCTCAGAATTAGAAATGTTTGTCTAATATAACACAGTAGAGATACAAGTAACAATTTTAGAATATAGTGAGTGAAAATAATTTATATCTAATCTTTGGAGAACAATAGTTTTGGTTAATATAATTACTGACTGAAAGGGTTATTTTGGCCTGACCAAATACATCAGCACATTTGTAATCTTTTTGGGGTTTATGAGATTATTAACTTGTTTCTTTAAACTTTTTTGAAAATTATTTATAATAATACATCCTAAAATCTTTGGAGTAATATTTTCAGTTACTAAGTAAGTGTCCTCTGGCAGAAGAGTAGATAATAGGGCACCTGGGTGGCTCAGTGGGTTAAAGCCTCTGCCTTGGCTCAAGTCATGATCCCAGGGTCCTGGGGTCGGTCCCGCATCGGGCTCTCTGCTCAGCAGGGAGCCTGCTTCCTCCTCTCTCTCTCTGCCTACTTGTAATCTCTGTCAAATAAATAAATAAAATCTTAAAAAAAAAAAAGAAGAAGAGTAGATAATAAAATAAAACCTCAGAAAAATAAAAGTCCTGAAAGCTAGTCCATTAATTTTAGGTCTTAGTTCTATGCTGACTTGTAATTCGTTTGTAATTCTTAAGCCCTTACCTTAATAATGGCAGGTCATTTTAATATCAGCTCATTAAACAGAGAATGAGAAAAGCAAAGGCAATAACTTTTTGGATAACTTTTAAAACCTTGAACTTATTTTAAATATCAACCTGACATTTTGTACTTTAGGGTTTGGCCTCAAACACAATTTAAACCAGATGGCAAAAGGGCACAATAGATGATGATGAATTCTTAGGGAGTCTTTTTTTTTTTTTTTTTGAATTCTTAGGGAGTCTTAGTGAAGCATCCAAAATATAACAGGATATAGTTACCAAACCATTTTGTCATATATTCAAGTTCTCTTCTGTGGTACATTTAATAAATTCAATTGATAGTTCAAAAAATTTAACATGGTAATAATTTTTAAAAATTTGATTTAATTTTTTATGCCCTTCAATATGGTAATAATTAATCTGTTAAACTTTTTTGAAAGTAATAAGATGGTCAAATGTTAAAACATATTTAATAATATAAAATAGTTTGGAAATAGGCTTAACTTTTCTCTGAGAAATTTAATTTCAGTAGACTTTTCTACTGAATTATGTCCATGCTTTCATGCCTCTCTTTTAAATAAACTACTTTGGCATTCATATCTTTGCTTAGTTAAAAATATAGGACAAAAAAAAATAGGACGAATTTCCTTCTTTTTTTTTTAACATTTTATTTATTTGACAGAGAGAGATCACAAGTAGGCAGAGAAGCAGGCAGAGGGAGAGGGGGAAGCAGGCTCCCCACTGAGCAGAGAGCCCAGTGCTGGGCTGGATCCAGGACCCTGAGATCATGACCTGAGCCAAAGGCTCAGAGGCTTAACCCACTGAGTTACCCAGGCGCCCCAGACCAATTTATTTCTGAAGTATTTTTCTTTCTTTCTTTTTTAAAAATTTTCTTTTTTCTCTTTCTTTCTTTCTTCTTTTATTGACACAGAGAGAGAGAGACAGCAAGAGAGGGAACACAAGCAGGGGGAGTGGGAAAGGGAGAAACAGCTTTCCTGCTGGGCAGGGAGCCTGATGCGATGTTGGACTTGGAGGACCCTGGGATCATGACCTAAGCTGAAGGCAGGCGCTCAACGACTGAGCCACCCAGACGCTAGAGTATTTTTTCTTTTTTGTTTGTTTATTTTCCTTAAAAGAGCAGCAAACTTTCATTTTAAAAGGGATCTACTATTAAGTGGAAAAGATCTAATCTAAGAACAAGTACAAACCTTTCAGGAAGAATAATCATGGTACCAAAGTTATTATAGTAATAATTTATTCAGAAAGCATCATTTGTGTCTGAAGATGGTTACAAATAGGAATGGAAATAACTGAGAGGAAAGAACAACACATATTTTGAAGATGAATTGCCCTTTCCTTTCATAAGGATTTGGTCATGCCATAGCCATTATTTCTTTACGAGGTCAAGTTAAATTTCTTTATGTGTGGTGGTCTGCCCTCTCCTGGGCCAGAATAATATACAAAAGATCCATTTGACTTGTAAAAAGAGAAACTCAGCTCCAAAAGAATAAAGTATTCTTTTAAGTTAACCTAGTATTAAAATCTTAATATGTATTCATGAATGTAATAACTTCTTACAGAGTATAGTCCTTGTTCAAATATTTGAGGAGTTCTTAGGTGTGGTTGTTCCATTAATTTCCTTCTTATCTCCCTTTACCCCTTCTCTCTATTACAAAATAAACACAGCTTGCCACTTGACATTTTCATTGACCTCTCTTTCTAAAATATTTTAGAATTAACTCACAGGCAGAATTTCCCTCTTTGCCTACAGATTTTTCCATTAGAATTTTCTTTACACATAATTTGTTAGAGAAGAAAAATAGAATGAAAATAAACAAACCATTAAATATCACTTGTAATCCTTTCACAATAACCACTATTAATATTTGGGAGTCTAACCCTCCAGACATTTATGATCTATATTTATATATGTAATATACTAATCTTAAAAAGGAGGATACAAAATACATAATTTGGAACCTTTTAAAAACTGAATGCATGAAGAAAAGATTTTTATTTGGCATTTCAAAAAATTTATATTGCTATTTAATCATTGTAGTGCTCTGTGTCTCTTTTGCTCAATTACACAGTAATCTCCTTTGGGACAATGGCTGTGCTGAATTAAACTTGGAATTTCTATTGTTAAGCATAGCATTATGTACTATATACTCAATATTTTGGAACAGTCTCATATATATTCTGACAATGAGTTGATCTGGAAAGTATGTCCGAGAGAAAAAAAGGAAAACAACTAGACTCTATCTCCCAATATTTGATTAAGATAAACCAAGCAAAATGAATCTAAGCAGTGGATAATATCAGGATTTTAGCTATAACCACAATTAGAGTAAGTGATTTTGTATATACAAAGTCATTTTATAGAAATGATAAAAGAAGTATTTGAAATTAAATAGGTGACTTCAAGGAAATTTTATTGTTATAGCTTATACACAGTTCTGTGATTTCTGTTTCACTCTCCACAGTTTTGAAATGTCTAGAAAATGTCTCCTGGGATGTTTTCTCAGCCCATTAGACTCCTCTTTGGTATGACTTAGGAGAGATCTATTTGTTGGTATAAAAGCTGGACCCTGGGGTGCCTGGGTGGCTCGGCAGGTTAGGTGTCTGCCTTTGGCTCAGGTCACAATCCCAGGAGCCTGGGATGGAGCCTCTTTTGTTTCCCTGCCCAGCAGGGAGTATGCTTCTCCCTGTGCCCCTCCCCCTGCCCATGCTTCTTTCTCTCTCTCTCTCAGATAAATAAAATCTTAAAAAAGAAAAGGTAGACTCCAAACAGTATTACTTAAATATACAGAAAGCTTTTTTATCTTCCAAGTAACGGTACTGTGTAGTTTGGGAAGTTTGGCAAAACAGCACTACTCCACCTAGTTGCTTAGAAATTCAGGCGGCAGAAGTTCTGCCAATTTAGAAATATGGCTTCCAAGGCCTCTGTGTTCTAGTCTGTCCTAACAGGGGAGATACATAAATGAGTTTTATAAGAGCCTACCCCTGGAAATGGCACACACCATTTTCAGTCATTTTGCTATACCTAACTGTTAAATAGACTGAGATATGTAGTCTGTGTTCTAAAAGAAAATGTAGATTTTGGTGAACTCCTAGCAGTCTTTCTGTACCTCTTTTGTGAGAATTGCTTTCATCTTTGCTGGGATGAGATGGCCCTTCTATATACATTAGTAATATATAACCGTCCTCCTTACTTTCATTAATTTATTAATAGGGAATACCCGACATGTCACAAACTGGGCCAATCAGATTTAGATTCTCCTTGCAGGGAACCAGAAAGTGAGATTCAGAGGTCTATCCTGTCTGTGGCTGGAACCAAAGCTGTTAAACTCATGAGGTTCCAGGAAGAAGGAGCAGAGTGGCAGCGGGGGGGATATGGATGGGATGAGAATGAAGCAAAATAATGCAAAAAAGACATGAGACATATTGGGTTTCTGCTGACTTTAAAATTGTTATCTTAGTTCCTTCCAAAAGTCTGACTGTTTATTCTGCCTGATTCATGAGATGGGCTTTCATACTCTTCATTAATTCTTATTTTTTAATTTGATTCAAGTTGATTTCTATTACTCTAAACCAGATTTTTAACTAAAAGAGTATGTTGATGAAAAAGTTTCTACTGAGTAGGAGAGAATTAGACAAAAGCATTATTAACCTTGTTCTCACACATGTTAAGTGGCTGCCTTTCAGAAAATGATACCTGAGATTTCTCCCATCTGCAAAATGTGAACAATAATTCACTCTTCAGTGTCCTTATAGGCTTTTAACATATAAAACATCGAATACAATGACAGACATACTCTGTATGCTCAGTAATTGATAGTTCTGATAATGATAAAAGGATGATGATGATGATAATATTTATAGATATCAAATGGCATGGTATATTGATTTCAGCGGAACCAGTGGACAACAGCTGTCCATGTGTCCATGAGGTGGTGTTTTCTCAGATTTCCAGGAGAAACCAAAACCAACTGGAGTGTGGTATATCTCATTAAGTAAATTGAACCTCTGTGCCAACTTGTGTAACCTGTTTATAGCTCAAAGTCTTCTAAAGACAAAAAAATCTTTTAGAAAAACTCATCTTAAATCAAATAGTACCAATTATATAACAGGAAAAGTATATTATTTTCTTGGGTTTTTTGGCCAATGTTGTCTTAAATTCTGTCTCCTGAACATGATTATATCTATAACTACATTGTTACAATCTGCCTAAAAAATCAGGAAAGTAAAAGATTTGAAAATATGTCTGTCATTTCTAAGAAATGTAAAAATGGCAGGTACAATTTAAACTGTCTAACTTCACCTAACCAACTCAATTAGTTAACCATCATTTTCTGTGGCAGATACAATGAAGTTTACTTAATTTAATTCCACTTAACCAAGTCAATGAATTAACCATCATTTTACATTCTTACTATATTTCACATGAATAGATACCTACATAATCTTATATGTTCCTAACTAGTGGGCTATTCTATAACACATGTATAAAATAAATGCTAAAAAAAAATGCTAAAATTCTTTTGAATAAGAAACAAATGGTTGGGATGTAGCTGAAAATTCTAGAAGAGTTTGACACTAAAAGTGATTAAAACACACACACACACACACACACACACACACACACACTTTAGATTAGACCAAATAGGCAAATGTCAATGGTGGTGTGTGAGTATAGGATCTGCAATAAGATTACTAAGTTTTGATCAGCCAAGCAATGTCCAAATGAAAGTACTTGGTCATGAGTCAAAATCTTGTTCAATGACTGTGTGTGTATATATATACACACACATATATATAATTTAAAATGTTTATATATAAAAATATATACTATAATATATAAATATAATATATAAAATATCTAATTATATATAATATATATTATACAATATATTATATATAAATATACAAATAATATTTAAATATAATACATATAAAATATATAATGTATATAACATATAAAATATATACTATATAAATATATTATATATAAATATATATCAATATATTTATATTAAACATATATATAATTTAAAGATCTAAATGATACTCTTTTACATGATAGCTCTTTTAACTTTTTTTTTTAAGATTTATTCATTTGACAGACAGAGATCACAAGTAGGCAGAGAGGCAGACAGAGAGAGAGGAGGAAGCAAGCTCCCTGCTGAGCAGAGAGCCTGATGCAGGGCTTGATCCCAGGACCCTGGGATCATGACCTGAGCTGAAGGCAGAGGCTTTAACCCATGAGCCACCCAGGCGCCCCCTCTTTAACTTTTTTGATTAACTGGCTAATTGCCTATCCCAATTGCCTATCTCATTCAATCATGTTCAATGAGAGGCGACTTATTGTCCTGTTAGTTGATGCTTTCTATACCAGATTCTTTCTCAGTTCATAGCATATTTATCAATAATGCTTAGACTCCTGAGGAAATTGTGCTCATTTTTTCCTTCTAACTCAGATAAACCATGCCATTGGAAGAACTACCTACTGCTCCAGAAATGCTGCGGTGTATTTAAAGGTCAGAGAAATGGGAGTGCTGTTAAGTGTATCTTATTCAAGACTCTAAAATTATAGATGGTAGTCAGAAAAACCAGGTACATAAGAAATGAGGGAAATAGCCATAGATATCCTGAACCTGTGTATTTACAGTTTTAGGAAAGGACAAAAGTAATAAGAAACTTGATTAAAGGAAAAAGGTAGGGGCGCCTGGGTGGCACAGTGGGTTAAGCCTCTGCCTTCAGCTCAGGTCATGATCTCAGGATCCTGGAATTGAGGCCCACATTGGTCTCTCTGCTCAGCAGGGAGCCTGCTTCCCCCTTTCTCTGCCTGCCTCCCTCCCTATTTGTGATCTCTCTCTGTGTCAAATAAATAAATAAAATCTTTAAAAGAATAAAAGAAAAAAGGTAACTAATGCCGAAAGTGCCAATTCATAATATCCCAAGTTAGAAGGCTTTCCCAGTACTGATGTATGATCCAGAGGCAATTTTTTTTATCTTATTAAAACACTTCTCCACAGCAACAACAACATAGTGAAGTCAAAAGACCAAAAAGAGAAAAATAACACTGCCAATTCATATCACAGAACATAAGTTGAAGTACAGATCAACTTGAAAATGATCAACAATCCAACAGAAAGAGAGCAAATAGTATAAATACAAATGTGAACATAAAATTTGTCAAAGAGTTATGAGTGGTCCTTAAACATATATAAAGACTTCACTTTCACTAAAAATATGAGACTTGCAAATTAAGCCAAAACTCTTATGCCATTTTTTGTCCCTGTGAGATTGACAAAGATCAAAGTCTGATAACAGATATTCTTGTCAGCGTGAACAGAAACAGGTTATTTTATACATTGCTGATGGGAATATAACGTAGTACACCTAAGGAAAGCAATTTGGCAATATATATTACAGTGCCAATTTGTATAGCCCTTTGCCCCTGTAATTCCAAAACTTTTTACTTATATACACCTATTCTGTCAAATGACTTCTTATAGCATTGTTGTTATAAACATTGGAAATAAAAATTATGTGGCTCCACAGATGATCTGATATACATACAACTGAATTCCATGTGGCCATATAAAAAACTATTTTCATTTCCCTCAGCCAAGAAAACCCTTCTACTATAAGGCAATGAAACATAATGCATTAACATTAAAAAATTTCAGATACTAGGCTAAGTTTGCAATAAAACATGGAGATGCCTTAGAAGCCAAATGAAGCTAAAGCACAAACTGAGAGCTAGGCAGGTGCACAAATTCAGAGGTAAGCAGGTGTTAAAATTAGTGGTTGCCAAAAGAACTTGCTATTCCTTGCCTTTAGTGTTAAGAGCCATGTAAGACAGGAGAAAAGGCCAGACTGGTGCATTGTGGAAAGTTGGATATGAGACACCCCCATAAAATGGGACCCCAAAAGGCTACAACCTTAATAAAAATGTTGGCCAGAGGTTGGGAAGACCATGTAAACATAGAGAACATGTCTATACTGACCATGGTTGTGATTCAAAGAATAAAATATCCCCCCCTTAGAAAATGGAATCACAAGTTAGCTCCCATTGACATATGTGACCCAAATTAAAAATAACAGCAACATTTCAAAGACCTCAAGCAAAGAATTTATTTGAATGTATTCTGGATTGATGTCGTACCTTGGCAATGAGACAAGAAAAAGAGGACAGGTAACCTCCTCTTGAGGTTAACTCATGAGCAAACTGGATATATCCTGAAAATAAATTAATACGTTACAGAAGAAAAAACAATGTGATCATCTACTTGATCATCTCAATGCAGAAAGAACATTCAACATCACTCAAAATCAATTTATGTTAAAAAATTTTTTTAGGAAATTAGGTATAAAGAAGGATTAGAGAAATCTGATTAGAGGTACCTACTCAAATGTATAGCAACATCAAATTTGATAGTAAAACATTAAAACCATTCCCTTTAGAATCAGGAACAAGGAAAGGAGACCACTTTATCATTTATGTTCTGCTTATACCTTGGTGTTCTAGCCAGCAAAGTAAGAAAAACAAAAGGGCAGATTATTTAGGAAGAATGAAAAAATACCTACCACTTTTTTAATTGTTGATATGATCGCCAACAAAGAAAATCAATGTAATCCCCTAAAAAATCATTTGAACTAATGAGAGAATTTTAAAAAGTTACTTCAAAAAGTGTCAACATACAACTGTCAGTTGTTTTTCTGAAAGATAGGTACTTAATTTTAAGAAGAATATAATTTAAAATAGAAATAAAATCCCCACAGAACAAAAATATGAAAACTTCTGGAAAAATTCAACATTATATATCATGTTTGTGTATGGATACTTAATGTTGTAAAAGTATCAGTTAATCAGGCACCTGGATGGCTCAGTTGGTTACGTGTCTGACCCTTGGTTTAGGCTAAGGTAATGGTCTCTCAGGGTCATGGGATTAAGCTCTGTATGGAGCTCCACGCTTAGTCTGCTTGTCCCCCTCCTTCTGCCCTGCTTGCTCTCTTTCTGTCCGTTTCTCAAATAAATAAATAAAATCATTTTTTAAAAAAGTATCAATTTATGGAAGTGAAAAAGTCCAAAGACAGACATAACACACTGTAAGAAGAATAAAGGGGGAGTCTTTACCTTAATGGGTGTCAGCATGTTTTTTATTAAACAGTAAAACTAAAAACATGCAAGAAATAGACCACTGAAATGGAAAGAAAGCACCCAAACAGACCTACAATATAGACACATGATATATAACAAAAGTAGATGGAAAATCATTTGGGATCAAATGGACCTTTAAATAAACAACACTCATATGATAAGGTATCTAAATGGAAAGAGAATGAAAGTTGATCCCTACCTCAAACCACAAACAAAAATAAATTCTGGATGGAATAGGAAAGCCAATTTTATACAGTAGTATAGGACAATTACTTTAAAACCTCAAGATAAATAAGGATTTTATAAAATGAAACACAAACTAAAAATAAATGAAAACAAAAATATAGATAAATTCCACTACATTGAAATAAAAATTTCTATATATCAAAAGAGATCATAATGAAAATGAAGAAATAAGTTATTGAGTGGAAGAAGATGTTTATGACACATATAACTGCAAGGAATTCATACCTAACTATTCAAATAATTCCTACATTAGTCAATAAAAAACTCAAAATGGCATTTTGCAAGAGGAATAAATAATTCATAAAAATAATTTTTACAAATAGCATTGAAAAGAGATATAAAAATGGAAATTGCAGTGATATGTCATTACATACCTACCAGACTGGTTGAAAAAACAAAACAAAACAGACTGAATCAAGAAATGGTAGAGACTTGGAGTGATATGGTCTCATGTACATATGGGACATAAGGAATAGTGCGGAGGATCACAGGGGAAGGGAGGGAAGCTGAACGGGAAGAAATCAGAGAGGGAGACAAATCATGAGAGACTCTGGACTCCAGGAAACAAACAGGGTCACAGAAGGGAGGGGGGTGGGAGGATAGGGTTACCAGGTGATGGGTATTAAGGAGGGCACCTGTGATGAGCACTGGGTGTTATACACAACTAATGAATCTGAACTACACCAAAAACTACACCAAAAACTAATGGTGTACTATATGTTGGCTAGCTGAACATAAAAAAAATAATAAATAATAAATAAATAGGAACTGTCACAGACTGCTGGTGGAAGTATGATTTGATACAACCATTTCAAAAACAATCAGACATCATCTGAATGAGTTAAACATGGACATAACTTATGACCCAATAATTCTGCTCCATTAGGTAATGTTTGAAGTAATCTCTTTTGTCTGCACTTCAGAAAATACAGGAATGTTCACATAGGATTGAAATAGCTAAAGTTAGAAATAACCAAAATGTCCAAAAAGAGTGGATGGAGAAATTAAATGTACTGTTTCTTTTGTGGACTCCTATAGAACATTAAATAGGAATTAGTTGGAGTTACATGTAAAAATGTTTACCAGTGTGTAAAATGAAAAACAAGACAGAAAAGGTGCATATGGTGTGGTTTCATTTATACAAGATTTAGGCATAGACACAACTAAACTTTACTGACCAGATATACATATGTGAGTGATAAAATGACAAACAATAGCAAGAAAATTATTAACATAAAAAATCAGGACAATGGTTACCTCTGGGAGGATGAATAAAGAGAGAGGAGCTTCTGGAATGTTGAATGCTTTGAATTTTACCTGAATTATATTTATACAAGATTCCACTTTATAGTTATTCTTTTTTAAATTTTATTTTAATTTTTGGGGCACCTGGGTGGCTCAGTGGGTTAAAGTCTCTGCCTTTGGCTCAGGTCATGATCCCAGTGTCCCGGGCATCGGGCTCTCCTCTCAGAGGGGAGCCTGCTTCCCCCTCTCTCTGCCTGCCTCTCTGCCTACTTGTGATCTCTGTCAAATAAATAAATAAAATCTTAAAATAAAATTTATTTTAATTTTTTGCTTTACAATTATTCTTTAAATTTTGTCCACACATTTTATACTCTTTTCTGTGGTTATATCAAATGAACACATGTTTCTAAGAAGAGGAAAAAAAAAAAAACCAAATGCCAAGAAACTTGTGAAAATGTTCCTAATCTACTTTGTAATAATAAAAAAGAAAATTAAATGAGATGCAAATTAAATGAGATCTGCAAAGACTAAAAAGTATGATGAGAATGTAGAAAAGTAGTGGTGGCAGTGTAAATCTATATGAGCACTTTGGGAAATAATTCAGTATCATCTCGTAAAGTGGATGGTTCTCACACCTGTAACTCAACAATTCCACCATTAGGTACATTTTGTAGAGAAACTCTACCTCATATGCCAGAGATATATGCAGGAAAGATAATAGCACTATTATTTATAATAGCAAAAAAAAGGAAATAATTCATATAATTTATAATAGAAACATAAATAATCCTATGTGGATTCCTATGTAATGATGAAAATTAATGAGTTATCATGTGCATTAGCATAGATGAATCACATACTTGATGTAAAAAGTATGTTGTAGAAAAATATATGCAGTATGATTTCTTTTTTTAATTGCTCAAACACATGCAATGTGAAAGTAATCATATATATACATATTTATACATGCATACATACATACACAATACATAATCTCTGGTAAATCATTAAAAGTAAGAAAGTGGTAAATATAAAGCTTAGTTAAAAAAAAAAAAATCCTAGGGCACCTGGGTGACTCAGTTGGTTAAGCATCTGCCTTCAGCTCAGGTCATGATCCCAGGGTTCTGGAATAGAGCCCCACATAAGGCCCTCTGCTCAGCGAGGAGTCTGCTTCTCCCTCTCCTGCTCCCCCACCCCCCCCATCAAATAAATAAATAAAAAATCTTAAAAAAAAAACACCTCTGGATGGTGAAAAAGAGAAAATTTGATTGGAGAGTTTTGCAAATGGACTTTAAGTTTATTGGTAATCTTTTTTTTTAAAGATTTTATTTATTTGTCAGAGAGAGAGGGAAAGAGAGTGAGAGAGCACAGGCAGACAGAGTGGCAGGCAGAGGCAGAGGGAGAAGCAGGCTCCCTGCAGAGCAAGGAGCCTGATATGGGACTCGATCCCAGGACGCTGGGATCATGACCTGAGCCGAAGGCAGCTGCTTAACCAACTGAGCCACCCAGGCGTCCCTATTGGTAATATTCTATATAAAGACATGAAATAGCTATCTGAGTGGTCATTTTATTATTATTCTACACATCTTTCATATGCATATAATATATATACATATATATTATGTATATGCACATGTATGCATGACTTATGTATGTATAAGACAATCCTTAGTTTAAAAAAGTTATGGGAAAGAAAAAAATAATGAAGTGATCCTTTTTATATTTAAATGGAAATCATTAAAAAAATTAAGTGGCTATGTGTACAGGATGCTATGATTAGTATGAACAAAAGGGCAAAATGAGACTAAATGTATGTTTTGTTTTTTGTGTATGAATATCTTTAGGAAGTTACACAGGAAACTGATACTGGGTTGCTACCCAAAGGAATAAGGTATTTGGATGACACTTAGTGGGAGGGATACTTTTCACTGAATGCCCTGCTGTAACTTTAAACTCTTGTACCAAGCAAATAGGTTGCAATTATTACAGTAACCATAATTTAAAAAATTTAACTATATGGTAATATCCTACACAATTTTTTTGGTTAAGATCAGGTCCTATGATATATCTAAACATGTGGGAAAGAATCTGACTTATATTCTACTAACAAAAATACCAAGGCCTTCTTGCCTAGAGGGCATGACACAAGGAATGGGTATATTCTTCTGTTGCCACAAAAAAGGCGAGTAGGGGAAAGCATGCTGTGGTTATTATTTTTACAAATTGCAAATGATAAGCATGAAATAGTAGAATGGGACAAAATTCAGTTAATGCCAAGCCAGAAAATCATACCAAATGTAAACTTTTCATAGACATTCTCATTAACAACATTTATGCCAATCACATACACTCAAGAGACCAATCAAAATTTCCAATAGTTACTGGCTTTAAAATCGGACTTTCTAACAAAACCCGGCTTATTATACCCATGCAAAGCCGAAGGTTGAGCAACACAGAATAGCGATAGCAGAGAACAAATATCATGAGCCAAAATAAATCCACTTACTTATGACGTGGCCTAACCAATTTTTGGAGGGTCATATTTTATAGCACCACCCATGATTATGAAATTTTCCTTCAGTTAAGAACTGTGCTAAATTTAATAAATATATCATTTAGTCCTCTAAAATTGACAAAGCCTTCATTTCAATAAAATGATTATTCTATAACTTAACATTTACCTAGTAATTTTAAAAATGGTTTTAGGTAGGACAGAGCCAATTTATTATTACTTTGTTTTTCAAGTTTCTGTATTGCCATAAAGTTTGTCTCTTTAAACTTTCTAAGGTAGTGTCTAAAAAAAGGTACTAAAGTTACCAATCTTGATATATTATACAAGTTAACAATCATTTGTGTGTCTATTGCATGTAAAATGCTTTATCAAGAGGTAAAAAGACATAGATGGAAAAATAACATATAGACTGTGCTTTCCAGTAGATTTGTTTGTCTGCTGACAAAGCTGTACTGTGACTGGGTGATGAGAGATAAGCAAAGAAGACAAGTTATTTGTGGTGACATGTGTGTAACATCTTGGGTTTATAGAGAAATCTGCTATTATTTGGAGCTATCTGAAGTCCACAAGGCTTAAAGGCAGAAGGAATACTTTACCTGAATCTTGGAAGATGAGAATGACTTTTTTTTTTTTAATATTTTATTTATTTATTTGATAGACAGAGATCACAAGCAGGCAGAGAGGCAGGCAGAGAGAGAGGAGGAAGCAGGCCCCATTCAGTGCAAAGAGCCCGATGCGGGGCTCGATCCCAGGACACCGGGATCATGACCTGAGCCGAAGGCAGAGGCTTTAACCCACTGAGCCACCCAGGCGCCCCGAGAATGACTTTTATAAGAAGGGAGAGAACAGGGAAGTGACTTCCCAAAAGACAGAAGAACATGAACCTGGTAAGAACAGGTAGTACAAAAGTGCTACCACGAATCACCTATTTGGAAAACCAGGAACTATGCCTCAGCTTAAACAGCCATTTGCAAGATCTTAGATAAAGAAAATAAATTCAGATTAGAGGCCCATGGAAGTTATGCTAAGTCATTTACATGGTGGTATTGTTAATCTGTTCATGGTGAAGCATTAAATATTTTTGAAATGGTTACTTAAATTTGAAACACATTTTCTGTAATAGAAGAAATATTTGACTAGGTTGGTGAACAGATCTTTTTACAAAAATTGTGATAAAATACACTTAACATAAAATTTACTATCTAAATCATTTTTAAGTGTGGCTTTACTACATTCACATTGTTGTGCTATTATCACCACTAGCCATCCATAGCACTCTTTTCATCTTGCAAAATGTAACTCTATATGCATTCCTTGATAATAAAAACTCCTCATTCTCCCCTTCACAGATTTTTTTCTAAATATAAAATAACAGGCATATAAGAGGCAAAAAAAAAAATCTCCTATGGGTACTGAGAAAGATACAGTATTTAATGTGCGGTTGTGCTATACCATATTTACATGTTCCTCGTCATCATCTCTAAGTAGATATATTGATAATAGACATTTATATGTACAATATAGGGTCCATATGTGTATTTCTGTAGATCTCAGAAAGTAAAGAGGCTAAGGAGAGAATATGAGTGAACTGATCAAGTAGGAAATACACTTCATTAAGAAGAAACCTTAGAGTTTAGCCATCATGAAGCTTGACCAGTAATACAGACTAGTGAACATCAAACATAATAGCTTTGGACACAAAACTATCATTTAGGCAGAACACAAAGGGTTGTACTGGGTGATACAGTAAGAAGGTATACAACCACTTTCATGGGTCACCTGGCTGACATATTAACGGTGCCAGGACCTAAAGGCAAAGGATCTAGTATTCGTTTATGGTCCCACAGACAATCTCCTGGCCAGGAGCTCTTTCATGGTGCCACTGCCTCAGAGGGTCCTCAAATGGCTGAGGAACTGAGAACATATCCAGTCACAGTGTTTTAACAAGCTTCTGTGGAAAAGAGGGAGAGTCCAGGAAATTTCAAATGATCCAAGTAGTCTTTATTGAGTACATAAAATGTATTCAGCCTGGTTCTAGATTTTATGGATTACAATTAAGTTTTTACAGTGATGTAGAGTCAGGAAAGTAGTTTTACATCTTATAGGAACATGTAGTTGTATCTAACCACAATATTGTGAAATTTCCATTATCTTATGGTATTGCCATAGGAAAATACAAATTTGTTTTCATGAATTTACTGAAAAATCAGCTGTCATATAGGCCTTAATTTAAAGATAATTAGCTTTTTTGGTAATTGGAAACATGAGAAAGAATATTGTAAAATACCCTAAAGTAAACAAACCCACTTGGCAAAGTAAATTAGTTTTGATTTACATGAGATTTTATATGCTTAGAAATCTTGTTTGAAAGAAACTGGAATTTTGACTCCTAAAACAATTTTAGTTCATTTTATTTCTTATGTTTGCCTAATGTTAACTTTATTGCTTTTTATTGCTATCATCAACTTCCCAGAGTCTTTAAAAAGTTGCATTTTCATATCTCTTATAGTCATTAGACTTTTTAAAAGAAGAATTCAATTCTATTTTGTAGAAGATGGGTTGATGATCTATAAATTATTTTGCAATAACTTCATTTTGTAACAAATGTAATTATGAAAATAATTTTCACTGCATTGGAAAATCATGGTTTTTGCCCACAATATTGGCTGCTATGTGTTCCTGAACCTGAGGATGATATTCCAGTGTGACTACATAATCCCTAGACTGGGATTGACTTTACAAAGTCTTGAACCAGCCCATTAAGAGAATAAGATGAGGAAAGCCTAGCTGAGTGTGGGACATTCTGTCAAAGTTTTGGAATTGCTCCTTTTAAATCACATGAGCAAGAGGAAAAGAACTCTGGGCTCTCTTCTTTGCTTGTTTCTCAAATTAAGTTTTCCAAGCCCAGGTTCTTATAATAATTATTTGTTATATTTTAGTTACATTTTGCTTATTGTGTTTATCAGAACCAGAGAAAACTTTATTCTAGTAGCCCTGAAGTTTTCAATTAAAGTTTGATGTCACTCCTTAATTAAAAAATGTCCATGGCTAATCACTGACTGTAGGGCAATGTTTCTATACTTTGTTATTGTTTGGCATACTGGTGTAAGGAGATTATGGTCCCCTTCAGAAAATTAAAAAGACAGGACCTTTTTCCAGATAAGTCTACATATGCATATACATTTACAATCATATGCTATTTCAAGGGGCCATACACATCCTGAACTATATCTATGTACCTCCAATTTAGAACCTAAAACTTGACGTACCAAACATATACTTTCTAAAAAAAAAAGATTGTATTTATTTATTTGACAGAGAGAGACCCAGTGAGAGAGGTAAGACAAGCAGGGGCAGTGGGAGATGGAGAAGCACGGTTCCCACTAAGCAAGGAGTCAATGTGGGGCTCAATCCCAGGACCCTGGGATCATGACCTGAGCCAAAGGCAGACACTTAACAACTGAGCCACCCATGTGCCCACAAATATCTACTTTTTAAGCTTAACTCTCTACAACTAGAGCATATCCTATCTCTCTCACAATCTCTTCACCTACTATTTCATAAAATTAAGGTGGTGCTCAAGTCAATATGATTTCCTTTCTATCTTCAAAACAGGTCATATTGAAAGCTACTACTGCCATTCTCACCTGGATCCTGGATATCCATTGTGGTTTTTTTTCTCCTATTCCCAGTACTATAAGATCAAAGTTTAAAACAAGTAAATCTCTCAAAGAAAAAAAAATCATATCAGTCCACAGGGAATTTTTACTTCTTTGCAATTTTAATTTGTGAAACAGTGCACGTAGTTGGATATACTACAGTATCTATTAAAGCAGTTACATATTCCTGTGTGTATGGTAGATACCCCTAAAAAGATAGTGAACTCCCATAGCAGAGAGTTATATTTCACACTTGGAGTCTTTCAATTAGGAACTACCCAATGAATAAAAATACTATTGGAGAAATGCTGCTGACTTTATTGTCAAGTGGACTCTTGAAGAGGACAAGCTATGGCAATATTCTAACCAATTGTCACCTTATCGATTGACTTGTTTTGCCTTATGCTATTTAAATCTCATACTTAATATCCCTATCCTCTTTTTTTTTTCCATAGAATGCTTGGAGCTAAATTTGTGGAATTCTACCAGTATAGGACTTCATGGCATGTTATCATTTTGTTTTACCACATTACATTTTCATTTTATGAAACCATTCTTACAGTATTTATTCTTTGATAATAAATCAAGTTTTTTGAGACCATATAAATGTTCTACTTGGATAAAGTTAGAAAAATACACAATAAATAAAATATATTATTTGCTTCTTCCACTGTGTTATGGCAATGCTTAAGAGGAAGACTGATTACTAAAGATCAGGTGAGGAGGAAAGGAAGAAAGGAAGAAAAGAAGGAAGAAAGGAAGGAGGAGGAAGGGAGGAGGGAAGGACAGAAAACATCCATAGATTGGAATATTAGTTTCACCAACTTCAAAGGAGTAATTTTTCCTTCATAGGTTATAATAATTTGGATTAAAATGGAAATTTCCCATCTCCAGCACTCTATTCCTCATTCCTGTGTTATTGTCTCCATGAGACTTATGCTTGGTATATCTCTATTTACCCATTGTTTATATCCTTCTACTAAAACATCAGCTCTGTGAAGGTAAAAATTTGTTTTATTCCTTATAGAGCCCCAAAGCTGTAATAGAGTTTGGCCCTAATTAGATACTCCAAAGATACTGAGTAATTTTTTAAAGATTTTATTTATTTATTTATTTGACAGAGAGAGATCACAACTAGGCAGAGAGAGAGGAGGAGGAGGAAGCAGGCTCCCTGCCAAGCAGAGAGCCCGATACAGGACTCGATCCCAGGACTCTGAGATCATGACCTGAGCCGAAAGCAGAGGCTTAAACAACTGAGCCACCTAGGCGCCCCATACTGAATAATTTTTTAAAAATCACAACAATGTCATATAGATATGGGGTAGAAATAGTCTCACTAAACTGGAAATCTATGCTTCTGGTTCGATATACTCCAATATCAGTGCTGGGTTTGGCCCAATTGTAGTATCTTCCGACTTCATTTTCTTCATTTATTTCCCTCATGATGATTTTGAACTAGAAGAACTATAAGATGCAATGCCAAATCCTTTTTCAAATTCTATTAATAGAGACTTTTAAGGCGTATATTAGTCAATTAGAATCCATGGGGGAAATGATTATTTCTGAAAATTTTTCATGTTGTCTTCTATAACCCCTCTGAAAAGGCTTTTATTTCTAGGTCAAGAATATCTCTCTCTCTTTTTTTTCACTTTTTAAAGATTACAAAGTCTCATACATACAGACCTGCAAACTTAAATTAATAGGATTGATCTTAATAGCTTTATTGAGCTATTATTTATTCTGTGACCATTTTGAGTAATTGTTCTTGATTTGAAAGATATTAGCAATGGCTCTAAGTGTATGTAATGAGGGTTTCAGGTTATGAAGTCAAGCAAAGTAGACATGGATCAATTATTTGATGATTTTATGAGTGAGGACAGCTGTATTCTAAAGGTAGGATAGGAACAATTTACATTTGCAATTCAGACTTACACCATTTACCTATATTATTTTTACATGTCTAGTTCATTTCCCCTGTAGCTTTATATGGTAACAGTCTGATTTGTACATGTTCTTCAAAACTTTGATTTTTTTGAGCTCATTTTCATAGCAGAAAATAAATGAGTTCTTTTCAGGACAAAGACATGTGAGGTTGGCCATATTTACTCTTTAAATTTCCTGCATTTGGTCCATTTATATCAACATTCTTTCTCATTTACTATGTTGAAGGCTCTGGAGGCAGGGGGAGATGGTCTGGAAGCAAACAGCATTTACAGAGTTCAGTGTAGTGGGAAAAATAGAAACACACATATCACTACTCTATAGCTAAAGTCATGAGGCGACAGAGGAAAAAAGGACAAATACCGGCAATTTAAGAAGTAAGGGAGTGGGACAGAAAAAGAATTTGCAAGATTATAAAGAAGCTTTGGAGCATAAAATATCATAGTGTGTTGGACAGAAAATATGGCTAGAGATGCATGTTATAGCTAGAATGTGAAGGGCCTTACTTTCCAGGTTAAGTTGTATGCAATTTTCTTTTTGGGTAAGGAGAGTATTATGATCCTCTAGTAACGAAATATCAAAAATATTAGTAGCTACTGAGACTATGTGCTTATTTGAGAATATGAAATGATCTGAAATATCAGAGGGAAAAGAGTTATATATTTTAAACATTTTTGTATAAAAACTGATAAAAGGAAGCAAATGACATATAAAATTCACTTAATCATTCAACAAATTAATTTTACACAAGAGAATACAATGTGAATTGGGGTTCCCTCCTACTCAGACTCCAGTCCTTCTCTTCAGAGATAATTACTAGCAGATTTTTATGATTTATTCCCCAAATCTTTATATATATATATAAAATCATATGCAACTCCTAGAATTGTATCATGAGGTGGTCCATGGCCTCCAAAACAAGAAAAATTGGCTACGGTATAAAAAATTTATAGCCTTTAAAAGAGACTTCCAAGGCATAGAGCAAATAAAAGAACATTTATTCATGAAAATTTATGAGAATTAGATTAAGACAGAGAGAGTCTGTGGCATTTGAGGCACAATCCTTTCCCTCCCTCTTCTCCTCAACTCAGCGTGAGGGAAGTTTCCTGCCTGGTAGGTGCGGTCAAGAACAGGGAGCTCCCTCACCTCAACTCTCAAAGACTACTGTGATTGACAGCTGTGGGAAGTGAGAGGCCACCAGTATTTCTTATCTTCTCCAACTCAAAATGAGAAAGGCTAAAGTTATGGTGAGTGTGGTCAAGAAGTGAGGGGCTCCTTTTTTCCCACCCAGTCTCTACCAGTAGGAAGAAGCTTTTCCCCAGGTACAGTTGGCTGAGAATACTGGAAAGTCAACTACCCTTACCCAAGCTCACTGGTAGTACAGAGCTTCCAAGCTGGGAGAGTCTAGCCAGGAAGACCAGAGGCTACCTTCTTGACTGAAGTACAAAATAGTGGCTCAGAGTTTTAGTTTTAAGAAGTCCATAAGAGGGGCACCTGGGTGGCTCAGTGAGTTAAGCCTCTGCCTTCTGCTCAGGTCATGATCTCAGGGTCCTGGGATTGGGCTCGGGCTCTTTGCTCAGTGGGGACCCTGCTTCCTCCTCTCTCTCTGCCTGCTTCTCTGCTTACTTGTGATCTCTGTCTATCAAGTAAATAAAAAAAAAAAAGAATTAAGTCTCTATATTTTATATATAAATGGTCTGCAAACTTTTAGTTTGTCATTTGACTTTGATCATATTTTTACTTATAAATTATTTAATTAAATATGTTTTTGTGTTTTGTATCTTTTTTAGAAAGAACTTCCTATTTCCAAAATATAAAAAATACATTCCCCACTTATTTCTTATAATATTTAAATTTTGATCCATCCAAAATTATGACAAAATATGGAGGCTGGCATCCAACTTGTACAATTAATAGTTTATAGTTAATAGTTAAGCAGTTGCTCCCTCACCATTAAAAAACTGATCTTTTTAGGGGCACCTGGGTGGCTCAGTGGGTTGAGCCTCTGCCTTCGGCTCAGGTCATGGTCCTGGGATCGAGCCCCACATGGGGCTCTCTGCTCAGCGGGGAGCCTGCTTCCGCTCTCTCTCTCTCTGCCTACTTGTGATCTCTCTCTCTCAAATAAATAAATAAAATCTTAAAAAAAAACAACAAAAAAAAAAACCCTGATCTTTTTATCATATTAAAAAGCCATTTTATCATTAAGTTGATTACTATGTGGATTTTTAAAAAATGTATATTTGGATTATTTACCATATTGTTTCCTTTGTTCTACACTGGGAGAGGCGGTCCACCATAGGTCTTGACCATGCCTGTATTATCTTGCAGTATGCTTCAAGGCTTACATATTCCCTGATAGGCATAGTCTATAGGTAGTTACATAGACAACTAAGTAGGTCAGCATTACTCTGTTCATTTTGGGAGGCGGGGGAGGCAGGGGCAGAGGGAGCCTGGCTTGCATTGCTTGCAACAATGTTTACTGCTTGCTCAAAAAACACTGGGCCCTTTGCCCTGGATTCCTCTCCTTGAACAAAACTCTCTGTGTATGTATGTATTTTCTGGGCACATTGCATAATCTTGGTGGAATTTTGGGGCAAGGGTGAGCACTGCAAAAATGCTGATGATCATGCTGATTGTTGTAATATGAGTAATGAAGTCCTTTTCTCTGACCCAGGAGTTTCATGTCTTCGGCTAGCAACCATGAAATAGTAACAGGCTATCTTATTAGCTTGTACTTTGGTAAAATCTCGAACTCTTTTTGTTGTTGTTGTTGCAAGGCAGGTTATTTCAATGTTTTATTTTCAACAAAATTGATGTAGAACTTAACTGAAATCTCAGCACACAGATTGATAAAAAATGATCAATCACTATGTAATATTTGGCATAGAACTCCATTTCCATTCTTATCTATTAATTTATGTTGACAAGGTTTTCAAGTTTATAAAAATAAAATCAATATGAAAACTTATATTTAGGGGTGCCTGGGTGGCTCAGTAGGTTAAAGCCTCTGCCTTCAACTCAGGTCATGATCCCAGGGTCTTGGGATCAAGCCCTGTATCGGGCTCTCTGCTCAGCAGGGAGCCTGCTTCCCTCCTCTCTCTCTGCCTGCCTCTCTGCCTACTTGTGATCTCTGTCTGTCAAATAAATAAATAAAATCTTAAAAAAAGAACCCAAAACTTAAATTTAGCCATGTAGTAGTCAATTAAAAATTAACATCTGTTCCCTGATACACATAATCAATTTTTTATAACTCTTCATCTACCTCATAAAGAGATCCATTTGTAGTAAAATTTTCCTTTAATGTTAATTTTTTTGCTGTTATTTTGATTTTTTTGCATTTTAATTTTTTCAGTGTGCCAAGATTCATTGTTTATGCACCACACCCAGCACTCCATGCGATATGTGCCCTCCTTAATACCCACCACCAGGCCCTCCCAACCCCCAACCACCCCCCTTCCCAAACCCTCAGTTTGTTTCTCAGAGTCCACAGTCTCTCATGGTTCATCTCTGCTTCCAATTTCCCCCAACACACTTCTCTCTTTCACCCAATGTCCTGTGTTATTCCTTACGCTCCATAAGTAAGTGAGACCATATGATATTTGACTCTCTCTACTTGACTTATTTCACTCAGCATAGATCTCCAGTCCCATCCATGTTGATACAAAAGTTGGGTTTTCATCCTTTCTGATGGAGACATAATACTCCATTGTATTCTTTATCTATTCATCTGTTGAAAGGCATCTTGGTTCTTTGCACAGTTTGGTGACTATGGCCATTGCTGCTATGAACCCAGGGGTACAGATGGCCCTTTTGTTCACTACGTCTGTATCTTTGGGGGTAAATACCCAGTAGTACAATTGCAGGGTTATAGGGTAGCTCTATTTTTAATTTCTTAAGGAATCTCCACACTGTTTTCCAAAGTGGCTGCACCAACTTGCATTCCCACCAATAGTGTAAAAGGGTTCCCCCTTTCTCCACATCCTCTCCAACACTTGTTGTTTACTCTTTTGTTAATTTTGGCCATTCTAACTGGTGTAAGGTGGTATCTCAATGCGGTTTTGATTTGAATCTCCCTGATGTCTAGTGATGATGAACATTTTTTCGTGTCTGTTAGCCATTTGTATGTCTCCTTTGGAGAAGTGTCTGTTCATGTCTTCTGCCCATTTTTTGACGTGATTATCTGTTTTGTGGGTGTTGAGTTTGAGGAGTTCTTTATAGATCTTGGATATCAACCCTTTGTCTGTACTGTCATTTGCGAATACCTTCTCACATTCCATGGGTTGCCTCTTTGTTTTGTTGATTTTTTCCTTTGCTGTGCAGAAGCTTTTTAATCTTGATGAGGTCCCAAAGGTTAATTTTTGCTTTTGTTTCCTTTGCCTTTGGAGACATATCTTGAAAGCCGTTGCTGTGGTCGATGTTGAAGAGGTTACTGCCTATGTTCTCCTCCTGGATTTTGATGGATTCCTGCCTCATGTATTTTCTCCTGTATCATGTTTAATCCATCAAAAAACAAAGAATACAGATTTCACAGGTTTAAAGTCTATAAAATTGGTTAATATTGCTGCCTAACACTGGTTATGTTATTCTTGGTTTGCTGACTAATCACCTTTCTCATTATCCAGAAAGGTTTGGATCCTAAATAATGGTAAATTCACCAAGACAAGTGTGATCTTGAAGGTCCCTATTAAGGTAGTTTTTCCCTCTTTCCTAAGGTATACTTTTTTTATTTTACTGTGTATAATTAAAATAAGTCATTTATTCCTATCTGACTTAAATTAGTTGAAAATTCCAAAGCTAGGAAAAATTTTCTCAGGCTAGTATAATAATTCTCAGATATATTATCAGCACCCAGCCTGTAATATAATCTTATAATCTTTATAATATAATGGAATATGGGAAGTTTTCAGAATATTGGCACTTATCAGTAATGCCCTGATTTTCCAAAAGGATATACTGGAACTGACCTTAGGTGTCCTTAATGTATAAGTTCAGCAAAATTCTACACAGTATTTTAGAAATTATTGGCTTCTGTAGCCCCAAAACACTTATCAAAACAAAATATATCTGATGAAGCAGACATAGTAAATTAAGAAGTTTTAAAATGGGGATATAACAAGAGCAGAATCTCCAAGAAGTCAGCACAATGAATAGATAGGTGATCAATCAGGGATAGCAGATAATAAAATAAAATAATAGAAGTAAGCAATCACCTTTTAAGGATATACATCTCCTTTCAAGATTTTAAGGAATTGGTCCATGAATTGTCTACCTTAATCCCAAAAGGAGCACTATGGAAGAAGGTGAGATTCAGGAAATCTGCTGGTGGAGTACTGAATGAGAATAGCTATTATCATTATAAATTATAAGCCAATTAAATGCCTAGCTGGAATGGCCTAAGAAAACTTAAGTTATATCAAAAGTTTCTTAAAAGGTCAAATATAAGATAAAATTAAAGAGACAAAGGCCAAAAAAAAGCGCCCCAGGTTTATATAAGAACACTGGATAAAGGCAAACCAGGGAGGATGGATTTATCACTCTAAAGAAGACGAAGAAGAGGGGGAAGAAGGGAAGGTCATCTAATCCCACAAGGGCCATTGAAAGTGAAGTTAGTATTCACAGAATTATAGAAGCTGAGTCTACAGTTTTAATTATCACACACTGCTTGGGTAAGAGTCCTGATGGAAAGGCTATGTGAGATTTGGAGTGATGTGATTTCAAAAGACACCAAGATGCTGTATCATAGAGAAGCAGAGTAAACCAACTGGTGAAAACTTGCAGACCATTTTACAGGAGAAACAGAAAACAGGCCAATATTTTATCTTGAAATGGGATAGTTTTGAATTAACTGTGAATTTAAAATATTTAAAGAATTAATATGTGGGCACTGGATTAGAATTCTCTACCTATACATTATGTTTGTTTAGCAGTCCAGCTGATTTCTGGGAACATTTCCAAGATTAACATTTTATAATTCTAACAGTTGTAGATTATAAAACTTGGAAATAAGATTTGACTCAATATAAAGACTTTCTTAATAGAATCATAATGTAGATTGTTTAGGAATACAGACTCTTGAGACAGACTATCAACTTCAAATCTCAACTCTGCCATTTACTGTGTGACATTTGCCAAGTTACCCTTTCTGTGCCTCAGTTTGCCCATCTGTAAATCACAGATAACAGTCACAGCTAAATCATAAGTCTGTGTTGAGGAGTTAAAATGTGATTTAAAACACTGCCAGATATATACTAAATGCTGTTTAAATGTTAGCCATTATTACTATTAAAGTTGTTAGGAAACAGAACAGCATATCTTATAAATAATCACACTAGTTGGGGCCATGTTAGTCAATCTTGCTCACTGGGTAGGAGTCTATGATTCCATTATTTCTTTCTCTCTTCATCATAGAGAACAACCTAACAGGAAAGATAGGCATAAGGAAATAATCATACCTAAGAGAGTTCTATGTCTTCTTGCATTTATCCTATCACAGGGATAAGAGAGAATGGTGAAAGTGATAGTTTTCCCCACAGGAGAACAACTGACTTTTATAAATAAATATGAATTTAAGATAAAGCATAAATACTGTCATCCAGAAAATTTTGCACAAGGAAGAGTATTTAATGTAAGACACTGGATTAACATCATTTCCATTTTGCAGGGGGTGGGGTGAGAGGGATGCAGAGTGACATCTAGTCCAAAAAGCAGAAGCACCATCTGGAATAAAGCACAGGCTATGCATCTTCCAGCCTTTGCTTTCTACCAGCTTGCAGTGTGACAGTGGAGCTAAATCACTTTCTCATACACACTAAATCACTAGATTTAGAGGCATTGAAATTTCATCAGATGAATTAAAATTTATTTACTTTTCAAAATGTAAAAGCAAGGCTAATGTTTCCTTCTCTCCCTAGGCTTTGCCTATACCTCTTCTACAGTAATTATCATAATCTTCTAATTAATCTTACCTCTGAAAACAATGGTATCTTATCATTTCCATATTGCCAAACTTTTTTCACAGAAAGTGAAATCAAATATTTTTAAAATAAATGCATGAAGTTACTAGAAAAAGCCGAAAATACCGAATACTGTTAAATGAGCAAATGCTTTTGTTAATATTTCTTGTGTGCCCTCATTAAAGCTCTGAATTAAGATGACGTTTATACAAAAAAATTTAAACAATTAAGCTTAGACTCTGAGCTTATTGAAAATATGATTTCTTATTCATATCTGTACTCCCAGGTTCTTCTATACTCCCAAGCACATGTATAATAATAGGTGCACAAAAATGTTATAAAATACACAGTCTGATTGATTATTGAAAATTGATAAAACTACCTCAAATAACAATAATAATTTAAATAAAGTGTCAACATTTCTTAAGGCTTTTATAGTTCCCTGGGGTAAATACTAAAAATGCACTATTTTATTTAATCCTCACAGTGAATCCATGAAATACATATTATTACATAATGTGTGTGTCTCTTATAGGGACATCTGTTATTGGATTTAGGGCTCATCTAGATAATCCACCCAAGATCCATAAATTATTTACACGTTTGCAGATTTGGGGGTTAGGAAGTATATATATCTTTTGGGGGGGTCATTGTTCAACTCACAACACTGTTACAATAAATATCATAACTGAGTAGCCTAAGACACAAATTTATGGTCTTACAGTTCTGTATGTCAGAAGGCTGACACAGTCTCAATGGGTTAAAATCAAGATGTTGGCAGGACTATGTTCCTTTCTGCAGACACTATGAGTGAAACTGCTTCCTTGCCATTTCCAGATTCTAGAAGCTGCCCACATTTTTTGGCTCATGGTCTTCATCCTCTAATTTAAAGCCAGCATCGCTCCATTTCTCTGACCCTTCTTCTGTCATCACATCTGTCCCTAACAGCTAAGGAAGGTTTGTTTTGTTTTTTACTTTTAAGGACTCGTAATCAGATTGGGCACACGTGAATAACCCAGGATAATCTTCTCATCTCAAGGACTTTAACCACATCTACAAAGTTCCTTTTACCATGTAAGGTAAATTAAAGGTTTCGGAAGCTGGGACATGGATGTATTTAAGGGGCCAATATCCTGCCTCCTGTACAATGCCTAAGACCTGGTATTGCTTCAGAACCACGTTTGAAGACATGTTTAAAGATTAGTGGTGTTACTGCACTCACAGGAGCTGAAGACAATGTCCTTATCAATGTACTCTATCAGGGCTGTAGTCTCTGCTCTGCTGGTAAGCTCTGCTCACAACTGTTTCCAATATAAGTTCCAGACCAGGACACAATGGCTCCTTAAAGTGCCATGATGCTAGACAATTATTCCACAGGATCATCATCACCCACAAAAAATTAATCTACACCATCAGTATTATACTGCTATAAAAACAGTAATATAAATATTTACCTAAGGGGCAATATGGCCACCAGGATGGGTGAATTGAGACAGACTTCGGGTGTCCCCTGACTCATAGACCCTAAACTACCTATTACGCTTCAACTTGGTTTGTTGTCAAGGCAAAATAACAGGTCATATTTTTTTGGTAAAAGTGACATTGCCTGGTGAGGGTCTTTGGTGAAGTTCATCCTAGTCTAACTGAATAGCTTTTAAAAGCTGAACTTATTGTAGATCATATGATGCCAATTTCCTTTCAAAAATTTATTTTAATAACAGCCAAAATTGGTCTCTGTTGGATGAAACTTAAAAAGCTGACTAATACAGAAACATTTTTAGTCTGTTCAACATGTTACATTTTATCATAGAAAAGGCTTAGTCTTTCAGTGTGATGTTAATTCCCTCAGACACTTCCATTTTGCCTCCATATGTTGAAATATTTTAATTATAATATTGCTGTTTTCCATCAAGTGCATGACCTAATATGTCATTTCTCTTTGATGTCTAGTTATTATCTGGCCTAAGTGGACCAAAATAGAAGAAAAGAAAATTTTAAAAAGATAGATTTAGTCTAAAGAATGACAAAAATAAAATGGATTGTCTATAGCAGGTCATAAGAGAGACATTATGGTCTATTAAAATGACCTTCTGCAATTGGATTAACCTCTCTCTGCATCAGTTTCTACATTTTTATTGTAACAAATAGGGATATGAAATCAATTACTATATGTAAAAACATAACATTATACCTCTAATTTAGCAGGTGATTGGTAAATGTCTAATTATTGATATAACAGATTTTGATAAAATTATTTCATATTATTGTTTATAACTTTCAATAGTAAATTTGGAAGAATATTTTGAAAGATATCAAAATCTTGTGCAAAAGCTGACTATCTGGTTCAGAATGTTTGCTGTATGTAGTTGGGGTACTATGAAGGGCAAGCATAAAGCCACAGTATTCTAAGATCCAAGTCAGAATGGATCCCTACTGGTTGAATATATAATAACAACACTTTCACTCTTTAAAATATTTCTGTTTGGGGGAGAAAAAGAACTATGAGTTAAAGGGCTGCCTAGTGAAACAAAAAAGCTCAGTGCTTAATTTATTATACCACTGCTTTTCTTAATCTATAAAGAGTACCTCTTGCAGGGACCTGGAAGAGTAGAGCCAAGCCCATGATGCAAATCTTAAACATTTATAATTATTAGTTCCAGATTTAGGCTTTGAAGTCTTTATCACTCAGAGTCCAAGTAGGAAAACAGAAAACTTCCCTAAGAATGAACTTAAAGGAGATTTTGTTATACAAGTAATGAGATGTCTAAGAAGTCAAGTTGAGTATATAAAGGCAACCCAGAAATTAGCAACAGCAGGAAACTACTACCAACCTAGGTTGCACAGACAAGGGGAGGAGGCATTTTGAAATTCTAGGGGCTGAAGTCACTGGAGAAAGCTAGAAAACATATTAACCCTGCCTGGTGTGAACTGCTGCTGTAGATATACACATTGGCGGGAGACACCATCCAAGGCAAAGAAAAGGAAAAGAGAAAGAGGAAAGAAAAGAAAGAGAAACACCATCTAAGGCAGAGAAAGTGAAAAGAGAAAGAGACAAAGAGAAGAGAAAGAAACAAACATCACCCAAGGCAGAAAAAGAGAAAAAGAAAGAAACACCACTCAAGACAGAGAAAGAGAAAACAATAGAAAGAAAAAAAAGAAAGAGAAAGAAAAGCCACCCAAGCAAAGACAGAGAAAATTACCATGACCTCCTTCCACCCTTCAATCTCCTGCAAGAACCATGTGCTGGCTGAACCCAGTTAAAAGTCAGCTGAGTAAATGCAGTCCATAGAGATTGGGCACTGTAAAAAAGACCAGGGGAGAGAAGAAAAAAGAAAAAAAAGGAAAAAAATGAGAAGAGAAGAGAGGAAAAGAAAAGAAAAGAAAAAAGAAAAGGAAAGGAAAGGAAAAGAAAAAAGGAAAAGAAAAGAAAAGAATAGAAAAAAGAAATCTGAATGCTAATAGGCTCAGAGCTGGTCTCAGCCCAGAGGGCCTTTGTCAGTTCTCAGAATGGACCTTGTTCTTACAAAACGTTCAGAACAGTAGAATAGGAAGTAAAGGTATCACAGGTATTCCTGAAAGTTCTATAAGCTTACCTTTCTCTCTCTGTTTCTATTGAGTCCATCATGAAATCCTCTTGATTTTACTTTATTCTCCACCATTGCATTTCTAAACCTATATTATTGTGCTGGCTTCCTAAATAAGCTCTCCGTATTTTATACTGTGAAAAACTTGATGGGGCTTATCAGACAAAAATTCTTTTCAAATTACAAATCATATTATATCACTCTTCACTTATCATTTAACTCCTCATTGTTTTCCTGTAACTCCTGGAATAAAGATCTGTATCTATCACTTGACATATAAGGCCTTATGTAGCCTGGCCTCTGTCTGTCTCCCCAGGTTCGCTTTTGGCTGCTCTCTTTCTCACATTCTGGAGTTTTTATAGTTAAAAGAAATGTACCATTCTACCTTTTATTAGATGGTCATCATACATGATAATCCCTTTGCTTGTAATGCCATTTACCCAACTGCCTTTTTTTTTTTTTTTTTGGATCAACACTTCCTAACTCCTATGTCTTTTTAAAGCACTGTGTGCCTTTCCTCACAATTGGTTACTACATATTATAATTAGATGTTTCAAATGAGGGTAGTAATTCATTGATGCTTATTTTGCCCCAGAGGTCCAAGAGACTTTCTCTTTAATACTACCAATGTCATTTTCTGGGTTTTCCTTCCTGTGCAAGTCTTTGTCAAAGTTCCCCTGACTGAAATCACTTTGAGGAGTTCCAACTGTCACCTGCCAGGACTCTGACTGGCACATCCTTTTCTAGTTTTGCAGAGCAGTTTTTTTCTTCTTTGATATGGGTACTAAATCTCAGTGTGAATCAGGGACTAGAATAGAAAGTCTAGATATATATTGAGACGTACACAGTCAATTGATTTTTGACAAAAATGCCTACACAATTCAATGAGTGAAAGGATAGTCTTTTCAATAAAAGATGCTGAGAAGTTAAACAACCATATGTAGAAAAAAGAAAAAAGAAAAAAGACTAGATTCTTGACTCATACTATATACAAAAATTCACTTGAAATAGATCATAGATCTATATGTAAAAGCTAAAATTATAAAATTTTCAGAGGAAAACAAAGGAAAATATTAATCACTTTGGGTTTGACAATGATTTCCTATATGTGACACAAAATATATAAACTATAAAAGGAAAGTTAACAAATAAGACTTAATCAAAATTAAAATCTCTACTCTTCAAAATACACTCTTGAGAAAATGAAAATGTATTTCATAAACTGGGAGAAAATATTTGCAAAATGAACATCTGGAAAGCACTTATATCTAGAATATGTAATTCCTTGTGCTAAATATTTGAATTAGTAAATATATGGATAGCAAATTATCACATAAAAATACATTCAACTAATCAACCATTAGGGAAATGTAAGTGAATTCCATATGAAAGTCCACCATATTCATAGTAAATAGCCAAAATTTAAAATACTGACCATACAAAGTTTTGAATTAAACTCTCATACACTTCTGGTGGGAATGTAAAATGGTGCTACTATTTCAGAAATAATTTGACAATTCCATAAAATGTTAAACATACATTTATCATACTACCTCAAACATTATTCTAGGTATTTAACCAAGATAATTGAAACCATACATCCATAAAAGTACTGTATTCAAATGTTCATGAAAGTTTTATCTGTAATACCCCAGATCTAAGAACAATTCAAATGTCCATCAAAAGATGAATGAGTCCAAAAAAAAAATTGTGGCTTATCATACAATGGAGTACTATACACCAATAAAAAGAAATCAACTATTGATACATGCAACATGTCTAAATCACAAAATAAGTATACTAAATGAAAGAAGCAAGACTAAAAAGATAACATATAATTTTACATATACCAAATTCTGTAAAATGCAAACCAATCTATAGTGGTAGACAATAGATCAATGACAACACAGAATGAGGTAAAGGAGGGTTGATAAGAAAGAAGAGACTAAAAAGGAACATGAAGAAATTTTAGGAGGTGACAGATATGTTTACTAACTTGACTATGAAAATGATTTCATCTATTTATATATGAAGATGGTTTCATCTCTCTCTATATATTTTCTATATATGAAGATGACTATGAAGATGGTTTCATCTATATATATATTTTCTAAAATGAATCAAAATTTACACTGGAAACATGTACAGCTTAAGTATATAATTATATCTCAATAAAGTTATGAAAGAAAGAGGTATACTCTTAAAAAAACTTACTCTTAAAAAAAATTTGAGATCATTTTATACTAATATAAAAATATAAATAATTAAATTATGATATATCCATCATTGAATTATAAACCAAATTATTGTAATTATTTATTTAATTATTTACATAATTTCCCACTGATATATATTATAATTATTTCCAGTCTTTTGATGTAAATAACACTCCGGTAATAACCAAACTTGTATAAAATTATTTAACATGTGCACAAGAGTAACATAAGATAAAGGCACAGAAGTAGACTTATGAGATCAAAGATTATATATAATATATATTAGATATGATATATTACGTACATATATGATATATGTGATATATGATATGTATGATATATGATATATGTGTTATATATACATATACATATATGTACACGTGTATGTACATATATATTAGATATGATATATTATGCTCATATAACATATATGTTATATATATTATATTATATTATATATATTATATATTATAATTATAATCTAATATTATAGTATATAATCTTAATTGGCAAATTGACTTCCATAAGATTTGAACAATTTGCTCTCCCATAGCTTTTTATTTTTCAATTAGTCACATTCTACTTCAATTTCTCTTTCCTACCTGAAGCCTTCCCCCACATTTCTGAAAATGTATTCCTTCCATCAAATTGTCCTTTTAATTCTGTGACTAAAATATTTCTCAAATTTCACTGGTCATGCTTTAGGACTTCTATTAAGACACTCAGAATCTTGTAATAGAGTCTTAACTGGTCACTCTGGCACCTCTTTTTCCTCTCCATCTTTCACACAGTCACCACCTGTCTCAAATCATAGAATACTCACACCACCACTTTGATGATGCCTGTTTCCTCGGCAACCACAGAACCCATACATAAATATGTACAGCTTTACACATCTGAAGCCAGCTAGTCTTTTACATTTCTTCCTCCAACATGATTTCCACTGCCCATACATGTTGCTTTTAACCTGCACCAAAATGGTTGTGTCTGCCAAACACACCACTCTGTCACACTACTATGTCTTTCAACATGTATTTCTCTTTATGAGGATGCCTCCTCCCACTCTTTTCTCTGAGTAGGAAATTCTTACTTGTCAAGAGTCAACTAATTGCAGCTTAACTGATATTTAACTGGTATTCTTGAAGTTGCCCTATACACTGTTCCTTCAAATAATCACACACACACACACACACACACACACACACCCCAAAAAAGAACAAGAGAAACGCAGAAGAAGAAAAGAAAAAGTATGAAAAAGAAAAACTCTGAAAAAAAGACGAGTTTTGAAGGCAATCTTATTAACTGAAAGAGTCATAATGCTGGGTTGAGAAATCACAATTCTTGATCAATAAAACCTTATTTTTGCTGCATTAGCAAATCCACCTTACCTTCCCAAGACACAACTATGAGAAAACCAATGGGTTTAAGATAGTGAGGGGAAATAGCGGCAATAAGAAGCTTCCGAATTGGCATACATGCTAGGGGTTGGGATTTTACACTTACTAAGTTTTACTTAAAGTGTTGGAAAATGAAAATTAAGAGATAAAATTTATGTCAGGTTACTTGCAATCTACATATCGTCAGTAGACTCTGGATATTGGGCCTTTTGTCCAACTGTAATTCTGTAGCCTTTTTTTTCTTTTTTTTAGTCACCATTTAATTACAGAGTATTTGGAACCAAGAGGAAAACCACAGTATTTGGGGCAAGTACTGGGTCTTGACAGGTCCCTTTTCTTTGATGAGCAAATAGAAAAATAATTAACAATATTCTTATTAAGAAAAAATGTAAAAGTAAACAAAAACCATAATTGACATTCAGAAAAAAAGATACCACTCAGGTTTATTTACTATAGGTATCAGAATACATTTTAGAAAGTTATTTTTATAGTCTTACTGAGATAGAACAGGGCACAAATGTTTTAAAAGAAAAAAAATCATTTCAGGGGAAGAAGAAAACAAATTGTACTCTTTCAAGGAAATTAAAACTTTATAGTAAAATTAAAATCCATGGTGTTGTCAAAAGAGGAGAAAATTAACCCCCAAAACTAGGAATTATAAAAATAGACTCTAACTATATGAAATGAGAGAAGGAAAGAGGAGAGGAAGAAAGAAAATCAGCATTTTGCCAGCAGATATGGAGAAACAAATCATATTTCTAAATAGTATGACTGTCATAAATAGCTGAAGGATGTCAAATAGATTAAAGGGTTATGAGTAGAAAAAATATAGTAGAGTAAACCAGGAACTATGTAATGTTAAAATAATTTCAGGAAGAGGAACAAATTCCTAAGAACTAAAACAACAATCGAAAAAGGCAACTCTATGAGCCATTAGCAGTCAGCCTTCTTGGTGGGTGGAAGAATAAGTGCCTAAGGTCGCTAAATCCTGAAGGGAGGATTGACACAATACTAGCATATCCTCTACAAATATTGATAGAGCTCTAGTTTACTACAGAGTAAATGAAAATCTAATTCGAAAAAATTTTGTAACTTGACCAATAGAAGAGTGATAAGAACCCAAATTACAGATTTCCTGCTCATGGTATGCTTTTTATAGTATTTCCTGGCCATCATAGACATTTTTTTCTTGTTTCACAAATATCAAGTATTAAAACTTTATTATTAAAATATCTAAGGTCTTATCTCACTCAAGATTAGAATAATAATGCAAAAATTTGAAAGGTGGTTAATGATTCTACATCCTTTGCTTAAGAATGGTTATTTAGTTATTGACCAATCATAATTTCTGTGTCAATCTGATCTTTGGAATAACTCTTACTCTACTGTAAATCATGGCTTTATAGCAAGAAATTCCATATGTAATATTAACATAGAATAGATACATATTATTTAGTAAATCAACAGGAGTTTAAAGATATTTAAATTTTATCTAATTTGTTTAGAATGATTAGTTTCAATGAAAATTCAAATAAAAATGTATTTGTATATAATAAAAATATAAAGTAATATATATTGACATATAACATTTAATGAAGAATTTAAAGTATTTTGTAGAAATTCAGCAATTTCTAAAAGGATGATGATAGAGAAAGTATATAATTTTGTAATATATTAGCATTTTCTAAAGTAAGAGGTATTTGAGACCCAGAAATATTATTTCAAAACAAAATTAAAACTTAAAGGAGATATGGTAATGATAGTAGGAGTAAGAGGTTATGTGAAACCTCTCAGAGGTAATGATTTAAAAATCTGAATAAAATATTAAAAAAATTAAGGAAACTTAAGAGTCTAAGAGGTCATATGAGAGTTTACACTTGAAAATCTGCAACTAGAAGATGTTAAAATTATGACAGTGTAGGATTCTGGCCTGTAGGCCCTGCCAGATCTCCACAGCTATTGCAGGAGAGCATGGGCAGTAGAAAAGCCTCATCTGAGTAAAATACATCAAGCAGAAAAAGACAATTATCATACAGTTTCACTCAAATGTGGAATACAAGGAATAGCATGGAGGACCACAAGGGAAGGAAGGGAAAACTGAATGGGAAGAAATCAAAGAGGGAGACAAACCATGAAACACTCCAGACTCTGGGAACCAAAATGAGGGTTACAGAAGGGAGGGGGGGTGAAGGGATGGGTAATAAGGAGGGCAGATGTTGTGATGAGCACTGGGTGTTATACACAACCAGTGAATCATTGGACCCACTACTTCACAAACTGATGATGTACTATATGCTGGCTAACTGAACATAAAAAAAGAAAAGAAAAGATTAACTCACCCTTATCAGTTCAAGTTCCAGAGATAAGAACTCAGGGCTGAAAAACATAAATTTAAAGGGTAATTTTAATCAGCAAGAGAACTACAGAGGAAATATCTAAAATCTGAGCATTAACTCTGCCCCAAACATTAACTGAAAGTTGAAGTGTCCATTTACAGCAAATATTCCAAAGTCCCTAATGAGGAAGGACAAAGGTTATAATTGTACTGGGGCCAGTTTGTATTTTTTTTTTTAACTGAGTATATTTCCCAACAGAACTGATAGAGCAGCAGAAAGCTGAAGCCTTTTAAGCTAAGAAATTGATAAAATCTAGTGGCTGCATGGCATGAGGAAGACAAATTTTGCAGTGTGAATTAGGTAAGTTAGTTAACTGCCTATTAGAGCATTAAACCAAAATCATCATAAGAATACAACACAATCCAGTTGCCACAATATATCTATTATAATACTAATTTTTCAACAAAAAATTTCTAGACATGATAAGAAACAGGAAAATATGACTCATACTTTTGGATAAAAAGTTGTCATGAGAATATGATTTTGACTAGATCCACATGTTGGGTTTAAAAAGATATCATAGCAACTAATATAAATGTTTTCAGAGAATTAAAATATTTTCAAAGAATTGAAGAAACATTATGGTATCAGTGAAAGAACCATAGAGAATTTCAACAATTAGAAACCTTAAAAAAGAAAATTGTTAGGACTGAAATATAAAACTAAATGTAAAGTTAGAATTCTTTGCATCTTCCCTGCAAATTTATAGTCCATTCACAGTTCAGGGCATTATCAGAAATTTGGGCAGAGTTTAGGAAGAATTTAAGGCTCTCCACCAGCAGATTCCTCCACTCTGAAAATCCTCTCCTTCACTTTTCATGTTGACTATTCCTGTACAAGTCTACTATCTTGTTTTTATAAAGGACTGATATTTTTTAAAGATTTATTTATTTATTTGAGAGAGAGAAAGTGTATGCATGTCTGCATGGCAGGAGGTGGAGAGGTTGAGAGAGAATCTCAAGCAGACTTCTCACTGAGTGTGGAGCCTGATGTGGGGCTTGATCCCTGGACCCTGAGATCATGACCTGAGCTGAAATCAAGAGCCAGTCACCTAACCAACTGAGCCACCTGGGTAACCCTAGACTGAAATTTTCTATTAGAGTTTTAGTTAATCATATGGCATGGATGAAGTCTGCCTTTCAAGTAGTGCTTTTTCAGTGTTTTGTTTTCTTTTTTATGAGGATGTCTATAGATTACAGTTATCTGCAAGATGGTTGGTTTAACAGGAATTACTTGGTCATCATGGAAGCAGAATCTTTTGATCTGTTCTTGACATACATTTATTCATTCAGTTATTCGCTCATGCAATTATTCACTGAATTATTCAACAAATATTTTTAAATATTTCATTGAATTATTCAATAACATATTTGTTAGTATTTGATAGCAATGTGTATCAAGCTTGTTCAAAACTGTGAAGATGACATTGAGCCAGAGAAAGACCTTTTCCTATATTAATGAAAGAGACAGAAAATAGATATGAATACAAGCACATTAATTACACATGAAAATAAATTCAATAGAAAAAGTAAAAGAGGGCAAAGGTGGGGGTTGGGGGTACATTTTTCACTAGGAAATAAAGGAAGTCCTGTATGAGAAGATGAAATTTGAATTGAAGCATGGAGAAAGAGAAGAGGGAGCATACAATCAACTGTGATACTATATCTTACACCGGAGGAACAGCAAGAACTAATGTCTAAAGGAGGCTTTGAGAGAGGTTCCCAGTTTATGAGTAAGTGGTTTTAGAACTGCTAGCCTTAGTAAATAAAAATACACTATGCCAAGTTAAATTTGAAGAAGTTGCCATGAGATGTATTATTTAGTTTAACTGCAATGGAAAGCACTAGAAGATTTTAAGCAAGATTGATATAATCTGTTTTTTAAGTTAAATTTAAAAAAAACCATAATTACAGAATTCAAAGATTAAATTGGATAAACAAAAATCTGGATGCTTTATAGCAGCAAATATTTTTTAACTCATTCATGCTAAAAGTGGAAAAGCAGGAATGTACACGGTAGGTTCACACAACACAATAGGAAGTCAGCTAGCTGGAGTTAAGGGTTTATATTAAACAGAATATAGAAGTAGGCTTAGTATAGTTGAAAAAGGGCCTTGAAAAATGACCAAGATACACCTTATTTTGGTAGGCATTGGGGAGATGAGACCAAAGTATTGTTAATAGATCAGATCTGGAGTATGTCTGTGGAAATGGCAATAAAAACATCAAGACTTCTGTTTCCCACAATGTGGCAGACTAGAAATTTTAACAAGCCTATTTGATTGAAGCATAGGGAATGGAGAGCAGATGAAGATAATTTTGATTTGTTTCACTTTGGGTGCTAATAGAAAATTGAAGTGAATTGCCTTGTGAAGAGTTGGAGTTAACGGTCTGGAGCTCAGAAGTAATCTGGTTAGATATGGAAATTTAGTTATTAAACCTATTATAAAAGTGGGTTTTATCACCAACAGATTGTAGCAGTGAAGAAAAGTGGTCTGACCACTAAGCCTTGGATATGTAAGAACTGAATAAGGAATTAGCAAAATTAATATAGAAGGCATAATAGGAAAAGTGGAAAACAGACTTCAGAAAGAGGTTTTATAGGAAGGCACTGAATTCACATTCATTATCACTTCATTCTCTAAGGCTTGCGCTTGGCAGGTGCTTACTTAGTATTTGTTGAGAAGGTTATAAGATCCTCCTGTATTGTAAATTATTCACAGAATAAAAATTAAGTTACCACAACTTTTAATTTGACAGAGTTAGAAATTTTATTAGAAATTTAAAAAGTGGGAGTTTTTAACCTATGGACAATTCTTATTTAACAGCCAGTATTTTATAGCTTTTCCCTTATCTATAAAGAATATTCCAAGATTCACAATGAAAATATACACCTCTCACTTCATTCTTATATTTTATAGGTCATAAAACACAGAACTGAAGTATGTAATAGTAGTGGGATGGCATCTTATAAATGAACAAAGTACACAGTATTAATGAACAGTCTCAGCTAAATTTGCCCATTTAAAAAGAATGTCTAGAAAACCAGACCTAAAATATAACAATTTGGGAACTAATCTGCTGAAAGACAATTACTTTAATCAATAAGGTTTTTGTTTTATTTAGATTCCTATATTCTAGGAAATATGTGAAACAATCCTAACATCACTTTGAGATTGTGCTACATCTATCATAGTTGATCTTACAGTTGATATCAGTAGTTCTCAACAGGGGTGATTTCCCCACCATGAGACACTTGGCACTGACTACGGATATTTTTGTTTTTCCCATTTAAGAGGGCAAGGGGATGGAGTGGGGACAGTGCTACTGGCTTTAGTAATGGAGGCCAGGGATACTACTAAGCACCCTGCAACACGCAGGACAATATCTCATCATAAAGAATTATCCTACCAAGCAGTGTCAGCATCGAAGAGCCCTGTATATCAAAGTCTGTGGTTCCAGAGACAGTCATAAAATATACCTGGGTCAAAACCCTCTTTACAGGGACAAAATTTTTCACCCAGTGCTGAGATCTTGAGGCCCCTTCAGAACTGTTTTTGCCTGCTTGGATTTATAGTGGAGGCCTTTTCCTTCATATATTCTCTACTCCTAAAACTGTACAGGAAGCTTGAAAATGTTTTGCATATTTCCCAAAAGCTAAAAAATAGTTTAAAGATCCTTCGTCACATCTCCTTTGCTAGATGCATTCATGGCATATTTGTGTCGTTTTTTCCATGTACTTTATTTTTCCCTTTCTTCCATCAAGCAGTAGGTGGTCAACTAGCTTAGATAGTTAGCATCAAATTCAGTCTATAAATTTGTTACTATTTTTTCTATCTTTGTGTCAATGTTAAGTGTATGATACCTATGATCTTATCAGTATTAACACATTTTTCCATGCTCACTCTTGTATAAAAAGGCAACAATTTTCAAATGTCTTTTACTGGTTACCTTGTCCCCTTTTTATATAGTCTTATGTGAAGTCCCAAATGTAAATAAAAGACTTAGTGCCAAGTCACCTTTACTCCCTAATTCTATTGTCCTTACCCCTTTACCTCATCTTCTTAAACAAGCAATATCTTTGCAAAACACCTGGGGCTAGAAGAAATAGTACTTGAAAGACACTGTAATAATATATTAAAATAATTGCACAAACATTGCCCTTCTCTACCGAGAAAGTCCTTGTTGCTGCTAAACAGAATTTTTGGCTGGCAGTCAGCAAGCCATGCATCGGTTTCAAATGTTCCTACATGAACAGGTGTATCAAAATCCAAGTCTGGAATACAAGAGTCCCTTTGGGGACATTAATTTATAATATATAATAGCATGGGTTGTTCAAAGCTGGATTGTGTATTAATGGGAATGACCATTTTCTCTTTGCCTCAACTAATCTTTGCTGAACTTGCTCCCTTGCTATTATCCATGAAATCTCCTGAATTTGATCCTTGCCATCGCTAATCTACCCTACTTCTGATGAGGGTAGAGGCAGGACACATCTTCTTAGCTGTAGAGTCCCCTGCCACTCTTGCCCTAAATGACACTTAGAAAAAAATAGACATAGAGGTCATTTGACTAAAGGTAAGGTTCTAAATCTTATGGTGATATAAAGCAAATTATGTCTGAAAAACTATTTGGCTTTATTTCTGCTTATCAAAAGCATGTTTAAAAGTAACAATATTAGGGGTCACTTGAGGGTTAAGTGTCTGACTTCTGCTCAGGTCATGATCTGAGTGTCCTGGGATTGAGCCCCACTCCAGACTTCCTGCTCTTCCGGCAGTCTGATTCTCCCTTGCCCCCTGCCTCCCCCTCATCTGCATTTGTGCTCTCTGTCTTAAATAAATAAACGAAAGCTTTAAAGTAATAATCTTAAAACTGAGATAAAGTGATAATTTAACCAAAAGAATGCATAAAATAAAAAGATATTACCAATGAAAGAAGAACTAAATTCAAATTACATTTTCATATTGAAAATTGTTTTCAGATAAGGGATTTCAGAAGAGCACAGCCATCCAAGACCTATGCTTTTGTCTTTGTGCCACTCTCTCTTCTCCACACATTTTATAACCTAATTGTCTTGCTTCTTTCATGTAAGAAAGACAAATCTCTTTTTTCAAAAAAATCACTTTTTCATTTGTCAAATATGTCATGAACACTTATTGTGTGTATTGTATATGGAAGATAAAATGAAGCAAATAAACTGTAAGACTCTTATATCCAACCAGTATAATTCAGTGCCTATATTGGATGAGGCACTATTCTAGGTATCTGGGATACAACAACAAGCAAAACAGGCACCACCTTACCCTTATGGATTCTAGTGGAAAGTATAATTCCTGTTAGTGAGAAGGTATAATTCCTGTTAATGAGAAGGAAAGTTGGAAAGAAATAGGTATGTAGATCATCAAAAATAAGAAGTTGTGGCCCTCACAGTTGTTCCTTAACTGTACATATAGGTATAATGAATTAGTCTATTGTAATAATCTGCTTATTTTCTATTTCCCTCATTAAAACAGTTTTCAGTCACTAAAGAAAATCAGCAGGACCCTGTATATGAGTGCATGCCAGCTCCCTATGTAAAACTGATAAAAGTAAAGCTGATTAAATTGGAAAGAAAGGGCCATATGTCACCAGCATCTTGGTCAATCTAAATTATCCCTCGGTCACCCACAAGAACTCTGTGGGGCACAGATTAAAAACCACCATTGAAAATGCTATGGACGGAGAATATTGTTTACTGTGGGTGGCAAAGTGCCCATGAACTCAAATACTTGTTGAATGAATAAGTACCACTTTTGAGAAAAAGAGCTTTTTAAATGCTGTCATGTAAACGTTTTCATAAAAGACATGAGACTCAGGCTGTCATTTAAGAGGCTTTTAGCTTGATGTAAAGAAGAAAAGTGAGTTTGTCTTGAAAAAGAGTGTAAATAAAGAAACGGACAGGGAAGCACAAATGCATGGTGGGGAGGGGGCAGAAGGAGATCACTGCGGGGAGAAGAGGTAGACACATGTTGAAAACAGTATGTTGGTACTCTATAGGTAATGGGTCATTAAGAATAGATACTAGCCAGAAAGAAATGGAATTGACCAGATCAGACCACTTCCTTAAGGTTAGTCTCCAAATCTGCACTCTATATCATGACCATTTAAATATATTTCATAAAATGCAAAGTAGTATGCATGCTTTATTTATGAATTGTAGGTCATTTTACAATTCTGTGCAGTTAGTGTCAGATTATTTCAGCTAGAAACACTGAGATGCAGTCAAGGTTTCTTCTAACTCTAACATTTATGAGTTTTTAAAAAAGATTTTATTCATTTATTTGATAACAGAGAGAGAGATCACAAGTAGGCAGAGGTAGGCAGAGAGAAAGGGGGAAGCAGGCACCCCACTGAGCAGAAAGCCCAATATGGGGCTTGATCCCAGGACCCTAAGATCATGACCTGAGCCAAAAGCAGAGGCTTAATCCACTGAGCCACCCAGGCACCCCAAAGATTTATGATTTTTAAGCTTAGAGATGGATAGTCATTGTTGTGTACATATTTATTCTAGTTAAATTAAAAATAAGGGTTCATGCAATTGTTCCTTTTTTGACTGGTCATATTCAAATAATCAAACTTAATTTATCTTTTAAAAATAGAATTGCATTAACAGTGTTCAATAGTACTTCCATTCTATTCGAAAAGCTATAACTCATGAAGAAAATGGACTTCGAGAAGCACTTAGGAAGGACAAGTACAGCAATATGAATCGTATACATGTCCTCCTAGGAAAGCAGTTATGTTTAAAATTCTTACAAATCATGGTTTATAGTGGTTGTTTTAGAATGAGAAATGAGTATATTACTGTACATATATTTTTATGGCTTCATAAAGCTAAGCACTGCTTAAATGTATAAAGGAGTCATTATGTCAACTAAATGACTTCTCTTCCCCTAGAGTAGGTTTTAAATATCTGAGCCTCACAAACACTCGCTAGCTTTTCCTTGTCCTTTAGAGAGACAATTCTGAAAGAGATATTTCACAGTGTTTGATCTATAATAATTAAAAGAAAAACATCTTCTTTTTTCTTTGAGCACCAGCAATTTGAGCTTCAGTTAATATAAAAAATGAAAACTTCATAATTACTGACCTGAGAAATTTTCCAAGCAGGAATGAGGAATTACCCATTAAGGAATCCAATTGATTGGCTTTCCACTAATTCTTCTCCTCTTAAAAATTTTCTATAACACACTTAAAAGGTATAATCTGCCAAGTAAGTAATTAAATGATCATTATCTACAAAGGTGCATATTGACTCTCCTTCCAAATAACTCAGCAGATTTATCCAGAGCTCTGAGCCCTATTTCAGTTCCACTGAACTCAACAAATGTTTGCTTGATCAACTACTATATGCTAGATATTGTAGCGGTGACAAAAATGAATTATGTCTCAGTTTATTTCCTCAAAGAGTTTCCAATCAAGACAGAAAGCAAGAAATATATAAATAGCCAGAATCCAGGCCAGAGGAAAGGTATAAACAAACTGTTCTGGAGAAGCCAAAGGAAAAAAATTCACTTTCCACTGCAGAGAGGTAAGGCAATTAGGGAAGGATTCATGAAGGAGGCTGTATTTCAGTACATTGGGTTTCAATAGGTAGAAGGGCGTTAAGAAAGAGGCATCATGGACTGAGAGAAAAATAAGAGCAAAAGTCTTGAGTTATGATACTTCAGATTCTTCTTCAGTGCTGCCTGATCTTGTGAACTTCCTCCCTGATAAAGATGATTCATAATGGATAAGGTTTTCTATTTTACCCTGAGGCCAGTGGCCAGCTATGTATATAGTGCTAGTAAGACTAGGGCTTCTGGAATCAGAGAGATTTAGGATCTGATTCCAGCTGAGCTGCTTACTGGCAGATATGCTACATACTATTCCTGAGTCTCAGTTTTCTTATCTGTGATATAGATCTAGTAATATCTACCTTAAAAGGCAATTGGGAAAATTAATTTTAAAAACCTCTATAGAGAGCAACTACTAAATAAAATCATATGAAAGGATATACCACAAAAAGAGTATGAATAAATTAAAATGGAATCTTAAAATACTCCACAGACCTAAAAAAAAGTTTGATCAGCCCACAATAAGGCAAGAAACAGAAAAAACAAAAAGAAACTAATAGTGAAGAGGTAGACTTGAGCTAATAGCCCCAAACTTGAAGCAGCTCAGATGTCCTTGAACAGGTGAATGGTTAAATGCTAAATAACCTCTGGTACATATAAACCATGGAATACTACTGATCAGTAAAAAAGAATGAATTATTAATATAAGCAACAATTTGGAAGAATCTCAAAGGAATAATGATGAGTGGGGAAAAAAAAACAATCCCAAAGGTTTTATATTGTGTGATTTCATATATATAATATTCTTGAAATGACAAAATTATACAAATTGAGAATATATTAGTATTTTGCCAGGAGTTAAGTATTTGGGGTTATAAAAGAAAACACTAGGGATCTTGCAATGGATATGTCCAATATCTCAGGTGTGAAGGTTGATGTGAAGACACACATGTGATAAAATTGTACAGAATTAAAAACATGCGCACACACACACACACACACACACACACACAAGTAAAAGTAAAATGGGGTAAATATGAATACTTCAGAATTGTCTCAATATCAGGATCTTCTTTGTGATGGTATACTCTATTTCTGTAAGATGTTACCATTAAGGGAAACACAATGAAAGACACAATTGCATATAAATCTACATTGTCTCAAAATAAAAAGTTTAATTCAAAACCAAAATAAAACAAAACTCCACAGACCTTGTAGTAGTTTGCTAGGACTGCCATGATAAAATACCAGAGTTTGTGGCTTAAATAACACAAATTCATTTCCTCAAAATTCTGAAGGTTTGAAAGTCTAAGATAAGCTCTCAACAGCTTTGGTTTCTTCTGAGGCCTTTCCCCTTGGCTTGTGGATTGCTGGCTTTTTTTTGTGTCCTCACATGGTCTTTCCTCTGTGTGCCCATGTCTGTATCCAAGTTTTCTCTTCTTATAGTGACATAAGTCATATTGGTTGGGGCCTACCCTGAAGATCTCATTTTTAACTTAATTACCTCTTCAAAGTCTTTATCTCCAAATGTGGTTACATTCTGAGGTATTGGGGTTTTGGGCTCCAACAAAAGAATTTTGGGCAGAGTGTCAGTCTAGCCTACACAGACTTAAAACAATAAAGATATAGCAGAACACATAGGAGGAAATTTTCTTGGCATTTGATTTAGCAGTAATTTCTTGGATATGATACCAAAAATACAGGCAACAAAAGGAAAACAGATAATTTATACTACATCAAAATTAAAAACTTCTGTGCATCAAAGGATATGACCAAGAGAATGAAAAAACAACTCATAGGCTGGGAGAAAATAGTTGGAAATCATAAATCTGATAATGGGTCAATATTCAGAATATATAAAGAATGGCTACAACTCAACAAGAAAATAAATAATCCAATGAGAAAATGGGCAAAGGACTTAGATGGATATATCTTCAAAGATATATAAATGACTAGTAAGCACATGAACAGATGCTAGTATCATTAATCATTGGGGAAATGCAAATAAAAACCACAATGAGATATCACTTCCCATCCATTAGGTGGCTACTAACAACAACTAAAAAACAAAACAAAACAACAGAAAATAATGCTTGTGCACTATTGGTAGGATTATACAAAGGTATAACCCAGGGGAAGTTGTTCTGGTATTTTTCACAAAAAATTATACTTAAAATTATAATATGATCCAGCAGTTCTACCTTTGGCTATATACCTTATACCCAAAAGAATTGAAAACAGGGACTCTAAAAAATATTTTACACCCATATTCACAGCAGCATTATTCAGAATAGCAAAATGATAGAAGTAACACAAGTATCCATCACCAGATAAATAGATAAATAAGATGTGATGTACACATAAAATGGAATATTATTCAGCCTTAAAAAAGAAAGGAAACTCTGATATATACTATGACATGGATGAACTCCAAGGACATTATGTTAAGTAAAAGAAGCCAATCATAAAAGAACAAATATTACAAGATTCCATTTATATGAGCTATTTCAAGTAGTCAAATTCATAGACACCGAAAGTAAAATGGTAACTGCCAGGGGCTGAGGTAGAGGGGACCATGTAAATTATTATTTAATAGGTAGAGTTATCAGTTTTGTAAAATGAAATGAGTTCAATGGAGAGATGGTAGTAATGGTAGCACAAAAATGTGAATGTATTTAATGTCACTAAATTAAACACTTAAGAATTCTTAAGATAATTAATTTCATGTCTGTTTTGCTATAATTAAAATAAATGTAAATTAAAGTTTGATTTTTTTTGTTATAGAGACCTGTGCACATATTAAACACTTAGAAAATGTTAGTTGTTGCCTCTTCTTCTACAAACCCTAAGATGGATTTGTTTCCTTCTTGGTTTCTCTCCAGAATTCACCTCTTATCCTCTTTCCTTTCTTCTTCAGCAAGAAGTTTGAATTTTAGTAAGGAAGATCTTGAAGATCTAGTCAGAATAGGTCTCTGTCACTTCACTCCTTTATTCTACATGACTCCCAAACTGAACAATTGGGTAGAGGTCATTTTATATGTATTTTTTCCACTTAGATATAAGAAAGCTGTTTCTTGGCTTAATACATCTCTTTTTGTAATAGGATGGCAAATTTAATAACACAAATAAGATAATAAGTGTTCTTATTTTGTTGCCTGGATACGTTGGCATTTAATATTCTTGAGGTAATGAAAAAAATGGAAGTGAGATATTTTTCCCCCACAGTGAGAGCTACATCTAATGGAGTGTTTTACTTTCTATTATTTTAACATAAAATGTATTCAGTGTTCTCCATATTATATATCAGTTAATATACCTTGGTCATAAGGACCTAATGTTCATACATGTCAAATAGATTAGACATTTTGCCCAAAATAAACTCCTCATTTCTTATCCTTGAATTTCTTGAATATCTTGAAGGATGTTTATATAGTCAAATCAGTCTATTGTTTATCTTAAGTTTGGAAGACATTGAAAAAGCAAGGTTAAACATTTATTTATGGTTGAACTTTTTATGCCCAATTTGTACTTTTTTTTCACCAAGCAGGAAATACAATAAATGGGGGTTTTCAAACTTAATTGACCACCTACCACTTATTATTTTAAATTGAATCAGTTCAGGACTGTTAAAACACCTTTTGGGATACAGTACAATTTGGGATTGGGATGGATGAGGATGAGACATGCTGCCCATGAAGAAACTGGAACATGGTGCTTCATATTGGCTTTTCCTGCAAAAGAGGTGGGAAAAGCAAACACTGCCTTTTCCTTTTTAAATATAAATGTTGTTGTTCTGAGGTTGACCCTAGAAAAATTTGAGAATGTTGGCATGGTGAAGTGGTGACTAGCATTTAACAAGTGCCTGCTGAGCATCAAATACTTTGTCTTATTAGAGCAGGGTAACAGGGTAATGAAAAGGGAAGCACAGAAGACTGGAAAAGTTAATGTATTCATTTGGATACAGCTGGATTTATTCCCATTATTATAGCTTAAAATAATAGCAAGTGGTTTAAAACCAGATTCTTCAAGGTGGAAAAAAGTAGAGACAAGAAGATATAGTTAAGATAATCAGAAGATATAATCTAAAAAACACTTTCAATAGTACCTAGGAACAATCAAGCAAGAGATATGCAAGAACTACTCATAGAAATGTATAATATTTTAATGAGACTTAAAATAAAACCTAAATAATTTGTCAAATATTTCTCATATAGAAAGATGATATTGTAAAAATGGCAATTTTCCTAGTTGACCTGTATATCTTGCACAACAGCAGTTAAAATCACATCAGGAATACTTTTGAAACTTGATAATATGATTGTAAAATTTATGTACAAGAAAAAAGGGCCAAGCGTGCCTGGGTAGGTCAGTGGGTTAATGCCTCTGCCTTCGGCTCAGGTCCTGATCTCAGGGTCCTGGGATGGAGCCCTGCATCAGGCTCTCTGCTGGGCAGGGAGCTTGCTTCCTCCTCTCTCTCTCTTTGCCTGCCTTTCTGCCTACTTGTGATCTGTCTGTCAAATAAATAAATAAAATCTTTAAAAAAAAAAAAGGCCAGTGTCAGCATACTTTCAAAGAAGAAAAATGAGAAAAGAAAATTGTTTTAACAGATATAAATACTCAAACTAAAGCTAAAGTAATTAGGATAATATTATATTGATGCAGGGATAGACAAAATAATCAGTAGAACTTAGAAAAGATCTTAAGATAGAATGTTGTGTGGAATGGGTGACATAATAGATCACTTGAAGAAGAAGGGACTATTAAAAAAAAAAGAGCTGACACTTAGCCATATTGACAGGGAGTAGGGGTAGGAAAAGCATTCAATTTATGATATGCAACTCAACCAAAAATTAGCTCCATATGTATTAAGGTCACAAACAGAATCCTAGACCTTTGGAAGAAATTATAGTATAAAATCTTTCTGATGGTGGATAAGGGAGGCATTCTTAAACAAGATACAAAAATTCACCAGGAAAGAAAAAAAAAAAAACCCTGATAAGTTATTTTACCTTATTAACAAATACTGCTCATCCAAACATACCTTAAAGCAAGTGAAACAGGAGGCTGGGAAGATAACACAGTAAAAGGATCCTAAACATACCTCATCCCATGGATACAACTAAACAACCTCACATCAGCATAAGTAACCAAAACTGGCAGAATAAACTCTCCAACTAAAGGCAGAGAAGAGGTGATATCAAAAAAGGTAGGAAGGGGGTTCCCAGGTGGATTACTTGTTAAGCCCTTCAGATCAGGTTATGATCCCAGGGTCCTGGGATTGAAACCCACATCAGGGATCCTGCTCAGTGGGAACCCTGCTTCTCTCTCTCCCACTCCCCCTGCTTGTGTTCCCTCTCTCATTGTGTCTCTCTCTGTCAAATAAATAAGTAAAATCTTAAAAAAAAGAAAAAAGATAAGAAGATAAAGATGTGGTATGGAGTTAGAGGGACCTCACATGTCCAAGAGAGGAAGGGAACCATAGTGCAGAGAAGGAAAATAAACAAACTTTCACACTGGGAAGCCCACACAGGAAAAACCAATCCCCATGCATTTGGTTTTGAAAGCAAGAGACACTGAATTCTGTGAATTCTTTTTTTTTTTTTTTTTAAGATTTTATTTATTTATTTGACAGAGATCACAAGTAGGCAGAGAGGAAAGCCGAGAGAGAGGGGGAAGCAGGCTCTCTGCCCAGCAGAGAGCCCGATGTGGGGTTCGATCCCAGGACCCTGAAATCATGACCTGAGCTGAAGTCAGAGGCCTTAACCCACTGAGCCACCCAGGTGCTCCAATTCTGTAAATTCTTGCAACCAGTGGGACTTAAAGCCTGGAATTTTAAAAATCAGTAAGCTCAGTTCTGGGAGAAGATGGTGATATGAAGTTGAGTGCCTGCCCTTAAAGAGACAACAGGACTAATAGCCTTTGGAGATACAGCATAAAGGCAGCAGTTTTAAAAATGCCAGGGGCAGTGTCATTTGCAAATATCTTCTCCCATTCCTTGGGTTGGCTCCTTGTTTTGTTGACTGTTTCCTTTGCTGTGCAGAAGCTTTTGATCTTAATGAATTCCCAAAAGTTCATTTTCACTTTTGTTTCCTTTGCCTTTGGAGACATATCTTGAAAGAAGTTGCTGTGGCCAATGTCAGGGGTTACTGCCTATGTTCTCCTCCAGGATTTTGATAGATTCCTGCCTCATGTTGAGGTCTTTCATCCATTTTGAGTTTATCTTTGTGTATGGTGTAAGAGAATGGTCAAGTTTCATTCTTCTATACATAGCTGTCCAATTTTCCCAGCACCATTTATTGAAGAGACTGTCTTTTTTCCACTGGATATTTTTTCCTGCTTTGTTGATTATTTGACCATAGAGTTGTGAGTCCAAATCTGGGCTCTACTCTGTTCCACTGGTCTATGTGTCTGTTTTTATGCCAGTACCATGCTGTCTTGGTGATCATAGCTTTGTAGTAAAGCTTGAAATCAGGCAACATGATGCCCCCAGTTTTGTTTTTCTTTTTCAACATTTCCTCATCAATTTGGGGTCTTTTTTGGTTCCATACAAATTTTAGGATTGTTTATTCTAGCACTTTGAAAAATGCTCATGGAAATTTGATTGGGATGGCATTGAAAATATAGAAAAGTGAATTGAGGGGAATCAGAAGGGGAGATGAACCATGAGAAACTGTGGACTCTGAGAAACAAAGTGAGGGTTTTGGAGGGGAGGGGAATGGGGGGGTTAGGTGAACCTGGTGATGGGTATTAAGGAGGGTATGTATTGCATGGAGCGCTGGGTGTGGTGCATAAACAATGAATCTTGGAACACTGAAAAAATAAAATTAATTTAAAAAAATGCCTGGGGCATATGAAAAGGGGAGTAAATCACTCAATTCAGAGCAAGTCTTGAAGAGAGCCTCCATCAGGCACAAAGGAGCTGGCAGGCTCTGTTTCCCTCTCCTGCCTCCTAGCATAAACACATGGCCACCTGCAGGAACCAGAGCAGTGCCTACAATCACTATCTAACCTGTTTATACCAACCCCAGCCCTCCCAATGCCCCTTAATTTGGCAATTTCTAGTACACCTGCCTCAGTCCCAGCATGTCAGGTCCCCCCTTTCAGAATACTAGCTCAAATTCTGCCAATATGGTATCTCCCAACCCACATGTTTTGTGGGTCTTTGGGCCTAGCAGCGGCAGCAGTGGGTGCTGCAAAAGCCCAAGGCACACCTTTTTGAAATAGTGTCTTCCACTCAGCTGGTGACCAAGTACTGCCCACAACAGATGATGAGAGCCTCTGCAGATGACTGCACTAAAAGAAAAATGACCAGGACAAAACAGCACAGCACATGGAACATAAATAGGAGACATCCCCTGAAGCTCCGGGTTCTGGGGAATAGGGTAAACTACACTACAGGACCTCATCTTCAAGAACAGGAGAGAGAGCTGACTTTCATTACACACAGAAACAGACACAGAGAGTTAGGCAAAATGAGGACACAGAGAAATATGTCTGAAATGAAAGAACAATACAAAACCACAGCAGAAGCCTAAGCAAAACAGACATAATATGCTTGATAGAGAATTTAAAAGTAATGATCATAAAGATAGAGGACTTGGGAAAAGACTGGAGGACATCAGTAAGACCTTTAACAAAGAGATAAAAAAACTAATTAGAGATGAAGAATACAACAAATGAAATTAAAAATATACTAGATGGAAAAATAACAGGCTAGAGGAAGCTGAGGAACAAATTAGTGACCCAGAAGACAGAGTAATAAAAAGCAATCAAGCAGAGCAGGTGAAAGAAAAAAAAATATTATGGAAAATGAGAATAGACTTAGGGAACTTTGTGACTCCATGAAGTATAATAACATTCACGTTATAGGGATCCTAGAAGAAGAAAGAGAGAAAAGGGGGAAGAAAATTTATTTGAAGAAATAATATCTCTTTCCCTCACTGAGGGAAAGAAATATATATCCAGATCCCTCATCTGAGGAAAGAAACAGATATCCAGATCTAGGAGGCACAGAAAGCCCCTCAAAGTAAACCAAGAAGCTCCACATCAAGACACATTGTAATTAAAATGCCAAAAAATAGTGATAACAAGAGAAATTTAAAAGCAGCAAGAGAAAATGAGACAGTTACATACAAGGGAAATCCCATAAGGCTGAGTGGTGTTTTCAGCAAAAACTTTGCAGGCCGGAAGGGAGTGGAATGATATATTCAAAGTGCTGGAAACAAAACAAGACAAAACAAAAACAAAAACAAAAAACCTGCAGCCAACAATACTCTAACCAGCAAGGCTACCATTCAGAATAGAAAGAGAAATAGTTTTCTCAGACAAACACTGAAGAAGTTCATGAACACTAAACCAGACCTACAAGAAACTTCAAAGGTGACCCTTTGAGTGGAAAGGAAAGACCACTTTCCTGAGAGTATGAAAAGTAGGAAAAATAGAAGAAATAAAAATAAGTATACCTGTAAAAATTAATCAAGGGATTCATACACATGCACATACACAGAGTTGTAAAATATGATACCATATACCTAAAATGTATGAGGGAGAGGAGAAAAGAATGAGTCCAAACTTAAGCAACCATCAACTTAATATAGACTGATATATATGCAGAAGATGTTAAATACAAACCTAATGGTATGCAAAAATCAAAAACCAGTAACAGATATGCAAATAATAAAGAGAAAGGAATCCAAATATATCACCAAAGAAGGCCAGCAAACCATAAAAGAGTGCAAAAGGATAGGGAAAAAACAAACAAACTGTAAAAACAACCACAAAACAAGTAACAAAATGACAACAAATACATATTTATCAATAATTACTTTGAACATAAATGGACTAAATGCTACAATCAAAAGACAGAGGGTGACAGAATGGATTAAAAAAATCCATCTATATATGATGCCTACAAGAGGCTCATTTCAGACTGAAAGACAGATTGAAAGTGAAGGGATGGAGAAACATTTATCATGAAAATGGTTGCCAAAAGAAAGCATTTGGGAGGGGGACGATGCTTCTATCAGACAAAACAGACTTTAAGACAAAGACTGTAACATGAAACAAAGAATGACACTACATTTTAATAAAATGACAATCCAACAAGAAGCTACAACAATTGTAATATTTATGCAGTCAACATGGGAGCACCCAAACACATAAAGCAGCTAATAACAAACATAAAGGAAGTCATCAATAGTAATACAGTAATAGTAGGGGACTTGAACACCCCACTTATATCAATGCATAGATCATCTAAGCAGAAAATCAACAGTGACTTTGAACGACAAACTGGACCAGATGTATTTAACAGATATAATCAGAACATTCCATCCTAAATAGCAGAATACACATTCTTTCAAGTGCATATCGAACATTCTCCACAACAGATAACATGTTAGGCCACAACACAAGTCTCAACAAATTGAAATAGGTCTAAGTCATACCATGTGTCTTTTCAGACCAAAACACTATGAAACTAGAAATCAACCACAGGAAAAAATCTGGACAAAGCACAAATACATGAAGGTTAAATAACATGCTACTGAACAACATATGGGTCAAAGAAGAAATAAGAAAGTTACGGGGAGTTAAATGAAAATGAAAACATGACAATTCAAAATCTCTGAGATGCAGCAAAAGCAGTTCTAAGAGGGAAGCTTATAAGCAATACAGGCTTACCTCAAGCAGTAAGAAGCTCAAATACACAACCTAACCTTACGTCTAAAAGAACTAGAAAAGAAGAACAAACAAAACCCCAAACCAGCAAAAGGAAGGAAATAATAAAGAATAGAGCAGAAATAAATAATATAGAAAATTTTAAAAAAGAACACATCAATAAAAGTAGGAGCTGGTTCTTTGAAAATCAATAAACGTCTTGTTAGACTCTTCAAAAAAAGAAGAGGATTCAAATATTCAAATAAATAAAATCAGAAATGAAAGAAAAATAACAACTGAAAACACAAAAATAAAAGTAACCATATAAATGCTAACAAATTTGACAACCTAGATACATATAACCTTCCAAAACTGAAGCAGGAAGAAACAGAGCATTTGAACAGACTGATTACCAGTAATGAAATTGAATCAGTAATTAAAAAAAAAAAAACTCCCAACAAACAAAATTCAAGAACAGAGAGCTTCGTAGGTGAATTCTACCAAACATTTAAAGAAGGGTTAATATCTATTTTCATCCTAAATTATTAGAAAAAATAGAAGAGGAAGGAAAACTTCCAAGTTCATTCCATTAGGATAGCATTATACCCTGATACTCATACCAGATAAAGACACCACCAAAAAAGAGAACTAAAGGTCAATAATCTCTGATGAACATAGATGCAAAAATACTTAACAAAATATTAGCAAACCAAATCCAGTATACATTTAAAATATTATTCACCACGATCAAGAGGGATTTATTTCTGGGTTGCAAGAGTGACAATAAATTACACCAACAAAGGAAAGGATAAAAACCATATGATTATTTCAGTAGATGCAGAAAAAACTTTTGGCAAAGCACAATATCCATTCATGATAAAAACCCTCCACAAAGTAGGTTTATAGGGAACATACCTCTACATATTAAAGCCTTATACAGAAAAACCCAAAGCTAACATTATATGCAATTGGTAAAACTGGCTTTTTCCCTAAGATCAGGAATAAGACAAGGATCTCCACTCTCACCCCTTTTATTCAATATAGTACTGGAAGTCCTAGCCAAAGCAATCAGACAACAAAAAGACATAAAAGGCATCCAAACTGGTAAGGAGGAAGTTAAACTTTTAGCATTTGCAGATAACATGATACTATATATAGAAAACGCTAAAGATTTTACCAAAAAGTTACTAGAATGGATAAATTAATTCAGTAAGGTTGCAGTATACAAAATCAACACACAGAAATCTGTTTCATTTCCATAAACTAATAATGAAGTAGCAGAAAGAGAAATTATGAAAACAGTTCCATTTGTAATTGCAACAAAAATTGTAAAATCCTAGGAGTAAACTTAACCAAGGAGATAAAAGACCTGTACTCTGAAAACTGTAAAACACTGCTGAAAAAACTGAAGATGACATGAAGTAGATAGATACTCCACATTTATGGATTAGAAGAAAAAATATTGTTAAAATCTCCATACTACCCAAAGCAATCTACAGATTAATGCAATCCCTATCAAAATACTGATAGCATTTTTCACAGAACTAGAACAAACAATCCTAAAACTTGTATGGAATCACAAAAGAACCTGAAGAGCCAAAGCAATCTTGATAAAGAAAAAAAGAACAGGAGGTATCACAATTCTGAAATTCAAGTTATATTACAAAGTTATAGTAATCAAAATTGTGTGATATGGGCACAGAAACAGACACATAGATCAGTGGAACAGAGTAGAAAGCCCAAAAATAAAATTATAATTAATGGTCAATTAATATATGACAAAGGAAGCAAGAATATGCAATGGGAAAAAGTCTCTTCAACAAATGGTGTTGGAAAAACTGGACAACTATATGCAAAAGAATTAAACTGGATCACATTCTTTCACCATACACAAAACTGAACTACAAATAGATTAAAAGTGGGAGTACTGAAGCCATAAAAATCCTAGAAGAGAGCATAGGTTGTAACTTCTCTGACATGACCATAGCAACATCTTTCTAGATACATCTCCTAAGACAAAAGCAACAAAAGCAAAAATAAACTATTAGGACTGCATCGAAATAAAAAGCTTCTGCATATCAAAGAAAACCATCAACAAACTAAAAGACAACCTGTGGAACAGAAGAAGATATTTGTAGTGACATGCCCAATAAAGGATTAGTATCTAAATATATATAAAGAACTTACACAAGTCATCACCTCCAAAACAAATAATCCAATTAAAAATGGGCAAAAGACACGAACACCCATTTATCCAAAGAAAACATACAGATGGCCAACAGACCCATGAAAAGATGCTCAACATCACTCATTATCAGGGAAATGCAAATCAAAGCCACAGTGAGATATTACCTCATTCCTGTCAGAATTGGTAAAATAAAAAATGCAAGAAACAACAAGTGTTGGTGAGATTGTGGAGGAAAAGGAACACTTGTGCACTGCTGGTGGAAATGCAAAATAGTGCAACCACTGTAGAAGACGGTATGGAGGTTCCCCAAAAATTAAATATAGAACTACCATATGATCCAGTAATCACACAGTGTATTTAAACAAAGAATACAAATACACTAATTTGAAGGGATATAATTACCCCTGTGTTTATTGTAGCATTATTTACAACAGCCAAACTATGAAAACAGCCTGAGTGTTCAGGGGTAGATGAATGGATAAAGAAATGGTATATACATATAGATCTATATGTATATAGATGTATATCTGTATCTATATAGATAGATAGATATAGACTAGACTACAACTCAGCCATAAATAAGAATGCACTTTTGCTATTTGCAATAAAATGTGTGGAACTGAGTATATAATACTAAGTGAGATAAGCCAGAGAAAAACAAATCCTATTTGATCTCCCTCATATGTGGAATATAAGAACAAAACAAATGAAGAAAGGGGGAAAAAAGAGAGAGACAAACCAAAAACACAGACTCTTAACCATAGAGAACCAGCAGATGATTACCAGAGGGAAGGTAGGTGGAAGGATAGATGAAATAATGAATGAGGTTAAGAGTACACATACCATGATGAGCACTGAGTAACATATGGAACTGTTTAATCACTATGTTGTACACCTGAAACTACAATAATACCATATGTTAGTTCACTTGAATTAAAGTTTTAAAAAATGGTAAAAGGAAAAGAAAAAGAAAAGAAACAAACAAGGTACAAATTACAGAAAGCTATTTGTGCCTTATATAACCCAAAGAAGTCTAACATCAAGAATATGTAAATCCAATGTATATCCAATATTTGATTGGCAAAAATTAAGAAGTCTGAGAATGTGGAAAGATGGAGAGATGTAGATGAAACCCAGATTTTCTGCATTGCTAGTACAAGCTGATGATTCAATACAACCTCACTGGAAAACAACTTGACATGTCTATAAAGTTCAAAATTTGTATATCCCATGACTCCACCATTTCACTGACTGTTTAACCCTAGGTATTTGGACACCTATACAAGAATACTGATTGTAGTTCTCTCTGACACAGGAAAACAGTCAACCTGGAAACAGCCCAAATGCTCTTGATGAGGGAAGGAGCAAATGAATGGTGCTGTTTTCACAAAGTGGGGTACTATACAGCAGTGAAAACTTAATGAACTACAGCTAGATGCAACAATAAGCATGAATCTGGGTACACCAAGTTTGAGTAAAAAACAAATACAGTAGATTAAAAATAGTAAACATAAGAATGCACAATACATTCTTTAGGCATGTGTATATATGAAATATGGCTCACTTTTATAAAGCGAGAAAATAGAAAACACAAAATTCTTGAGAAAGTGATTGGCTGACAGAAGGATGAGTGGGTAAGTATGAATCTAGGTTAGAACAGGAAAACAAAGATGAACACATGAGATACTCTTAATATCGTAGTTCCTGGGTTGAATATTTACAAGTTTCACTTACCTAACTATGTACACAGACAGACAGACATGAGTTATCAATAAACAATTTACATTAGTTAATTTATGATTAGTTCAACTTTGTACACCTGATTTTCAGAAGAAAAATAAAATATATAACCTTATTTTTACATTGTGATGGACCCAATGTCTCCACAGAAGCTATTATCATAGTGGAAATCAGCCAGGATCCATTGCTCAGAAAGACTTTGTGGTCATGTCTCTACCAGAAAACCAGGAGACATTTGGGGACTTCCAATGCAGTTCTGGCATCACTAACCTTTCTTGATCTGTATGGAAATAGAAAGAATTCTTCTAAACAGCACAGCAACACCTTCCCAAGTGTCAATGGAGATATTTTAAATGTCTCTAAATTGCCTTCTTTTTTAGAAAACCTTATTTTTACAGTTATCAATCACTCTTGATTGGAACTTGTCAATCACTAAATCTATATTTTCCATTTTTTTAAAGATTTTTATTTATTTATTTGAGAAACAGAGATCACAAGTAGGCAGAGCAGCAGGCAGAGAGAGTGGGGGAAGTAGGCTCCCTGCGAGCCTGATGCGGGGCTCCATCCCAGGACCCCGAGATCATAACCTGAGCTGAAGGCAGAGGCTTAACCCACTGAGCCACCCAGGCGCCCCCTATTTTTTCCATTTTGATGGCTAAGGTCAAACCCATGGAAGTAGCATTGACTTCAGTAATGATCAAATTGCTGAAGTGAAAGTCAATAAAAATATGACAATTCTGATTTTGTCCATGTTGATATCTGTGACTTCCCCCAACCAATGTAAGACTTCAATGTTCTAAAATGGCAGCAGTAGCTGAAAAGTAAACTGAATTGTGGTTTTCATGAGTCATCTCTGTGAATCACAACCGGTTTCCAGTCAAACTCTAGTGGCATCTCTGGCCTGGATGGAATGCATCGAAATGTTCCTTTTTCTGACAGCATGTATGCTCACTTTCCTGTACAGTCACTTTCCACTGGGCACTTTCCAACCTCAGTGGGTTAGCATTTTAATAGCTACCTTCCTCAGCCAGGAAGCAGCTTAAGCTATAATTCATTCAGATTGGTAAAAATAGATCTTTCTGGGGACTACAATCTTCAAGTCAATTGAGGAAAACAACTGAGCAGCAAAAGGATATAGGGAAAACATAATAACTAAAGAAAACAAAGCATTTTATTTGATTGGGAGATGATTTGCAGTCTAGCTTTTGCCTTGTGTCTGAGAAATTTAAATAGAAATAATAGGACAACTCAATTTAATTTTAAAGTAAGATTATAATGGCCTTCTTCTCAGACCTTGGGAATGTTATTTTAAAAATAAAAATAACCTAGTACCATGACAGTTAGATGAGAAGCACTTCCTTAGAACACTGATGAGGGAGAAGTTTATTTTGCATGGATCCATCCACCAACCATCCATCCATCCATCCATCCATCCATCCATCCATCCAGTAATTACCAGATATCTTCTATGTAGAAGGCACTGGATATTGGTATAAATCAATTTAAAGCACAGTCCCTTTCTTTAAAAGGTTTATATCTAATAGTATTTAATCCCCCGTGGTAAAGATAAATCAAGATTTAATCTGTCATTAAGTACAAAAGCGTATTCTAACATTTTTCAATATATTACTGAAGTTTTAGTATCAAACTATTATGAAAAATAAATTTAGGTATCCATTTTTCTTTAGGACTTTTGCCATATGCTTAAAAATTATACCTATAAATCAAACTGCCTTATATTTCAGAAGACTACTAAAGAAATGAAATCTAGAATATCTTTGTGAATCAACATAGCTGAAGTATGTTTTTAATATTTCTCATTTATCCCACAACATTTTGTACTGTGAATTACTTTTGAGGCAATGAAAACCAATCAGATTGAAATAATGTGTTTGGAGGAAAAAAGGCTCAAGTAGAGCCCATTGTAAGTGTAATTCCAATTTAATTCTCAAAGATAATTACATCTTTGGAAGTGCCTTATAGAGCCCAAATAGTGACACTTCATTGTGAAGACAGTCACATTTGTCATCTGTTTATTACTATTCCATTTTATGAAATACTCAAAAACCTATAAACACCTTATTGCTACTGAAGAATGTATGTGTGTAGTCTTGGAAAGTTAAAAACAAACAAACAAAGATACAGGTCAGAATTATGGAGCTCTGACTTCTCTTGCGAGGTTTGACTTATTGTAATTAATTTAAGAAATTTTGCAGAATACTTTCTATTTAAAAAGACATGGCTAAAACACCATTTATAGATACAGTGAGTGAAAAATAATGAGACTAAGACCATGAAGCTTTCACCAATGAAAGCCAGTTTCATTACACTTTTAAAAAATATTAAAAAGAAAAAATGAAATGTGTAAATCAAAAAGTTTAAGAAACAGGTATGGCTTTAACAATACCTCACAGGCTTCCTATTTTCTTTCTTTATATTTGTCTTTATATATTACACACAGATTTTAAGCTCACAAACTTTATGTTGTAAAAGAAATGGAAAGCATGAAAACAAAACAAACACCAACAAAAATGAAAAACCTCTGATAGGAAACCAAATACATATAGAAAGTAAATAATTTATTGAATGTGTGTTCGTTGAGTGGTCTGTGTTCAAGATATAATATTTACTGCTACATGAGGACATAAACATGGTAAACTAAAAGTCTCCACCTGAAGTTTCCAATTCTGTTGAAAGAACAAGAAACAGGCATAAAATTCAAAGGACACTGAGTTATTTGTAATCTCTCCTAAAACAAAAATACATTAGGCCCCCCAGTGCACTACCTTCTTGAACACCTTTATAAATTTATTTTCCTTTAATGTGCTTAACACATTGGTGCTTCTTTATTGACTTCTGTGCCTTTTTAAAATGTCTATCACCCATACTAAAGTGGAGGTTTCATGAGGACAGGAATCATTACAATTTGGCTGGCCCATATTTTCTCAGCATCTCACATAATATAGCACATAAAGTACTCAATAAGTGTGTTTTTTTAAAGATTTTTATTTTTTTGAGAGAGAGCACGCAAGAAGAGGAGGGGTAGGAGCAGGGGGAGGATTAGAGGGAGAGGGAGAAGCAGACTCCCCATTGAGCAGAGGGGTTTGATCTTAAGAACCTGAGATCATGACCTTGGCCAAGGGCAGATGCTTAACCCACTAAGCCATCCAGGTGTCCCTCAACAAATGTTTTTGAATGAATGTCCAAACAAGTGAATTAAAAAAGAATGATGACAATACATTTATATGAAAAATATTATGTAATATTTAAAACTACTCAGATCATAACATTTAGAGAAAAAAATTAGTGAAAGAAGACATTTGTATAAAATGTAATCTCACAATAGCACATATCAATGAAACCAGGAGATGCTTCTTTGAAAAAATCAACAAAATCGACAAACATTTAGCCAGATTCATCAAAAGAAAAAACAAGAGGACTCAAATAAAAACAATCAGAAAGAGGAGAAATAACAGCCAACAATATAAATACACAAAGGATTATAAAGATTATGAAATATTATATTCCAACAAATTGGACAATGAAGAAGAAATGAATAAATTCCCAGAAATAAAAAATCCTCCCGAAATTGAAGCAGGAAGAAACAGAACATTTGAACAGACTGATAACAAACTATGAAGTTGTCAATCAAAAAACTCCCAACAAATAAAAATCCAAGACCAGAGAGCTTCATGGATGAATTCTACCACATCTAAAGAGGAGTTAATGCCTAGTCTGTCAAACTATTCCAAAATACAGAAGAGGAAGGAATGTTTCTAAATTCATTCTATGAGGCCAGAGTTACCTTGATACCAAAATCAGATAGACATACCAGAAAAAAGAGGACTAAAGGTCAATAATCTCTGATGAACATATCTCTGGGTTGCAAGGGTGCTTCAATATTCACAAATCAATCAATGTGATACATCACATCAATAAGAGAAAGCATAAGAACCACATGATTATTTCAACAAGTGCATAAGAAGCATTTGACAAAGCCATACATTCATTCATGATAAAAAGCCTCTAAAATATAGGCTTAGAGGGAACATATCTCAACATAGTAAAGGCCTTATATGAAAAACCCACAGCTAACATCATACTCAATAGGGAGACATTAGGAACAAGACAAGCATGTCCACCCTCACCACTTTTATTCAGTATAGTCCTGGAAGTCCTAGCCACAACAATCAAACAACAAAAATAAGTAAAAAGCATCCAAGTTGGCAAGGAAGAAGTAAAACTCTCAGTATTTGCAGATAACATGATACCATATCTAGAAAACCCTAAAGGATTTCCAAAAAACTACTAGAACAGACAAATGAGTTCAGTAGGGTCACAGGATATAAAACAAGTAAACAGAAGTCCGGTGCACTTTTATACATCAACAATGAAGGTAGCAGAAAAAGAAATTAATAAAATGGTCCCATTACAATTGCACCAAAAATAATAATAATACCTAGGAATAAACTTAACCAAGGAGGTGAAAGTACTGTGCTCTGAAAGCAATAAAACACTGATGAATGAACTGAAGATGACAGAAGAAATGGAAAGATACTTCATGCTCATGGATTGGAGGAACAAATATTGTTAAAATCTCCATACTACCCAAAGCAATCTATAGATTTAATGAAATCTCTATCAAAATACCAATAGCATTTTTCATAGAACTAGAACGAATAAGTCAAAAATGTGCATGGTACCACAGAAGACCCTGAAGACCCAAGGCAATCTTGAAACAGAAGAACAAAACTGGAGGTATTGCAATCCTGGATTTCAGGATATACTACAAAACTGTGGTAGTGAAAACAGTACGGTACTAGCTCAAAAATAGACACATAGATCAATGACACAGAAATGAACCCACACATATATGGTCAATGCATTTTCAAGAAAGGAGGCAAGGATACACAATGGGAAAAAGACAGTCTTTTCAACAAATGATGTTGGAAAAACCAGACAGCAACATGCAAAAGAACCAAAACTGGACCACATTCTTACACCAGACACAAAAACAAACTCAAAATAGATTAAAGACCTAAAGGTGAGAACTGAAACCACAAAAGTCTTAGAAGAGAGCACAGGCAGTAATTCCTCTGTCATGGCCATAGCAACATTTTTCTAGATGTTTCTCCTAAGGCAAGAGCAACAAAAGCAAAAACAAACTATTGGGACTGCATCAAAATTTTTAAAAAAGCTTCTGCAGAGTAAAGGAAATGACCAAGAAAACTAAGGGACAACATACTGAATGGGAGAAGATACTTACAAATGACATATCTGATAAAGGGTTAGTATCCAAATATCTATAAAGAACTTCCAAGTCATCACCCCAAAACAAGTAATCCAATTAAAAGTGGGCAGAATATATGAACACACATTTCTCCAAAGAAGACATACAGATGGCCAACAGACATGTGAAAAGATGTTCAACATCACTCATCATCAGGGAAATGCAAATCAAAAGTACAATGAGATACCACCTCATGCCAGTCAGAATGGCTAAAATAAAAAATCCAAGATACAACTAGCATTGGTGAGGACGTGGAGAAAAAGGAACCCTTGTGCACTGGGGGAATGGTGGGAATGCAAACTGGTGCAGCCACTTGGAAAACAGTTTGAAGATTCCTCAAAAATTAAAAAAAGAACTAACCTATAACCCAATAATTCCACTATTGGGTATTTACCCAAAGACATAAAAAACACTAATTGGAAAAGATCTAAGTGCCTCTCTGCTTATTGCAGAATTATTTACAGTAACCAAAGTATGGAAGCACCCTGAGTGTCCGTGGATAGATGAATGGATAAGGAAGCACGCACACACACAGACACACACACACACACACACACACACACACACATCACTGGAATATAAGTCAGTCATAAAAACGAATATGGTCTTACCATTTTGCAGCAACATGGATGGATCTAAATGGTATAATGCTAAGTGAAATAAGTCAGTCAGAAAAAGATACATACCATCAGATTTCACTCATATGTGGAATTTAAGGAAAAAACAAATGAACAAAGAAAAAGAGACAAACACTCTTAAAGATAGAGAACAAACAGGTTGTTACCAGAGGGGAAATAAAAGGTGATATATGGGGGAGGAGTCAAGATGGTGGAGAAGTGGCAGGCTGAGATGACATCAGGTAGCAGGAGATCAGATAGATAGCTTATCAAACCATTCTGAACACCTACAAATCCAACAGGAGATCGAAGAGAAGAAGAGCAACAATTTGAGAAACAGAAAATCGACCACTTTCTGAAAGGTAGGACTGGTGGAGAAGTAAATCCAAGGCAACAGGAAGATAGACCGCAAGGGGAGAGGGGCTGGCTCCCAGCAAGTGGTGGAGCAACGGAACCCAAAATCAGGACTTTTAAAAGTCTGCTCCACTGAGGGACATCATTCCAGAGGCTAAACCAGGGTGAAGCCCACGCGGGGACAGCGTGGCCTCAGGTCCCATGGGGTCGCAAAAGGATCAGGGGTGATTGAGTGTCACAGAGCTCGCAGGTATTAGAGCAGGGAAGCCGGCTACAGAGACAGAGCTGAGGTGTGAGCTCTCAGCTCAGGGTCACCTTGTACCGTAATCCATGGCACAGGCTGGTGCTCTGTGAGTGGGGTCCCCACAAAATCTGGGGAGAACCCCCTGGAAGAGCTCAGGGATCTGTGGGGTTCAGAGGCTCCAGGTGGAGGTGTGTGCCAGAGACAGAGATGCTTGGTCACAGGCTGGGTGAGCTTGGAGCACAGCCAGAGGCCAAGGAGACGGGAGTGATTAAGCACTTTTTTCTGAGGGCGCACTGAGAAGCCAATCTCTTGGCTCCTCCGGGCTGGAGATTGGGAGGTCGCCATTTTCATTCCCGTCCTTGGGAACTCTAGGAAGGCATTCAGGGAACAAAAGCTCCGAAAAGCAAACCCCAGTGGATTACTTAGCCTGGCGGTGCAATTCTGCCTTGGGCAAAGACACTTGAGAATCACTACAACAGGCCCCTCCCCAAGAAGATCAACAAGAAATCCAGCCAAGACCAAGTTCACTTACCAAGGAGAACATCGGAATTCCAGAGGAGGAGAAAGGAAAGCATGGAATTCATGGCTTTCTCCCCATGATTCTTTAGTTTTGCAAAGTTAATTAATTAATTTTATTTTTTTTCTTCTGCTAAATTTTTTTTAACTTTTACCCTTTCCTCTTTTAATGTTTTTTAACTAGTTTATCTTAACAATATCTTTATAAAAAAATCTTTTTTGAACCATCATTATTATAGTCATATTTTATCCTTCATTGTATCTAACATTATTTTTTGTATACACATAGGGTTTTTTTTCTAAAAAATTTGGGGTACAACTTCTTCTAATAGATCAAAATATACCCTAAATCTATCACCAGGCTTGTTCTAGTCTCCAGCCCGAGCAAATTCTCTCCACTTTCTTTTTCTTTATTCTCCCAACCAACTTATCTTATCAACTCCTTTTTTAGAAATTAAAAAAAATTTTTTTTCACCTTTATAGTCATATTCCATCCCTTGATTGTGTTTACCCTTATATATGTTTTTCACTTGTTAAAATTTTGGGAGGTAGTTTCTTTTAAGAGACCAAAATACTCCCAAAATTAAGTAGGTGGCCCTGTTCTAGTCACCAGTCTAATATATATATATATATTTTTCTTTTTTATATTTTTTCTTTATTTGTTTTCTTTTTTTATTATTTTTTTTCTGAACTTCTTTTTTCCCTCTCTCCCCCCGCCCCACAATATGGGGGTCTCTTCTGATTTGGTTAAACCACATTTTCCTGGGGGTTTTGCCACCCTTTTAGTATTTTATTTGCTCCTTCATATATTCTTATCTGGACAAAATGACAAGGCAGAAAAACTCACCACAAAAAAGAAAAAAAAAAAGAAGAACAAGAGGCAGTACCAAAGGCTGGGGACCTAATCAATACAGACATTGGTAATATGTCAGATCTAGAGTTCAGAATGATGATTCTCAAGGTTCTAGCCAGGCTCAAAAAAGGCATGGAAGACATTAGAGAAACCGTGTCTGGAGAAATAAAAGCCCTTTCTGGTGAAAGAAAAGAACCAAAATCTAAGTAAATTGAAATTTAAAAAGCTATTAATGAGGTGCAATAAAAAATGGAGGCTCTTGGGGCACCTGGGAGGCTCAGTGGGTTAGGCCTCTGCCTTCAGGTCAGGTCATGATCTCAGGGTCCTGGGATCAAGCCCCACATTGGGCTCTCTGCTTGGCGGGGAGCCTGCTTCCCTTCCTCTCTCTCTGCCTGCCTCTCTGCCTACTTGTATTTCTGTCTGTCAAATGAATAAATAAAATCTTAAAAAAAAATGGAGGCTCTTACTGCTAGGATAAATGAGGCAGAAGAAAGAATTCATGATATAGAAGACCAAATGACAGAGAATAAAGAAGCTGAGCAAAAGAGAGACAACTACTGGACCACCAGGGGAGAATTCAAGAGATAAGTGATACCATAAGGCAAAACAACATTAGAATAATTGGGATTCCAGAAGAAGAAGAAAGAGAGAGGGGAACAGAAGGTAAGTTGGAGAGAATTATTATAGAGAATTTCCCTAATATAGCAAAGGGAACAAGCATCAAAATCCAGGAGGTGCAGAGAATCCCCCTCAAAATCAATAGGAATAGGTCCACACCCGATCATCTAATAGTAAAATTTACAAGTCTTAGAGACAAAGAGAAAATCCTGAAAGCAGCCTGGAACAAGAAGTCTGTAACATACAATGGTAAAAATATTAGATTGGCAGCAGACTTATCCACAGAGACCTGGCAGGCCAGAAAGAACTGGCATGATATATTCAGAGCACTAAATGAGAAAAACACGCAGCCAAGAATACTATATCCAGCTAGGTTATCATTGAAAATAGAAGGAGAGATAAAAAGCTTCCAGGACAAACAAAAACTGAAAGAATTTGCAAACACCAAACCATCTCTACAGGAAATATTGAAAGGGGTTCTCTAAGCAAAGAGAGACCCTAAAAATAATAGACCAGAAGAGAACACAGACAATATACAGTAACAGTCACCTTACAGGCAATACAATGGCACTAAATTCATATCTCTCAATAGTTACCCTAAATGAAAATGGGCTAAGTTCCCCAATCAAAAGACACAGGGTATCAGAATGGTTAAAAAACAAAACCCATTAATATGCTGTTTACAAGAAACTCATTTTAGACCCAAAGACACCTCCAGATTTAAAGTGAGGGGATGGAAAACAATTTACCATGCTAATGGACATCAAAAGAAAGCTGGGGTGGCAATCCTTATATCAAATCAACTAGATTTCTTTTAATTTAATTTCTTTTCAGTGTAACAGAGTTCATTGTTTATGCACCACACCCAGTGCTCCATGCAATACACGCCCTCCATAAAACCCACCACCTGGCTCCCCCAACCTCCCACCCTCCATCCCTTCAAAACCGTCAGATTGTTTTTCAGAGTCCATAGTCTCTCATGGTTCATCTCCCCTTCCAATTTCCCTCAACTCCCTTCTCCTCTCCATCTCCCCATATCCTCCATGTTATTTCTTATGTTCTACAAATAAGTGAAACCATATGATAATTGATCTCTTTGCTTGATTTATTTCACTCAGCATAATCTCTTCCAGTCCCATCCATGTTGATACAAAAGTTGGGTATTCATCCTTTCTGATAGAGGCATAATACTCCATAGTGTATATGGACCACATCTTCCTTATCCATTCGTCCGTTGAAGGGCATCTTGGTTCTTTCCACAGTTTGGTGACCGTGGCCATTGCTGCTATGAACATTGGGGTACAGATGCCCCTTCTTTTCACTACATCTGTCTTTGGGGTAAATACCCCATAGTGCAATTGCAGGGTCATAGGGAAGCTCTATTTTTAATTTCTTAAGGAATCTCCACACTGTTTTCCAAAGTGGCTGCACCAACTTTTATTCCCACCAATAGTGTAAGAGGGTTCCCCTTTCTCCACATCCTCTCCAACACACGTTGCTTCCTGTTTTGCTAATTTTGGCCATTCTAACTGGTATCTCAATGTTGATTTAATTTGAATCTCCCAGATGGCTAGTGATGATGAACATTTTTTCATGTGTCTGATCAATTAGATTTTAAGCCAAAGACTACAATAAGAGATGAGGAAGGACACTATATCATACTCAAAGTGTCTGTCCAACAAGAAGATCTAACAATTTTATGCCCCTTATATGGGAGCTACCAACTATATAAACCAATTAATAACAAAATCACAGAAACACATTGACAATAATACAATAATAGTAAGGAACTTTAACACTCCTCTCACTGAAATGGAATATCATCCAAGCAAAAGATCAACAAGGAAATAAAGGCCTTAAATGACACACTGGACCAATGGACATCACAGATATATTCAGCACATTCCACCCCAAAGCAACAGAATACACATTCTTCTCTAGTGCACATGGAATATTCTCAAGAATAGATCACATCCTGGGTCATAAATCAGGTCTCAACTGGTATCAAAAGATTGGGATCATTCCCTGCATATTTTCAGACCACAATGGTCTGAAGCTAGAACTCAATCAGAAGAGGAAATTTGGAAAGAACCCAGATACATGGAGACTAAACAGCATCCTTCTAAAGAATGAATGGGTCAACCAGGAAATTAAAGAAGAATTGAAAAAAAATCATGGAAACAAATGATAATGAAAGCACAATGGTTCAAAATCTGTGGGACACAGCAAAAGAGGTCCTGAGAGGAAAATATATAGTGATACAAGCCTTTCTCAAGAAACAAGAAAGGGCTCAAATACACAACCTAACCTTACATGTAAAGGAGCTGGAGAAAGAACAACAAAGAAACCCAGCAGAAGAGAAATTAAAGATCAGAGCAAAAATCAATGAAATAGAAACCAAAAAAAAAAAAAAAAAGGGCTGAAGAAGAAGAAGAAGAAATCAATGAAACTAGGAGCTGGTTCTTTGAAAGAATTAGTAAGATTGATAAGCGCCTGGCCAGACTTATCAAGAAGAAAAGAAAAAGGACCCAAGTAAATAAAATCATGAATGAAAGAGGAGAGATCACAACAAATACCAAAGAAAGACAAACAAGTATAAGAACATATTATGAGCAAGGTTATAGAAGGACATCTTAAGGTCATGATATGGAGAAAACACAAGGTTCAGGTGATAACTCAGTCATCCAGACAGCCATCTCAGCTGTAAAATCATAAAACATCATAAAAATAAAAAAACATCATAAAAATTAAAAAAAATCTGTAACATCATAAAAATTGCCATCAGCTATACGGACAACAGGCGCATTCTAAAGAAGTGTGTAAAATGAGGTCATGTCTCAAAAAGACAGCAACAAATGGTTTTGGGAAAATTGGACAGCCACATGCAGAAAAATGAAATTGGACCATTTCCTTACACCACACACGAAAATAGACTCAAAATGGATGAAGGACTTCAATGTGAGAAAGGAATCCATCAAAATCCTTGAGGAGCACACAGACAGCAACCTCTTCGACCTCAGCCAAAGCAACTTCTTCCTAGGAACATCGCCAAAGGCAAGGGAAGCAAGGGGAAAAATGAATTATTGGGACTTCATCAAGATCAAAAGCTTTTTCACAGCAAAGGAAACAGTTAACAAAACCAAAAGACAGGTGGCAGAATGGGAGAAGATATTTGCAAATGACATATCAGATAAAGGGCTAGTATCCAAAATCTATAAAGAGCTTAGCAAACTCAACACCCAAAGAACAAATAATCCAATCAAGAAATGGGCAGAGGACATGAACAGACACTTCTGCAAAGAAGACATCCAGATGGCCAACAGACACCTGAAAAAGTGCTCCACATCACTCGGTATCAGGGAAATAAAAATCAAAACCACAATGAGATACTACCTCACACCAGTCAGAATAGCTAAAATTAACAAGTCAGGAAATGGCAGATGCTGGCGGGGATGTGGAGAAAGGGGAACCCTCCTACACTGTGGGTGGGAATGCAAGCTGGTGCAAGCACTCTGGAAAACAGCATGGAGGTTCCTTAAAAAGTTGAAAATAGAGCTACTCTATGACCCAGCAATTGCACTACTGGGTATTTACCCTAAAGATACAAACGTAGTGATCCGAAGGGGCAGGTGCACCCGAATGTTTATAGCAGCAATGTCCACAATAGCCAAACTATGGAAAGAACCTAGATGTCCATCAACAGATGAATGGATAAAGAAGAAGTGGTATGTATATACAATGGAATACTATGCAGCCATCAAAAGAAATGAAGTCTTGCCATTTGCAACGACATGGATGGAACTAGAGGGTATTATGCTTAGCGAAATAAGTCAGTCGGAGAAAGACAACTATTCATATGATCTCCCTGATATGAGGAAGTGGAGATGCAACGTGGCAGTTTTGGGGGGTAGGAAAAGAATAAATGAAACAGGATGGGATCAGGAGGGAGACAAACCATAAGAGACTCTTAATATCACAAAACAAACTGAGGGTGGCTTGGGGGAGGGGAGAAGAGAGAAGGTGGTGGGGTTATGGACACTGGGGAGGGTATGTGCTATGGTGAGTGCTATGGTGAGTGCTGTGGAGTGTGTAAACCTGGCAATTCACAGACCTGTACCCCTGGGGCTAATAATACATTATATGTTTATTTAAAAATTTTAAAAATTAATATTAAAAAAGGTGATATAGGTGAAGGGGATAAAGAGTATGCTTATTGTGATAATCACTGAGTTATGTATAGAATTATTGAATCACTACATTGTACATCCGAAGCTAACATAACACTGCATATTAGTTTTAGTGGAATTTAATAAATAAATTAATTAAAAGATCTGTAATAAAAACATGATGTGATTCCTTTGCTCTTGCTAAGGCTGAGGGTAATTTTAACAAATTTATTCTTGTATTTAGTTTACCCATTCACCTATATATATTCAGGTTTGGCTCTGCTGAAGAGCATAAGAAACAGGACAAGAACATTGTCATTAATATTAGGGCATTTTGATATTTGAACATTAAATTTGTTGCATTTACTACTTCTCCTAGTCTCTTGGATCTTATGGTTCATTTCATATCTGCCTTAGACCTTCATCCAACTTTCTTACTTTGTTTTCCCTCTCTCTCTCTCTCTCTCTCTTTTTTAAAATGATTTTCCATTTGAATGCCTTTCTGGTTTGTAAATAACTGCTTACTTTAAGCATTAATATTCATGTGTGACTTGATTTCTTCTTTATCTTCTTGATTTATGACAGGTTTTTCATACTATTTCACTCTAGAATTTTAATTGTATTTTGTCATTAGAATTTAGATTCCATTTCTGCTATGGGTTTCCTACCCTCAATTCTCTCAACTCTCAGTATTATGGGTAAGATCAGTAAAGAAGTTTCAATGACACAAAATGGTCTTTCAGGAATAGCCATAATTAAAAAGTATGTAATTTAAACCATTTTATAAAATAATCATTTTGTCCCTTTCAGCTTTCTTTCACTTATATCTTTTGTTAATTGCATAGTAATGATTTTTTTATGAGTACCTTCAAAAATAACAAGTTAAATTTCTAACACGTTTGCTTACAAGTGTACTATAAACTAGGCTAGAAAACAGCATTTCTGTAAAAAGCCATCAGAAAGGATGAATACCCAACTTTTTTATCAACATGGACAGGACTGGCAGAGATTATGCTGAGTGAAATTAGTCAAGCAGAGAAAGTAAATTATCATATGGTTTTACTTACCTGTGGAGCATAAGGAATAACATGGAAGACATTAGGAGAAGAAAAGGAAAAGTAATTAAGGTAAATCAGACGGGGAGTCAAGCATGAGAGATTGTGGACTCTGAGAAACAAACTGAGGGTTTTGGAGGGGATGGGGGTGGGGGTATTGAGGAGGGCACCTATTGCATGGAGCATTGGGTGTGGTGCATAAACAATAAATCTTGGAACATTGAAAAAATAAAATTAAAAAAATAAGAAAAAGATGAAAAAAAGAGGGGTTATGGAAAATCCATGTGAGAATCCAGGGGGATTTATTCATTCATTAATATATAGTTAGTAAATGCTTATTTCTCATGCATTGTAAATATAAATATGAATAAAACAGAACATCAGCCTTCAAGGACCTCACAGTCTAGCACGATAGACCTGCAAACTTGTAATTCCACATGTAATATGGTAAATGTATTATAGTAGGGGCCATAAGTGAGAAGACTGTTAACTTGCCCAAAAAGCCTAGCATAACTTCACAGAAAAAAACCTTTTTCAGCTGCATCTTATAAGTGATTAGACCATGTCACACATACAATGTGAGGAAAGGCTTTTTAGGGAGAAAAGGTCATCATGTATATGTTTAAATTTTATTTTATATTCAAAGGATGACCATGGGAATGAAGTATCAAGTATGTGGTATTCACATTAACAGATTAAATAATAAATGGATGTTTGGACAAGATTGTGTACCTTACTGAGGGATTCAAATTTTATCCTGAAGCTTTGGAGAACTCAGGGATCCATTATAGAATGGTTACTTGAGGGTTATTTGGTCCTCCATGTGGGAGCTAGAGTAGGGAAGAGACAAAGGTAGAGGAGGACCCTATTCCAATAGTCTAGTCACTAATGAAGAAAATGAGCAGGATGGGATGGATTTGAGAACCACAGTTGAGGTTTTTTTGATTGTAGTGATGCTTAGAATACCCAAGTGTTAAGGAAAAAATGTTTTAAAGATGAAAAGAAATCTAAGTCTAAGAGGAAGCACATAACAGGGGACTAGAAAAGTCAGTCTCCACTGAACAATTTGTTGCCATTCTCCTTAAAGTCTATGAGAACGGGGCCCTCTATAATTGTGTATGTATGACCGGCATGGCTAGATGCAGTCAAGAGTAGAGCAGTCCCTAAGATGGTTGAGGCTAGAGCAAAATTCTGTGGGGCTCCTGTCAATAAAAACAACTTGATTAAAAATGTATTATAAAACTCAAGGGCCCATTCAAGATATATTAATTTATCAATGAAGAATTTGAACAAAGAGTAGAGAGAAGGTACTTAAATATTGTTATTATTCTTCAGTCAGTGCATGTAAAAGATTCTTTATAATGCCTAGACACCATCTCTTCCTGTCAGATCACAAGTAGGCAGAAAGGCAGACAGAGAGAGAGGAGAAAGCAGGCTCTCCACAGAGCAGAGAGCCCGATGTGGGGCTTGATCCCATGACCCTGGGATCATGACCTGAGCTGAAGGCAGAGGCTTTAACCCCTTGAGCCACCCAGGCACCCCTAAGGACCACCTTTTTATTGTCAAATTAATTCATTAATATCTAAATTGCTGTTTCTGGCTAATTTCTTATCTCCCACCATTAGAAAAAATAATGCTATTTTTGCTCATAATGCCATGATTCTTCCCAACCTTTTTCTATTGAAATAATATTTTCTTCAGTTCACTAATACAAATTTTTAAATGTTGATTACATTTTTGCTCATGATGCTAAATAAACCACTGTGCTATCTGTCAATATTGGCTCTTATTGATTGTTTCAGAAGTTGTTACTCTGCTTCTTTGATGATTTCCACAAATGCAACTCTCATCCAGGGTATGGTGAAACATGAATGATAATTTGTCATTCAAAAGTCTGTAGTATAGATACTGAACAACACATTTTCCAACTGTGTCTTCTCTTGAACTCTTTAGGCTATCATCTCTGCATTTGTAGAGTGTTATTTCTTTAATTATTGACTACACCCCTGTCATAACACATCATCTCCAGCAAAGAAGATAAGTGAGGGATCCCTAAATGGAGTGATGGGGCAGTCCTATTTGCACAAAGAATGTCTGTCCCTTATGGACTATAGCTTAAGAGTGACCAGGAGAATATAACGTTACTACATCAATCAGAGACAAGAAAGGACATCAGTAAGAAGGACGCTTGACATTGAAAAGTACTCCCTTTCCCAGTCTCAAGAGTCCTTGTAGGAGACAGGTATGATAGCTACCCCAGGGAACTTTCTGACACTAGCTCTAGAACATGTAGAGGGGATGGGATGATCATCTTGGGTCCCAGTGATGAGGGGTGCACATTGTAAAGGATTCTGGCTACTACTCTCGGGGTGCTAGAGGCCAGAGGCAGCACTGCAGTGGGAACTAAATGAGTGAGAACCAACTGACAGATTCACACACAGGGCTCAAGCCTAATGGTCAGAAATGGATGATTGCCAGCCTAGAGTTCTGAGCAAACCTGATATCCAAAATAAGTGAGAGTCACCCCATATCCGTATGTCAGAACTAGTCTGGTATACCAATCTTTCATTATCCCATGAAAGAAATACTTTACCAGCCAAGTGGGGGGATTTTCCCATTAGGATACCCTCCTCACCTTTAGGCATGATCCACAAAGTTCCTTGGGAACTCCAGTCAATCCTGTATCTGAGGTAGAGGTCTAGGGAATGATCCAAAAGGGAAAAATAGTAAGCTGTTCTAGGCTTGGAGCTCCTAACCAGACTGCACTTCCAATCCTAGACAGTCTAAGCCTCTGGAAATGGAGTTTAAATTTTGAATTTGGTATATCTGGCAACTTGACTCATGCATGACCAGGCCTAGGCACAGAGACCCCCACCCAGGTAACACTGCTAGCCTCAGCTGGTTCCAAGCATGGCAAAGTGAGACTCAAGAAATATTTGAGGAAGGCATTCAAAATAGTGTGGCACCCTGAGGGAAAGGTTCCAGTGCAGTACCTACTTGCTTACTTGCTTGTCTAACGTGTTTCTAATTGTTTTTACTGATTCAGAGCAGATGTAGGACTTTTTTTTTGAATGGGCTAAGAATTTTGTTAATAAGTTTTAATATATTCTGTCTTTAAATTAGCTAATGATCTCATTTAGCAGTTATTAACTCTATCATATATAGGACAAAAGTAACCTTAAGAAATTGAGCAACTATAAATATCACACAATGAATATTGGAGACAGGAATCAAATCTGAGTCTATGTAACATCATGCTCTTGAGGATGGATTCTAAGCTTTCTATTTTCTGAGGTGGGAAGCAAAAGTAATGAATAATCCTAACTGACCTGATTCCAGTCATATATCCTTCTTTAATCAAGCTTTCCCTGGTATCAAAGACATAGGCTGCTTGACACAAATAAAACTACTCATGGAGACTAGGGCATGCATAATCCTAACAAACAACTAAACTAAGAAATTCAGTGTCCCGTTATAAAACAGAAGGTAAGAGATAATAGAGATAGAAATAACTTTTTTATTTGTAGTGTTATGAAGAATTGCTTTATTTTGTATTTTTTTCTTATCCACATGAGCAGTGGAGAGAAGTTTAAAATAATGTAAGAAGTCAAGACATAAAACAATTTTCATAATGCTATCTTAAAAACCAAAAGATATTAGATGTCCATTTTGGACTTAAATCTTTTCTCATGCATTTAGAATAGTGTAGCAGCTGTCTTTGATTAAGTAAGCCAGTTGTCTGGGGACAAAGTGGAGGGACAGGAAAACTTGGTGGTGAAGGAAAAGAAAAAGACACCCTCCAGCAATTATTCAAGACTCCTTCTTTTTCCACTAGTCTCTATTGCTCCAGATTTGTGGCTTTTGTGGATTCAACTTTTTCAAATGGTAGGTAGTGTTTATGCATCTTCTATGATCTCCTCCTAGGCAGTTTTATCAATTTTTTTTACTAAGTTTCCTTTCTAAGCCCTAGACCCTCATCTCTAGAGTGACTGAGCCCATTGCCACTGTACCCTTCTCAGGGCAGTATTGCTGAACTTGTCTGTTAGCTGGGAAAGGGAGTTCCAAGAACCTCCCAAGTAGATCATGCAGGTATCAAAAGCATTCCTCCCTGCTCCCACCATAATACCAGCTCTGCCCCCATCAGGTGGTCAGGGTCAATTACCCCTGTCCTAGATATTAACTCATCTTGGCTGTTTGGCACAAGGAGCTGGGGAGTAGATCCATGAAGTTCCTCACACTGTTTGTCTTGGAGTAGGACTCCCAACATGTGCTTTTAACTATCAAACTCTTGTAAACCCTGGGGTTCATGTTGCTGCCATGCCAGCCTTGCTGTTCATTATGATAACTGCACTCACCTGTATTCTGACAGTTACACCTTGTCATCTGGCCTCTATTCTTTCCAATTGTTATCATTCACTTTGCAAATGATGTGAAATTCTGTGCATTACAATTCTGTGAAAACTTGACCTATAAAGGAGAGCCTCTACAGAACTTAGTGATGCCAAGAGCACATTACTCTGGGTCAGTGTGTGGAACAGCATCCTCTGGGAGGTTTATAACCACACAAAATACATCCATTCAAAATGCCTACTTCTCCAGTCCATTTTAAACCCCTTCTTTCATCATCTATCATGGCAATTTTGGTATATCCATCTTACTTAATATGATCTGTCACTTTTTCCATGTTTCTGAAAGCCATCTGGATGCAGGTACCATCTCTAGTCCTTTCTAGGGTATTACATTTTATATTCCAGGAAAGTGTATGTTCTGCTTCAGTTTAGTCCATCAGCCTCATAATGCAGAAAAATGAATAATCTCCCAGATCTTTTCAATACACAACAGCTAGTTCTTGAGATTCTTTCATCCTCTCTTTCCTTAGTTGACCCAGAATATTTATAGCCAGGTTATACTGAGACATAAGCTTAGTTTTTGACCTAGGAGCCAAGAAAGGAGGTTGGGGAAGATCTTAAGGGAGGGCGGATGTGATGAGTAAAATGTTATCTCTCAAGGGAGAGGCACCTGCAGCATCTTCAAGGGAGGGGAGACTGGTACACCTTATAAGGGAGACATAAGACACTTTTGTAAGCTCAGCGATTCCAGGGAAATCTTGGGATTCAAGTTTCATGTGCATTAACATAGATGTGTCCATTCTATGTACAGGATTGTATTTTTTCCCAAATCAGACTCTGAACATGGCATAGGAGTCCTACCCTAGCTGTACCTTTGAACATTTTTGGAGCTAAGCTTCCCTGAGAATTAAGGCCTGGGCCTCAGCTTTTTAACTTTCTCAGTATAAGATATATGAGCTTCTTTATATGCTGGCAAGAAAATCCTCTGGCTTTTGTACTTAGTTTTTTTTTAAGTTTTTATTTAAATAATCTCTATAACCAACGTGGAGCTCAAAGTTACCACCCAGAGATCAAGAGTCACATGCTCCTCTGACTGAGCCCTCCAGGTACCCCTTGTACTTAGATTTTTATTGCTGGTTAATTACTTTGGGCTTTTTGTTCTCTTACCCAAGAGCTTAAGTTGAGCTTAGTAATAGCCACTTAACTCCGTTGTCCTCGTCCTTCTCCATATGAGTCAAACACCTGCTCTATCACACCAGCTTCTGTATTTTCCTCCCTCAACAAAGCATCCCAGTTCACCACTGATGAACAATTGCACTGCTACCCAAGTGCTTCATTCCTTTTTTTTTTTTTTTAAGATTTATTTATTTATTTGAGAGAGAGAGAGATGAGTGCACACAGAGGGGGAGGGAGAAGCAGAAGCAAGACTCCGCTGAGCCAGGAGGCCGACGCAGGGCTCCATCCAAAGACCCCGGGATCATGACCTGAGCTGAAGGTACACACTTAACTGACTGAGCCACCTGGTGCCCCTAAATGCTTCATTCCTGAGAGGAATTTTGACAACACATTGTAACGTGTGCACCACAAGATTCAAATAAAATGTTGAGTTAGGAGCATGGTCCTTTCTCTTATTTCCTGGGCTACTGACATTTAGTAATAGATTATGTAGCACTTCCTAGTCCTGCTAACAAGAAACTGTATAAACCTAGAAGACTTCAACAAGACTCTTTGTGTCATCTTTCCTCCTTCCTGTAGATGAAGAACACATAGTCCAGTGAATCTTTGTCTCTTTGGAGCATTAGAAATAAGAGACATTTGGACTTAAAAAAGGTATAATAATTTTTGTCTTGGAAAAAACCACAGGAATATGCCCAACTAGTAATATCTTTTCCCCAAAATAAGTAAAGATCAATTTACTTTAGGGAAATTTAGAGGGGAATTCATTATATTTAAGTAATATAATAAGGTCTTATTTGCCAAATTTAAAAATTGATATAAAAATTTTAAATAGGTTAACGATACTATTTCAGGCTCTTATTTTTATAACTAGAGAAAAATGTGAAGAATATTAAAATACTGTACCGGTTTCTTTGTGTTTTTCACATTTGCCTGAAGTAACTCCTTGATTATTTTTCCATGGCCTCATGGAACAATATTTACTAGTACTTAACAGTATTTATTAATACTCTTAATAGTAAATTAACAGTATTTAATCCTCTAACTTCATAGTCAGATTCCATAATAATTTAGGTCATTATTAGAGATAAAATAGTAACACTAAAAAGAAACAGAAATCATGTAGTAAAAAATATCTCTTGTTTTGAAGATTTAAAAACTGATTCAATTAGGTTATCTAAATTCCTGGATTAAACATAAAGATTTAGAGGCAGAACTTGGACTTAGAAGGGAAAGGGGAGAGAATGATAGATTTTACCTCTGAAGGTTAGGTTTCTTCTCCTAACTGGTGTTCCTTTTCAGTATAGTGTTTCGTATGTTCTTTTCTGCCCCTGTACTAATCCTGTCAAAACTGAAAATGAACTTTTGAAGCTCTCTTCTTAAATTCTTGACAACTACCTAAATATGAGAAACAGGAGACTTAAATCTAAAAGGAAGGTAAAATCTTCAGTTACTTTATACATATTCATATTTGATCATATTTAGTGACTGATTTAATGTAGTATGTTCAACAATCATAAATTTAAGGAAAGGACTCACACTTGTCTAATTTTGCTTCTTCCTTCCTCTTAACTTCCATACCATTCTCTTTTTAATAATGTGTAAGGGAAACTATTTCAGATGAAAAGAGGGTTTGGGAGCTCAGAGGACCACCTTTAAGATAGCCATACAATTTTTCAGGTAAAAGCAAAAATAGCTCTTATAGTTGTGAGTTCCTTGATAAAAAAAATCCTTTAAGAGGGAAAAAATCCTATATCAAGGGTAGAGGTACTCTACATCTAAGAAAACATTTCAGGCATTCATTTAACAAGAATTATTAAGTTTATTAAACCCACAGAGATGCTGATGTCTTTCAGAAATAAACATAGCTTAATTATTCAAAGAATGTAAATTGTTGAAGGCTAAAAATAGCAAAATAAACATTCAAGTTAATAAACTGCATGATAACCTCTACAAATGAATATTGTACACCTGTTTTAACATTGTATCTTGACTACCTGGGAACAACAGGAAAAATGATAGCCAAGTGTTGTTATCCTCTTATCCACTCTCCTTTCTATGTAGCCTCTACCATGATCTCTTCAGTCTCTCTTTGTCTCTGCCTTCCCCCACCCCTATCTCTGCCTAGTCAGATCAGATCCTGTTCTTTCTCTAAGTCTTATTGTAAGTTTGATCACTTCCTTGGGTCTGACTTTACTCTGATCCTTCTTAAAGTTTATGCCTTATTACCTGCCACTTACTCTTTTTTTTTAAATTTTATTTTTATTTAAACATATAATGTTACCCCACCCCCCTCAGTTTGTTTTATGATATTAAGAGTCTCTTTTGGTTTGTCTCCCTCCCGATCCCATCTTGTTTCATTTTTTCTTTTCCTACCCCCCTTAACCCCCACCACCCCTTGCATCTCCACTTCCTCATATCAGGGAGATCATATGATAGTTGTCTTTCTCCGAACTGACTTATTTCGCTAAGCATAATACCCTCTAGTTCCATCCATGTCGTCACAAATGGCAAGACTTCATTCCTTTTGATGGCTGCATAGTATTCCATTGTATATATATACCACATCTTCTTTATCCATTCATCTGTTGATGGGCATCTAGGTTCTTTCCATAGTTTGGCTATTGTGGACATTGCTGCTATAAACATTCGGGTGCACCTGCCCCTTCGGATCACTACGTTTGTATCTTTAGGGTAAATACCCAGTAGTGCAATTGCTGGGTCATAAGGTAGCTCTCTTTTCAATTTTTTGAGGAACCTCCATGCTGTTTTCCAGAGTGCCTGCCACTTACTCTTATCCAGCCTTCTTCACATTTCTCAGGGTCCTAACTATATTAGTCTGGTCTCAACAGCACTGTCAACTCCTTTAAGGTTGTGACTCTGCTTTAGATCTCTCTTGGATCCTAATAACACCTGTTTCCTCACATTCTCCCTGCAAGATAAAAAAAAAAAAAAAAAAACAAACTTAAATTTCCTTTGTGGTGATAACTTTTTTTTTTTTTAAGATTTTATTTATTTATTTTGACAGAGAGAGATCATAAGTAGGCAGAGAGGCAGGCAGAGAGAGAGGAAGGGAAGCAGGCTCTCTGAAGAGCAGAGAGCCTGATGCGGGGCTCGATCCCAGGACCCTGGGATCATGACCTGAGCCGAAGGCAGAGGCCTTAACCCACTGAGCCACCCAGGTGCCCCCTTTGTGGTGATAACTTTGTCTGTAGCTTATAGAAGGAAGTCAAGGCAGGTGCAGAGTGTTTTCAGGAGTAAATAACACCTAGGCCACCTACAAAACAAGAGGCTGTGGGAAAGACAACTAGTATTTTAAAATTTTATAAAGGAATATTGGGGATAAGAAATTAAATTTGTTCTGATGAAATATCTGTTCTCTGTTATGATCTTGAGCATTTCATTTCACCTCATTCTGTTTCACTTGACTCCATGAAATTCTGTGGTTTCCTTTCTGATGTAATTTTCTCTTATTATTTAAACAAGATGATTGCATATTTACTCTAGAGGGGAAAGAAAACATATATTGAAAGACCTTTGTCATTGAACCAGCTATGAAGCTTTAATCTATTAAGAGTAGCCTTTTAGTGCCATGAACGCTTTTTATCTTTGTGTAAGTTACTCTTTAGTATGCCAAAAGCAGACATCAAAAGGGTCCCAAAGCTCCCCAACAATTACGTAGTCAACTCTTTTTGGGTTTTTCTGGTAATTAGTTGATAAAAGAACTGTCAAAAGCCAGGAGTTGTGAGTATCCCAATGATAGGAAATATCTTATACTTAGGATGCTTTCTTAGAGAACCCCCTTCCTGACAGCAGCACACTTCTGAAGTTGGATAATGAATATCCCAAAGATTGCTGCTTTATAATTTCAAACATTTACCAGCATCTTTCACTATTATTATTTGTTTGGTTTCATTCTTTTTTTTTAAAGATTTTATTTGTTTATTTGACAGAGAGAGATCACAAGTAGGCAGAGAGGCAGGCAGAGAGAGAGGAGGGAAGCAGGCTCCCTGCTGAGTGGAGAATTGGATTTGGGGCTCGATCCCAGGACCCTGGGATCATGACCTGAGCTGATGGCATAGGCTTAACCCACTGAACCACCAAGGTGTACCTGGTTTTATTCTTTCTGGCAAAATCCTCCCAGGGAATAATAAATGAGAGCTGGAAGGCTTTATGCTCAAAGGTTTAGAAAAATATTATGTAGTCTGTGTCCTCTCTTCTGAATGTGTCAAGGAAGCTTTTCCCATGGGGATCTATGCCTCTCCATGAAGTTCTTTTCCTTATCAGTTCTTTAGTGCACTTGCATTTATCTGTTGTTTAAAAATCAAACTTCTGGAGTCCACTTTGTTATTAAATGACATTATCACTGTTCCTCCCATGAAACAACTCCAATACTAACTTTATTAATAATATTTATAAACTGAAAATACTCCAGGATCCATATTGATATTCCATATAAATATCCAGGTATATTTATATGGAATACTACTCAGCAATTAAAAAGAGTGTATTGCTGGGGCACCTGGGTGGCTCAGTGGGTTAAAGCCTCTGCCTTCGGCTCCGGTCATGATCCCAGGGTCCTGGGATCGAGCCCCGCATCAGGCTCTCTGCTCAGCAGGGAGCCTGCTTCCCCCACTCTCTCTGCCTGCCTCTCTGCCTGTGATCTCTGTCTGTCAAATAAATAAATAAAAAATCTTAAAAAAAAAAAGAGTGTATTGCTGATACATAAAAACATGGATGAATCTCAAAACCATTAGGCTGAAATTAATGGAGTCTTACCCTAAAGAGTATACACTGCATCAGTCCATTTAGATCTAGAACAGGCAAAACTAACCTGTGCTATATAAAATAATCAAAACAATGTTTTCTTCAGGAAATGGAGGTAAAGATTGACAGGGGAAGGGACATAATGGGTGATGGTAATATTCTAGATTTTGCTGGGGATGTGGGTTACAGAAATGCATTCACTGTCACAAATGAACAAATGAATACTTAAGATTTCTCCATTTTTGTGTGTATAAGTTTTACATAATAAATACAAATATTCAGACCTGGTTAATAATGTATGCTGAAGTCTGTAAAGAGAAGTGTGCCATTTGCTTGGAAATACATCAAAAAATTTGTTAGATTGATGGATTTTAGATGGATGCTAGTTAGATAGGTGATAAAATATTAATGGAAAATATAAATGTAGGTATATAAGTGTTCACTGTAAAGTAATTTAACTCAGTGTTGTGTTTGAAATTTTTTGTGACATAATGATGGAGGAAAGGAGAGCAACTAGCTGATTGTTCTTGGTAGTTTATTACTAAGTCTCACTACATTTCCTAGAATTTGAGTGCACTTACTAGTTTTTTAAAAAATATTTTATTTATTTATTTGACAGACAGAGATCACAAGTAGGCAGAGAGGCAGGCAGAGGGAGAGACAGAGGAGGAATCAGGCTCCCCACTAAGCAGAGAGCCCAATGCGGGGCTTGATCCCAGGACCCTGGGATCATGACCCGAGCCGAAGGCAGAGGCCCTAACCCACTGAGCCACCCAGGCGCCCCTGCACTTACTAGTTTTTAGCGTGCAGTAAGTTTATAACCAAAATAAACTCTCAGTATCTCTCAGGAAACTAAGGACACTGAATATAAGAATGCTACAACTGTTACTTGAACTTTCACTACTATTTAGAATGACTTTATTATGTATCATATGAAAAATTCAAAATTAGCTATTGAATAAATCCAAATCAAATGGTTATGAATTAAGCCCAATTTTCCTTATGGGTTAAAATTTATTAAATAAAATGACTAGGTACTAAAATAGTTTTTTAAAGACTATTAAAATATAAATTTTTTAAAAAGAGTTTTAACACCTAAAACACCATCTGGAATGAGAATCAATCTCATGCATTTCCCTTATATGATAGAACTAACATACTGGTCATAATCTCTTTAGCCATTAACTCCTTTAATCCACCCACAATCTCATTAAAACCTCCTCCAAACTCTGATGGACCTATTATCAACAATATTTAAGGTATTTTTTTAAGATTTTTTATTTATTCATTTGAGAGACAGCATGGAAGGCGGGGGTGGAGAGAGAGATTATACACAAGCAGGGGTTAGGAGCAGAGGAAAATGGAGAAGCAGACTCCCATTCCCCTATGGGGGTCATCAGGGATTTTGGCATCATGACTTGAGCTGAAGCCAGACATTTAACAGACTAAGCCACCCATGTACCCCTTAAGGTATCTTTCTTTAATTCATCATCTGAAATAGAAATTTTCATTATTTTAGAAAATTTGAAAAATATGGAAAAAAATGCAAAAGAGAAGAATGAAGTTAATTCATATTTTACCAAACAAAGAAAATCTTCAAGAAACATTTTAATATTTCCTCTTTTTAAGTATCTATTATTACATATTTGAGATTACTTTTCTAAAATTTTAATTCCAGTATAGTCAACATGCAGTGTAATATTAGCTCCAGGTGTACAATGTAATAATTAAACAAATGTATACATTACTCAGAGCTCATAATAATAAGTGTACTGTACTCTTAATCCCCTTCACCTACTTCACCCATCCCCCCATCAACCTCTCCTCTGGTAACCATCATTTTATTCTTATAGTTAAGACTCTGTATTTTGGTTTCTTTTTTTTTTCTTCATTTGTTTTGTTTCTTAAATTGCACATAAGATGAAATCCTATGGTATTTGTCTTTCTCTGACAGACTTATTTCACTTAAAATTATACTCTCTAGATCCATTCATGTTGTTGCAAATGGTGAGATCTCATTCTTATTTACAGCTGAGTAATATCCCATTGTAGAGATATGTCACTTCTTTATCCATTCATCTATCCACGGACACTCAGGGTGCTTCCATACTTTGGTTATTGTAAATAATTCTGCAATAAGCAGAGAGGCACTTAGATCTTTTCCAATTAGTGTTTTTTATGTCTTTGGGTAAATACCCAATAGTGGAATTATTGGGTTATAGGTTAGTTCTTTTTTTAATTTTTGAGGAATCTTCAAACTGTTTTCCAAGTGGCTGCACCAGTTTGCATTCCCACCATTCCCCCAGTGCACAAGGGTTCCTTTTTCTCCACGTCCTCACCAATGCTAGTTGTATCTTGGATTTTTTATTTTAGCCATTCTGACTGGCATGAGGTGGTATCTCATTGTACTTTTGATTTGCATTTCCCTGATGATGAGTGATGTTGAACATCTTTTCACATGTCTGTTGGCCATCTGTATGTCTTCTTTGGAGAAATGTGTGTTCATATATTCTGCCCACTTTTAATTGGATTACTTGTTTTGGGGTGATGACTTGGAAGTTCTTTATAGATATTTGGATACTAACCCTTTATCAGATATGTCATTTGTAAGTATCTTCTCCCATTCAGTATGTTGTCCCTTAGTTTTCTTGGTCATTTCCTTTACTCTGCAGAAGCTTTTTTAAAAATTTTGATGCAGTCCCAATAGTTTGTTTTTGCTTTTGTTGCTCTTGCCTTAGGAGAAACATCTAGAAAAATGTTGCTATGGCCATGACAGAGGAATTACTGCCTGTGCTCTCTTCTAAGACTTTTGTGGTTTCAGTTCTCACCTTTAGGTCTTTAATCTATTTTGAGTTTGTTTTTGTGTCTGGTGTAAGAATGTGGTCCAGTTTTGGTTCTTTTGCATGTTGCTGTCTGGTTTTTCCAACATCATTTGTTGAAAAGACTGTCTTTTTCCCATTGTGTATCCTTGCCTCCTTTCTTGAAAATGCATTGACCATATATGTGTGGGTTCATTTCTGTGTCATTGATCTATGTGTCTATTTTTGAGCTAGTACCGTACTGTTTTCACTACCACAGTTTTGTAGTATATCCTGAAATCCAGGATTGCAATACCTCCAGTTTTGTTCTTCTGTTTCAAGATTGCCTTGGGTCTTCAGGGTCTTCTGTGGTACCATGCACATTTTTGACTTATTCGTTCTAGTTCTATGAAAAATGCTATTGGTATTTTGATAGAGATTTCATTAAATCTATAGATTGCTTTGGGTAGTATGGAGATTTTAACAATATCTGTTCCTCCAATCCATGAGCATGAAGTATCTTTCCATTTCTTCTGTCATCTTCAGTTCATTCATCAGTGTTTTATTGCTTTCAGAGCACAGTACTTTCACCTCCTTGGTTAAGTTTATTCCTAGGTATTATTATTATTTTTGGTGCAATTGTAATGGGACCATTTTATTAATTTCTTTTTCTGCTACCTTCATTGTTGATGTATAAAAGTGCACCGGACTTCTGTTTACTTGTTTTATATCCTGTGACCCTACTGAACTCATTTGTCTGTTCTAGTAGTTTTTTGGAAATCCTTTAGGGTTTTCTAGATATGGTATCATGTTATCTGCAAATACTGAGAGTTTTACTTCTTCCTTGCCAACTTGGATGCTTTTTACTTATTTTTGTTGTTTGATTGTTGTGGCTAGGACTTCCAGGATTATACTGAATAAAAGTGGTGAAGGTGGACATGCTTGTCTTGTTCCTAATCTTAGGGGAAAGGCTCTCAGTTTCTCCCTATTGAGTATGATGTTAGCTGTGGGTTTTTCATATAAGGCCTTTAGTATGTTGAGATATGCTCCCTCTAAGCCTACATTTTAGAGGCTTTTTACCATGAATGAATATATGGCTTTGTCAAATGCTTTTTCTGCACCTGTTGAAATGATCATGTGGTTCTTATGCTTTCTCTTATTGATGTGATGTATCACATCGATTGATTTGTGGATATTGAAGCACCCTTGCAAGCCACGATTAAACACTACTTGTGGTGAATGATTTTTTCAATGTATTATTGAAGTCAGCTTACTAATATTTTGTTGAGAATTTTTGCATCTATGATCATCAGAGATTATTGACCTCTAGTTCTCTTTTTTACTGGTGTCTCTATCTGGTTTTGGTATCAGGGTAATGCTGGCCTCATAGAATGAATTTGGAAGCTTTCCTTCTTCTTTGTATTTTGAAATAGTTTGAGAATAGGTATTAATTCTTCTTTAAATGATTAGTAGAGGAGCTTCTGGGTGACTCAGGTGGTTAAAGGTTCAAGCCTTGATTTTGGCTAAGGTCATGATTTCAGGGTCATGAGACAGAGTTTCATGTAAGGTTCATTGCTCAGTGGGGCATTGGCTTGAGATTCTCTCTGTCTCCTTCTGTGCCCACCTCCCACCATGATATATAATTAAGTCTTTGAAAAAATAGGTGTTTGATAGAGTTCACCTGTGAAGCCAGCTGGTCCTGAACTTTTGTTTGCAGAGAGGTTTTTGATTACTGATTCAGTTTCTTTGCTGGTATTCAGTCTGTTCAAAAGTTTTATTTCTTCTTTGTTCAGTTTTGGTAGGTTATATATTCTAGGGATTTATCCATTTCTTCCAGGATGTCCAATTTTGTTGGCATATAATTTTTCATAATGTTCTCTTATAATCATTTGTATATCTGTGGTGTTGCTTGTTATTTCTTTCATTTCTGATTTTGTTTATTTGAGTTCTCTCTCTCTCTCTCTCTCTCTCTGTAATGAATCTGGCAAGTTTTATCAATTGAGTTGATTTTTCAAAGAACCAGCTCCTGGTTTCATTGATGTGTTTTATCAGTTTGTTGTTTTTATTGTTATTTTGTTTTGTGTGTGTTTAGTTTCTATTTCATTTATTTATTCTCTAGTCTTTATTGTTTCCTTCTTTCTACTGGTTTTGATTTTTGTCTGTTCTTTTTCAAGCTTTTTTAGCTATAAGGTTATGTTGTTTATTTGAGCTTTTTCTTGCTTCCTGAGGTAGGCCTGCATTGTTATAAGCTTCCCACTTAGAACAGCTTTTGCTGCATCCCAAAGATTTTAGACCAGTGTGTTGTCATCTTCATCAATCCTTTTGAATTTGTTGAGATTTATTTTGTGGTCTAACATGTGATCTGTCTTGGAGAATGTTCCATGAGGAATCACATCATCTTAAAAAATCTTGCAGCTTCATGTTCGGGTGGTTCAGAAATTTTCAATTTGATAGATACCCTGAAATATATTGCATTCAAACATACAGTAAAAATAGATATATAAATACAAGTAACCTAAATGTCATAAGTGGGTTATAGATAAAATAAAAATGTATGAGAACTTAAACAAAAAGGAGGGGTGCCTGGGTGTGTCAGTTGGTTAAGTGTCCAATTCTTGATCTGGGCTCAGGTTGGAGCTGTGTCTTGAGTTCTACACTGGGCGTGGAGCCAAATTAAAAAAGGGGGGGGACAAAAAGAGATCAGGGGTAAAGATAAACTTCTCTTGGGTGGGAACATGAAATAAGTAATTCACCTTTGGTCAGAAACTCCCATAGGATAATGGTGACTCAATCATGAGAGATGGTGGTCTGGATTCAAGGTCATTATGAGCCTCTCACTAATGTAAGTAGAGTAGGGTGAGCCTCTCATTAATATAAATAGAAAAACAAGAAAGTATATTTGGAGCTCTGGCTTATAGAGAGCTATGGACCTGGGAGATGAGACTCTAATTCACCCTTAGGACAAGCAACTGAACAAAGAGTGACAGCCACAGTTCAGTCAGAGGTAGTGTCTTGAATCATCATTTTAAGACTTGATTCTTTATTGAGAAACCTTGGATTTGTGCCACCACAAATCTGCTAGCTAGGGTCTGGTATGCAGAGGGATGAGGGTAGAATATAAAAACAACAGTAAACCCCAAATATTCCAAGAAATTTGCATGTAAATTGAGCCTACAAAGTGAATACTACAAAATACAACAAGAAACCTAATGATAAGAAAGACAGCATTTGCATCAATTAGGCTATATTATTAAAAATAAATATATAAAAACAACATCTGAAAATAACAAGTGTTGCAAAGACATGGAGAGACTGGAACACTTGTGCATTGCTGGTGGGAATATAAAATGGTATAATCACTTTGGAAAACAGTATGACAGTCCATTAAAACCTTAAACCTAGAATTACAATGTGACTCACCAATTCCAGTTCAGGATATATATAACAAATAGAATTGAAAGCAGGGATTCAAACAGATACTGTCCCCCCATGTTCATAGAAGCATTACTCACAATATCCCAAAGTAGAAGCAACCCAAATGTCCATTGACAGATGAACGTATAAACAAACATGGTATATACATACAATAGAACATTATTCATCCTTAATAGAGTAAGGAAATTCTGATACATACTGCAGCATGGATTAATCTTGAGGACATTATGCTAAGTCAATCAGGACAATAAATTAGTCACAAAAAGAAAAATAGTGTATAATTACATTTATATGAAGTATAGCAGTAGTCCATTTTATAGTGAAAAAAAGTAGAATGGTGGTTGCCAGGGGGTTGGGGAGAGGGAGAATAAGTGGGTTTTATGGTACAGAGATTCAGTTTGGGAAGAAAAAGTTCTGGAGATGAATGGTAGCAATGGTTGTATAATGTGAATGTACTTAATGCCACCGAAGTATACACTAAAAAAATGGTAAAAATGGTAAATATGGTTTACACATTTTGCCACAATTAAAAAAAGAAAAAAGTAGCAAACATAATTAAATATAATATTAAGTTATTAAAAATAAATAATATTTAAGCATCTGGTAAAGGATAAAATAAGCATAGTAAGGATACTGATACACATTTCAGATAGGAATATACTTGGGTACTGAAAGATGTTGGTAGGACCCAAAGTCTTATTAGATTTCTATAAAATAATACTTAATCTGTGTGTGTGTGTGTGTATCACCTCATGGCCACAAAATGGCTGCTGCGTTTCTGGAATAATTTCCACTTTGAATGCAAAAAGGCTGAATGAGGTAACAGGCTTTTTTCATAAGACCTTTTATCTTAATCGGAAGGGGAAGAACTCCTTAAATATTGTGTTGAGATATGTCTCTCTGCATGGCCAATGAAAATGCCCAATTTTAAACTAATCATTAGCAAAGGGAACACAATTATCCCAACTGACTTAGATCAATCATGATTTATAATATGGAGATGAAAACATGCTTAGCCTTCTCCCCTCTGCCCCACCCTCCTCACTTTCTGGACAAACTAAGGTTATGTTTGCACTTAAGGGAAGGGGAAGTGGCTCTTGGGTATATAATAAAGACAATCTGACACATTTATCGAGAAGAAAAATGAACTCAAAAGAAAGCTGTGGAATACAAAAAAATAGTAAGCAAAGCCCTTATTTGTAATGTAAATTATATTAATAAACCCAATTTCTTGGTATTAAAAAATCCTACTTCGTGGGGTTTACAAAAGTAGCTTAATTACTTTATAATAGACTAATAAGGGGCTTATTAATTGGTAGTTAAAATATTATAGGGTTCTTTCTGTGTTTAGAGGAAAACCTGAAATACTAAATTATAAGATTTAGTTATAAAAGTATGTAGTTAATATGTTTTCTAAGAATTTAAGAATGGAATCTACTGATTCCAAAAAGCAAAGGAAAAAAAGCTGTCTTTAGAAAACTTTATCATTCCAAAGAAGCCCTAACAGCAGAAAAAAATAAAAGAAAAAAAGGGGAAGGGAAACAGGAGGAAATCTACCTAAAAGGGGGACATTATCAGCTTGGCAAACAGTTATAGTTATCTACAACAGAGATTAAGTTGAAAAGAATAAAACCACACTTATTTTCCATCCTCAAGCTGGGATTATTACTATTGACAGAGCTGAAACCTGTTTACAGAATGTTCGGCTAGCATGCTCCTCACAATCCCTCCCTCTCCTAATATGTTTGTTCGACCTCTCTATATATTTCTATGGACTTCTACTCATGCAGATGCATCTCTGAACAATATATTTATCATTTTCATATCTTTAAACTTTATATGAATTGGAACACAGTACCTACTCTTCTGCAACACCTTGCTTCAACATTATGATTATAAGATTTGGCCATGTGGAGTTTTTTTCATTTTTGTTGTGAATAGTATTCTGTTTGAATAAACCATTTTTATGTTAAATATTTGGAAGGGTTTTCTCTAAGTTTTTATAATCACAAACAATGCTGCTATGTATTTTCTTAAAAAAAACCCTCCTTGGCCACCTATTTAAGAAGTTCCACTTTATAACGAAGAGTGAAATTGCTGATTTATGAGACATGTTTATACATTCAGCTTTACTAGATCTTATCAAGTTGTGCTCCAGGGTAGATATTTGTCCCAGACTAAATTTCTACCACCAATAATGAGAATTCCCATTAATTTGTATTCCCATTAATTTGCATTCCCATTAGTCTGGTATTACAAGACTGCTTAATTTCACTAATCTTGTTAGTATGCAATAGTTTCTAATTATGATTTTAATTTACATTTTCCTGCAATTCAGTGAGTTGGAGCATCTTTTATACTATTGGCAATTTGGTTTATTGGCAATTTGGATTTCTTATTTTGTGCATTTCTTTTTCACACCCTTTGTCCATTTCCCTTTTGGTTTGCGGGGAGTTTTCCTCATTAGTAAGAGTTCACTATATATTCTGCATAATAATTCTTTGTGGAATATACATATTTCAAATAACCTTTCCCAGTTATCTTTTCACTTTCCTTCAGGGGTCTTTTGAGGAATAAAATTTCTAATGTAAGTGTCATCTACTTTATCAGACTTTTCTTGAATAGATATTACTTTAGCATCTTTAAAAAAGTTCTTCCCCAATGCAAGATCGTGAAAATATTTTGCTGTATTTTCTTTAAAAAAAAACCCAAGTTTTGGTGTTTTACATTTAGGTTCTTTAGTATACCTGAAGCAATGGCCAATGCTGAGTGCTTACTTTGGCAGACATGAGCACAGAAGCAAAATGAAGCTTTGGCAGAAGTTCTTTTGGGGAATATGTTCCTCCAGCCTCTTAATCCAAAACACTGCGGTTCTTAGCGACAGCTCTCTCCTTTCTTAGGTAGGTCTGCTTTCTAGGGAAAACATGCTTCTGGAACTATCAACTATTGTACAAGTTGTGCTCTCCCATAGGTTAATATATCCCTTAGTCCCTGATAATTGACCACTGTGAAGATGGCATCCTCTTTTCCTTAGGGCAACGCTTGGGACTATCCTGCTAAAAAAGATTTTACTCAGAGATTTCCAGGTTCTTTTCTGATCCTACCCAGAATGTGACCTATCTAGCAACTTCATGTACCAAATAAAGAGACAGAGAGAAAAATAAACTCACTAAAATTTAAACTCGAGGTTAGGGTGTGCTTTACAACCATGTGTTCTTTAGGCAGCCAATAGATATTATTTGCACTCAGTCGATCCAAGTTTTTAATGACTCTTATTTTCTTACTTTATATACTAAATCTATAAATATTCATATGGAAAGAGTTCCCATTAAAATGTTTATCTTTGTAACTCAATATAGCTATAGACAATAAAAACAATGCTCCTAAATTGAGATCCCCCAAACTGATGTTTTCCTATTCCCTTCTGCTAATCCGTAGTTCAGTACTAGGGTTCCTTCTGCTTCCTCACATAACTCCATCACCATCTGAGGGGTTCTCGTATGTCAATATGAACAGAGAGGGTGATATGGCAATCGATGCCTTTGCTTGAACCCTGTGTGGCCCTATTATCTTGTATAATACATTTATGTAAGATTACAGTGCTAGAAAGGACAGCAGGGAAAGAGAATGAATCATTCAATTCCTGTCATCAGAAGTCTTTACCAGAGAAGGTGAGGAAAGAGTTATGAGTAGTGAAAATTTTCCAAACTTTGTGTCCAAATAGGCAATCATACGTAGTGCTTGATAGTCTGGAGGAGAAAGATAAGTCTGATATATACCTTACAAATGTGCTTCCTGCTCCAAGTCAAGGCCACAGTGTCCAGGGTCAAACAGCTAACTGGAACTGCTGGAATTCAAAACCCTGGTTTGACCAAGTCAGGTCAGCCTAACTAACACCTTTTGTAACCAACCATGTTCATACACTGGGAACAGAGAGTAAAAAGGGACCTGGCAAGGATAAGGCTGATTTGGAAGTGGAGGCTCTTCAAGTACAGGAGAGAGGCCTGAGGAATGGGAACTGAAAAAATCCTCAAGTCTTTTCATCCAAGTAAGGAAAATATAAAGAGCTTTATTCAAAGTGAGGAGTCAGTGATGTGCATGTTTGAGATAAATGCAGCAAACTGATTTTCAGTACACTCCCAGGTGGTTTCTTACAAATTAGGGTGAGGAAAATTTGTACAACTTAGGAATATCTGCTTTGAGGAGAAACACACTTTGGGTTCACCTTAATTCACTTGACATTTTCCCCATCCTTTCACCTCTTACAATTTAATGTTACTAAAGAAATCCCAGAAAGCAGAAAAGAAATACAAGTTGGGCAGAGACACTTCTAAGGCAATTCCATAAGAGAGTCAGAAAGAATCATGTAGAAAAAAACACTGCTCCAGAAGAGGCAGGGTAGAAATCAAAGCTGCTTTCTCAACCTGGCTCGAAACACCCTTAGAACCTAGAGGAAACTCCTGGCAGTACAGACAAAAGACATTTGGTTCTGTTACTGTTCTGCGAGGATATGTTTGATGGGGGTGATAATAGTTATAGAAAGAAAAAGATATTTTTTATGTAAAATAAACATAGACGCTGAACAGCAAACTAATTCTCAGAATGCAGATGCTTAGTTAATTCCTGGGGGTGCCTGGGTGGCTCAGTGGGTTAGGCCGCTACCTTCAGCTCAGGTCATGGTCTCAGGGTCCTGGGATTGAGCTCCACATCGGGCTCTCTGCTCAGCGGGGAGCCTGCTTCCCTGTCTCTCTCTCTCTGCCTATCTCTCTGCCTACTTGTGATTTCTCTGTCAAATAAATAAATAAAATCTTAAAAAGAAAAAAAGAAAATAATTCCTTTGAAAGAAAATTGATGAAGATCCACATGTTTACTCTTTGGAAGAATTTGGATTATAAAATGATGGAATAAATCAACATCTTGGGCAAAAAGGGATAATTTGTAATCTCTTGATGAAGCTAAATTTTCAATGAAGGAAAATGAAGCCAGGTTTAAAAAAAGAAGAAGTTATTTGATGATTTCGGTGGCATATTGCAAATATATAACTTAAACAGAAAAAAAACCAGAAAAGGAATCATAGTGAAATGGTAAGTGATAAATATGTTATTTTCTAGCTTCTAGTTTATAATATACAATTAAGATGCAGTAATTCTCTATAACTCGCAGTTAAAAAAAAAAAAAAAAGAACTTGGGGCACCTGGGTGGCTCAGTTGGTTAGGCGACTGCCTTCAGCTCAGTTCATGATCCTGGAGTCCTGGGATCGAGTCCCACATCAGGCTCCCTGCTCAATGGGGAGTCTGCTTCTCCCTCTGACCCTCTCCCCTCTCATGCTTTCTCTCTCACTCTCTTTCTCTGTCAAGTAAATAAATAAAATTTAAAAAAAGAAAATCTTGTTTAAAAAAAAAACTCTACAGCATACCCACAACATGTGCTATGAAAGAAATATACATTTACTTAAATATTTCTGCTTATGCTGGGTAGAGAAGCCCCTCTTTCAGACAAAAAACATGCTTATGATATGGAAAGAGCCCCAGATATCCACTGAAAGATGAATGGGTAAAGAGGACGTGAGATGGATGATAGATAGATAGATAGATAGATATACATATATTGGAATATTACTCAGGCATCAAAAAGAATGAAATCTTATCATCTGCAACAACATGGATGGAACTAGAGGGTATTGTGCTAAGCAAAAGAAGACAGAGAAAGACAGATGCCATATGATTTCACTCATATGTGGAATTTAAGAAACAAAGCATATGAACATAGGGGAAGGGAAGGAAAAATAAAATAAGATAACAGAGAGGGAGGGAAACCGTAAGGGATTCTTAACTATAGAAAACAAACTGAGGGTTGCTGGAGGAGCAGAGGGTGGGATGATAGGATAATTGAGTGATAGGCATTAAGGAGGGCATGTGATGTAATGAGCATTTGGTGTTATATGCAAATGATGAATCACTAAATTCTATAGTTGATACTAACAATATACTATATGTTAACTATATTTAATTTAAATTTAAAAATTTAAAAACTACTTATACATATACAGCAGATTCAGATAATATTTGTAAAAGGTGTTCTCAGATAGGCAGATGGGATTAATTTACTAACCAAGGTGTTTCACAATGACAAGGCAGACATTCTGAAAGGACTATCAAACTCATTTCCTCATTTTATTGTCTGAAAAATCAAAAGATTAAAAACCTATTAGATGAGACCCTGGTCCAATTTGTGCTTCAACTGCTCCACAAGACAGCTTTCAGAGATCAAATTACTGAAAATGTAGAAACATACTGCAAGTGAATAATACTTTTTCTATTAAAAAAAATCTCTCAAACATCTGGTATATAATGTTTTATACTCTCAAAGCAGATACATCATGCCTTACAGATGTATGTTCTATTAAACTTGAATTTAAATTAAGTACATGAACTCTATTTTCTGATTTTTATGATAAAAATTAGGCACCTTACCAGGGACATTATTCTAATAGAGGCAATTTGATTCTTTTACACAAAGAAGAAATTTAGAAAGTAATAAGGGGATCATACATAAGTTAATAACAGCAGTCTTGAGTTTGTGACAGGACCATGGAACAGTTTATCACTTCCCCTACATGCTCCTCAACTTTTCACAGGCATTTTTTTTTCTGTGAATTTTTCTATTTTGGAATAACTGGTAGAATGATTTTAACCATCATCAAGTCAAATCCTAATGCTTTTGACCACAGCTCACTATGAATTCAAAGTCAGTTTTCACAGTAAGGACAAAAAATGCCATACATTACTAAATCCCTAAACTCTCGGGATTTTCTACCTTTTATTTATTAAATATGTTTAATATGCTGGGTCCCGAGGGCTTGTGAGTCCTTTCTCTTTATTGGCTTACTCTCAAATTTCCATATTTTGCCTAAAGTGGTTAAGAAACAAGCTTCATGGTATTATAATTGTATATCAAAAAAGACAATGGTATGCTAAAAATAATTACCATTTATCAGCTCAGAATAACCTTACTAGTTATTCAATACTTTAACAGTCAGATTTCACAATTTGCAATTGTTAATATGGTATAACTTTTATAAGCTAAAAAGTATCACTAAATCATAAGTCCTTCCATCATTAAAAAAGAGACTGAAATCTTAATTCCATTAGCTTTTTCATATTAAGTTTTTGATAAATTAATGAGCTTTCAACTCCTGTCGGCTTTTGTACCTACTGATTGTTAAATGTTAATATACTGTTATATTTATAATATATAGGACATATTTATATTTAATTATAATTAATTAAATAATTTATATCACAATTATGAAACATAAGATTTATTAATATATGTTTATATATAAGTTGAGAAATATTATTAATGGGAATCACTACTTTACATTTTTGTTTATTACACATATGCTCAAATAAGTATAGATCATGTTTTAAAGTATAGCTTACAGTTCTAGAGTTTCAGGCATTCTCACTGTCGTGTGCCTTCAAGTCATCAAAATTAAAACATTTTAAATGAGTGATAAAGTGAAAGGTTACTTTATGAAGGAAGAGTGACAATGTTGAAAATTCTAACAAACTATACATATGAATGTAGGATGTTTAAACTGACTGGAGTTTTCTGGATATTTTAAGTCAGAGACTTCCTCTTCAGTATTTCTTGCATTACTAAGAAATAGTTTTCCCTTAATAGCCAAATAAATTAAAATAGAGAAAACATATAATGAAAAGTAACAGTAAGTTACAAATAAATTTAAGAAAACTGAATCGAAAAAGCCAAGATTTCTATTGATAACAGTTTTATTGCTGAAATAATAGCTTTATAGAGCTATGAAAAATTAAACTTTTCTATTTTCTGAAGTATTAGGTATCCCAGAAATCTACAATTCTGCAAATAATCAGAACTTATAATTTAATTTGAGACAAAATAACTCAACGTATGTTAACTCAACAGTCACTAGCTACTAACCCGAATGTAGAATATATACTTTTTGATGGAAGAAATGATTATACAATGAAACCAAGAAGCTTTTCTATTTCAGACTTTGTTTTTGACATCTAATTTTAGGTTTGAAGACATTAGTAAATGACTTTTACACTTTCATATTCAATAACTGATTGAGGGTACTCTGACAGAGGGTGGTTGTAACAGATTTTGTGTGTTTATGTGTGTTTGTGTCTTCATTTTTAATAGACTTTATGTTTAGATCACTTTTGAAGTCACAGCAAACTGAAGAGAAAGTACAGAGATTTCTCCTATACCTCCTGTCCTCATACATGCATAGCCTCCCCCATAATCAACATCTCCCACAAAGTGGTACATTTGTTACAATTGATGAACCAACAATGACACATCATGATAATCCAAAATCCACAGTTTAAACCCTGCTTCACTCTTTCCGTTTTATAATCAGTAGTTTTAGACAAATGTAAAATGACATGTACTCACCTTTATAGTGTCATACAGAATATTTCCACTGCCTTAAAGATCCTCTGTGCTCTGCCCATTTATCTTTCCCTGCCCCCTAGCCTCTGGCAACTACTAATTTTTTTTTACTGTCTCCATAGTTCAGCTTTTCCAGAATTTCATATATTTGGGATCATACAGCATGTAGCCTTTTCAAATTGGCTTCTGTCACTTAGTAATATGCATTTGAAATTCTTCCATGTCTTTATATGATTTAACAACTCATTTCTTTTTAGTGATGAATAATATTCTATTATCTGGATGTACCACAGTTCATTCATTTACCTACTCTACAATATCTTGGTTGTTTTCAAGTTTTGGCAATTTTAAAATAAGTAAATCTCTGTGGAGATTTTGTGTTGACGTGTTTTCAGCTCCTTTGTGTAATATACCAAGGAGTGTAAGTGATGGATCACATGGTAAGAATATGCGTACTTTTACAAATTGTAACAGTTTTAAAATAATAGAATTCTAAGATATATACTAGAATAACATTTGTATACTAGGATAAACAAATAAGAACAATACTGTCAAAATTGTTTTCTTTGAGTATAACTAGGCAAGAAAACAAAATAAATTTATAAGTGTCTTTTATGAAAAGAAAGGAAAAAGTTATCTACCAGTTAAATACACAAAAATAACCAACTGAACAACTATTCTGAAAATGTAAAAAAGATTTACCATTAAAACAAATTCATAGAAAGTTTCATTTTCATTTATACAGTGAGTTAGTTTCTCAGATAGGCTCTTTCAATGAAAACAGGTAAAATACCAGGTAACTTAAAATTAGAAATCTTAAGCATGGAGACGTACTTATAGGAAAGTAAGAAATACTCAAGCCAAAATCTACTTGAAGGCAGAAATCTTGAGAACTAATCACCACAAGTGACTTTTGAAGAACAGAAAACTAAACTTCCATAGCTTCTAGAGCATCAGGGACCAGTAGCAAGGTCTTAGGCACCTTCTTCAAGTTGAGTAGTATAAAAGGAGAGATATCTAACAAACCCCCTTTCCCTAACTATGACAAATGGATTATCTTGAATCTAGGCACTGAAATAAGAAAGAAAGACAAAAAAAAAAATAAAAGGCCTGCCTCTAAAATACTGTAACCACAAACCTAACCTTATATCAACCTGGAGTCAGAATTCATACTACTTTATATAATCTGAACAAATTATAAAACTTTATGTAGCCCCAAATGGGTAACACACTCAGATAACTTTCAAAAACTAAAAGAAATCCTCTTAGAAAGAGTCTGGTTCTATCCCAATTCTCGATTTCCAACAAGTAGGGTTCCAGAGAATTGAAAAACGTGAAAAGTCACAATAAGAGAGAAGCAGTAACAATAGGCAACAAACATATACTGAAATTATCACAAAATATGAATTAAAATGTTATGATAATTTCAATATAAGTATAATCTTGAAACAATCTTTTCAAGGAATGCAAAATTATGAACAATAAAATGATGTTCTGGTTCTGCATGAAATAGAATAAGCACATTTTACCTTTTCCCACTGAATATAACTTTGAAACCAGGACAGAATGCATGGATCAACCATGTGAAGTCTATGAAAATTTTACACAGTGGGCAGATTGGAGAAGAACACTAGAATTTCAAAATAACACTGAATAAGCAGTGAGTTTACTTTTTTTTTTTTTTTTTGCCTCCAGTATTCTTGTTTGAATCCAACGCAGCTATACACTTGCAAGTGAGCACGGTGGCAAAGAACAAGAGAGAGCTTCTGGATATGCTCTAGTTCTGGCTTGAAGACAGAAACAAGAATTCCTAATGCTAAGAGGGAGTGCAGAAATTCCTCATTTCTCTTCTTTGCTTCTATTTTCTTGACCCAGGCTCCAAGGAGTTCTTTTGTTCTTTTGCAGGGGAAGAAAAGAAAGCAATAGAACACGGAAAAAGCCAAAACTCCAAGGAAAGAACACCTACCTCTCCTTTGTCTTAACCTACAGTTTCAAAAGGTGGGGGTGGAGTGTGTCGGGGGGTGGGGGGGTGGGGGGGAGGGGAGGTCCTACAGCGTTTTTATCTCTGTCCTCATTCTGGTAGAGCCAGAACAGAGTTCCCATCATGAAAATGCATCAAAGAGCATGGTAGAGTGGTTTTACTAGACACACCACCAAAAAGTGGTGCCCCTGAAAATCAAAGTATTGGGGAGATGATAAAAAGGAGAAGAGTTCAGAAAAATCACCGGATAAAGTCAGTTAGGAACTTTAGGGCTTTTTCTTAACATCTATATACATTGATCTGATCCTAATTAACATCCCTAAGATTTTGAGAACTAAACAGAGTGGGTCTGAGTCTGATCACTATGGGGCACCCACCCATGAGAAAACAAAAAGCATAACAAAAGTTTTGAAAACTGAACTAACACTGGAACTATAACCCACAGGGGGTGGGTTAGAATTTGTGGCCTGAACCTACTAAAACAAAAATATTAACATTTTGTATAGAATTCAAACATAAGATTTAAAGTATCTTAAAGATATACAAATGATTCAATTTGAACAAAGGAGAGAAAAAAATTAAAAAATGAATAGAATCTCAAGTACCAGTGGGAGAATACCAGAAGGCCTAATGATCATGCCTACAGCATCCCTGAAAGATAGGAGAAATAGGATGGCAGTGAAAAAGAGATAAAGAAATAATGGCTGAAAATTGCCTGTTTGGCAAAAACAGACAAAGAAACAGACAAAAACATACCCCTACAGGTTCAAGAAGCTAAGAAAACCCCAAACAGAGTAAACCCAAAGAAATCTATGCCCATATAAATCATAATCAAACTGCTGAAAACCAAAGATGAAGAAAAAATATTCAAAGCAATAAAAAATGATATGTTAACTATAGGGGAGCATCAATTCACATAACTGAGGATTTATTACCAGAAACCTTGGAAAGGAAGAGAAAATGGCACATTTTTAAAGTGTTGAAAGAAAAATTTGTAAACCCAGAATTTTATTTCCAAATAAAATATCCTTCAGTTGTAAGGTAAATTCAAGATATGGAAAAGTAAGAGAATTTGTACCTATCAAATGTGATAGAACAATTTCTAAAGGAAACTTTTCAGACCAAAGGGAAAAGATTCCAGGGTTTGGAGGGAGAGGAGTCTAACTCAGAACTTCAGGAATGAAAGAAGGGCAATAGCAATAAGTATGTGGGAAATGCAATAGAGTAGTTTTCTTGTTTTGAGTTTTTTAACTTAAAGGAGTCTGGAAATTGTGAAATAAGCAAGAACAAGCAATAAATAAATAAACAAACAAACAAACAGTCCTAAATCTAAACTTATCAATAATTACATTAAATGTAAGTGATCTGAAGGTACCAATTTAAGACAAATGTGGTCAGAATGATTTTTTAAAAATAACCATATGCTGTCTAAAAAATCAATCACTTGAAATATAGTGATATAGGCAAGTTAAAAGTAAAATGATGAAAAATTGCATACTACTACTAATGGCTGGAGTAGCTAAGCTAATATCATAAAACAAACTTCAAAGCAAAGAAAATAACCAGGAATAAAGATGTGCAATACATAATGAAAAAATGTTTCCAATACCAAGAAGACATAATTCACAATGTATAGGAACCCAACAACAGAGCTTCAAAATATACAAAGAAAAACCTACAGTACTGAAAGAAAAAATAGACACATTTAAAATTATAGTTGGGGATTTGAGCATTCCCTTCTCAGTAATAAATAAAAGTAGTTGACAGAGAGTCAGCAAGTATATAGAAGAACAAAACAATACATCAACCTACTTGATCTATTTGATATAGATAGAACTCTACCAGCAACAGCAAAATGTACATTCTTTCCAGGAGTACATGGAATATTCACCAAGATAGATACTCAGGATCACAATATACCCATTGATTTTAAAATGGGTCACAAACCTTAAATAGATACCTCACCAAAAAATATATACAGATGCCTATAAGCATCTAAAAAGATGTGCCATATCATGTGTCACACAAATGAAACAACAATGAGACCCCAATATACCCTATTATAATGGCCAAAATCTTGAACACTGACAATACCAAATGCTGGTAAAGATCTACAATAGTGGGAGCTCTCATTCATTTGACATGCAGGTTAGAAACTTATATTTGGTAATGTAAGAGCCAAGAATAATCCAGAAAACCTTGAAGAAAAAGACAAAATTGAGGAGATTTCTCTAGCAGACACTAATACGAATTATATCCTGACAATATGATGTGGGTATGGGATAAACCAATAGCCATATGCAACCAAACAAAAAATCCAGAAACAGACTCTTGCATATATGGACTCTTGATATATTTATTACAGTGATGGCATGTGGTTCTCTATAGAAAGAACTGACATTTAAATAAATGATGCCAGAAGGATTGGATATGGTATCAGAAAAAGAAAAGAGAAGAAACTGAATTCTCAACTCATTTTATTTATTAAAAATAATCTTAAAGTATACTAAAAAATTAAATGTGAGAAGCCAAATTGCAAATCTTTTAGAGGAAAATTTTGGGGTATAATTTAAAGATTATGAGTTAAAGGTATTTTAAATCAGATTTGAAATATTTTAAACATAATACAAAATGTACAAGTGTCATAGGAAAAAGTGATATACCTATCCACATTAAAATCTTAAGCTTATTTTCATCAAAACACCATGAAGTTAAAAAAAAGGAAAAAACTATAGAAAAAAAAGTATTTCTATAACCATCAAAAACCTACTGTCCAGTTCTATAATTTTCTCAAATGAATTACTAATGACAAATAATAGAAAATTAGACAGAGCCTTAAAAAGCATATATTTTTAAAAATGAAAAGTAGCCAATAAACATGAAAAGTTGTTCACCTTTTTAAGGTTTTTATTTTATTTTATTGCTAAAATAAAAGTTTTTATCTTAGCAATAAAAAATAAAGCAAGCTAAACTATAAGAGTTACCAGCATCGCCAAACTTCCAAGCAAAAATTTAGAAATCTAATATTCATATGTTGGGATACATGTGAAACCACAGGAACTTCTGGCCATTGGTGGTTGTGATATACAAATTGACCCAAACACTTCAAAAGAAATGAAATCTTACCATTTGTGACGACATGGATGGAACTAGAGCGTATTATGCTTAGTGAAATAAGTCAACTGGAGAAAGACAACTACCACATGATCTCCCTGATATGAGGAAGTGGAGATGCAACGGGGGTGGGAGTTAAGGTGGTAGGAAAAGTAAAAATGAAAGAAGATGGGATCGGGAGGGAGAAAAACCAAAAGAGACTCTTAATGTCATAAAACAAACTGAGGGGGGTGGGGGAAAGAGGGGTTGGGTGAGGGTGGTGGGGTTACATCATATGTTTAAATAAAGCTTAAATAAAGTAAAAAAAAAAAACTGGCATTCCTAAAGGCAAAATACACACAATAACATATGATCCAGGAACTTCACTCCTGGAGTAAATATTTAAGAATATTAATAACAAATTACAAGAAAATCTAAATGTCTATCAATAGTAGAATGGCAAATGTATTGTCAAATGGGCTTAAAATGAAATGCTATTCAACAGGGAAACTGAATGATGGATGGCTATATACAACACCAGTGAATCTTCCCAAACCTTGTAACTGTTGAGTGAAATAAGCTTGACACAGGAAATGTTATAGAGTAGAATCTGTATTCATTAAGTTCAAAAATAGCAGAGATATAGTCATAACTGGTAAATTATTAAAATTAATAAAATAAAATGGGATGATAATTATAGAAGTCAGAATGATGAAAACTTCTGGAGAGGGTGAGAAGTGAAACAATTGGGGAGGAGCACACAGGGGACTTTGAAAGAACTGCCAACAGAAATGAAGGTGCATAGTTTATTAAAATTCTTTAAGGCAACATATACACCTATGCACTCTTCTGTATGATATACTTTCTAATGAAACAAATGGGAAATTGCATAAAAAATAATTTTTTATGATACCCCAAACTCAGTTAGTATTTCTGTTCAAAAAGTTGCTTCCTGATGTGGAATATTTGGCTATGATTTTTCTCACTCTCACATATTCCAATTTTGAATTCTTGGCTCCCCTAAATGCCAAATATGATTATAATATGGTGTTTTGTTTAAGCATGTGTGATTAAAAGGACACCACTGAGAGAAAAAGGAACCCTCATCAGCTGCTGATGGGAATGCAAACAGGAAAACCATTGTGGAAAACAGTATGGAGTTTCCTCAAGAAATTAGAAATAGAAATCCCATATGATCCAGTAATTCCACTAATTGGTATTTACTCAAAGAAAATGAAAATATTAACTTGAAAAGATATATGCACTACTACATGCACTGAAGCATCATCTAAAGTAGCCACGATATGGAAGCAACATAAGTGTCCAATGGCAGATGAATGGATAAAAGAGATGTGGTACACAATGGAATATTACTGAGCCATAAAAAGATAATATCTTGCCATTTGTGACAACATGGATGGACTTAGAGGGTATTATGCTAAGTGAAATAATCAGAGTGAGAAAGACAAATACCTTATGATGATTTCATTCATACATGGGAATGAAAAATGAAAACAAAATGAAATAAACAAACAAAAAGCAGAATCAAACATATAAATACAGATAACAAACTGACGATTGGCAGAGGGAAGGGTAGTGGGGTGATAGACAAAATGTGTGTGTTAGTGTGGTGGGAGATATAGTCTTCCAGTTAATGAGTGAGCAAATCACAGGAAAAAAATATAGCATACGGAATATAGTCAATGTTGTTGTAACTGCATTTATGGTTGATAAGTGGTAGCTACTCTTATGGTGAGCATAGCAGAACATACAAAGTTGTCCAATCACTATATCATGCACCTGAAACTAATATAACATTGTGCATCAACTGTACTCAAAATTTTTTTAAATTAAATAATAAGAGGACACCACTGAACTGTGGTAATGTGTAATGTTTTCCAACTGTTAGAAGTGGAGAACATAATTTTATGTTTATGTTTGTTCTCACTAAGGACTCTTTTCTCATAGATTTATATAGTATTAGAAAGGTCTCTTTCAGGGGCATCTGGGTGGCTCAGTCTGTTAATGTCTGCCTTCAGCTCAGGTCATGATCACAGGGTTCTGGGATCAAGGTTGGACTCTCTGCTCAGGAGGAAGCCTGCTTCTCCCTCTCCCTCTGCCTGCCACTCCCAGGCTTGCTCTCTCTCTCTCTCTCAAATAAATACATAAAATCTTTAAAAAGAAATAAAAGGTCTCCTTCATTCTACCAAACTCTCTATCTGGGTTTATAGGTTAGAAGTGAATTTTTTTGTTGTTTTTTGGAATGAAAGTCAGGAGACTGCTTCTAGAATGCTGGTAATTCATTCAAGGAAATACTATCCAGGCATAAAAAGGCCAGTTTTTGAAGCCAGAATTGCCAGTGCATTATTGCTCTTTTTTGTACAGTTTGGCATATCTTGAGAATGTATTTGGGACTGAGCTGAAGTTCAGTTCATTAGAACATGAGTTTAAGTTCATATTTGGAGAAACATGCAGAGTAGAGAAATTCATAGGGATCAATTTTAATCCTACTCATTTATTTTCTATGACACTGTCTTTTATAGAAGACTTTAACCCACTATGTTTTCACACCTCAGCATTTCTTTCTCATGATCCCCTAAGACTTTGTTATAGCCTATAAACTGGAAATGTAACTTTAAGTTTTCCTCACTAGATAAATAGGCAAAATTCGTACAAATTCCTGTGCAGATTACAAATCAAACACAGTCTTTCAAAGAATTACTTCTCTTGCTACATCTTGTAAAACATTTTTTCCTTGCTAGTTTATACCTACTTATAAATACACACATTTATCCTACGATTTAAATTAATCATCCTTTTGCATAACATGGTAGAAAATGTGCTTTTACTTTGACACTGGCTAGGACTAAGAGTACAAGTCCCCTTCTGTGTAAGTTATGAGTATATTTTAGGAATATTTTACAGTGAAAATTTAAGTACACCTGTTTTTACCAAGTAACACAATAGTTATAGTGTTCCCTAAAAACTCGTGCTTTGTGCATTTAATTAAACTTGCCAGAAACTGCCATTCCTTCTATGGAAGATACTAATACTATGGATAGAAATTTACATAGAAAATATGCTTGCAGAGTTCATGGTGCTCAGAGTTAAAACATGCAACTTAAATTAGACCAAGTTTTATATAAATATTCTGTGGGAATTAAAAATATTTAGAGCTGAGCCAACGATTTTTACACAGACACCCAAACACACATGAATGTATATGTGTCTGTAATTATTTATTTCTGTTTTCCAAATTGCTCACATCAAACAGTTGAGATGAAATCAGCCTACTTCTGAGAGAAGTGCAGCTTTCATTTGACACAAATAATACACAAAGGTAAGTCCCTGAGAAATATGAATATTAAAACCTCCAAAACTTATTTTAGCTAATTCTGAGACATGACAATTCAAATCAAATCATTTTATTTTTGTTTGTTTTGAGCAAATCATATTGAAGTGTGTGTGTGTGTGTATACATACATACACACACAGAGACCATCACTGTATAAGTTAATTAATTTTCACAAAACAAACACATCTGCACAGTGAAGACTTGTGTCCAGAAACTGAATACTACTATATCCCAGAAGTCTCCTTCATACCCCCTTCTAGCCACTACCCCATTCACAAAGAAAGGCACTATCTGATTTTTAAAACCATAGGTTAATTTTCCCTACCTTCAAATTTTATGTAAGTGGGATCATATGGCATGTACTCATTTGTGTCCTTTTTTTCCACTCAACATTATGTGTGCAAAATTTATCCATGTTGTTTTATATATTTATTTTTCACTCATTCACATTTCTGTTTAGTATAAAATAATGATTTTAAGACATCATCTTCCATGACTATATACACTATGTTAAATATATTGTATTTAATAAATACTACTTTAAGAGTCACTGGCTTAAACCTAGCATTGTAACAGGGCATAAAATTTGGTATCAGAAAACCTGAAGGAAAGTTAGTAGCAGAGCCCCTTTATAACCCTTCCTATGTTAGAAAAGCTGACCTTACTTCTTAGTTTACATAGCAAACCCCTATTAAGAGGCTATTTTATCTTTGGGATAAGATACAAATGTAAGGATCTGAAAGGGCATGTGCACCCCAATGTTTATTGTAGTAATGTCCACATTAGGCAAACTATGAAATGAGCCAAGATTTCCATTGATGGATGAATGGATAAAAGAAGATGTGGTTCATATATACTGTGGAATATTACTCAGCCATCAAAAAGGGTGAATACTTACCATTTACATTGACATGGATGAAACTAGAGGGTATTATGCTGAAAAAAATAAGTCAATCAGAGAAAGATAATTATCATATGTTTTTACTCATATGTGGAATATAAGAAATAGCACAGAGGATCACAGGGGAAGGGAGGGAAAAACAGAATGATAAGTAATTAGAAAGGGAGATAAACCATGAAAGACTCTTAACTACAGGAAAAAACTGAGGGTTGCTGGAGGGGAGATTGGTGGGGGTGTGGGGTAATTGGATGATGGGCATTAAGGAGGGCAGATGATGTGAGGATCACTGGGTGTTATATCTAACTGATGAACTATCAAACTCTACATCTGAAACTAATGACGTACTATATGTTGGCTAATTGAATTTAAATTTTTAAAAAAGAGGTTATTGTAATTTACCATATTCTTAATGCAGCAGACCCTATTTGTTGGCTCATAAAAGAACTACTAAAACTAATTGCTTTCAAAACCAAAGCTAAAATTTTTCTCCCTTTCCTCTATAGAGAGTGAAAAGTCCAGGTATATATTTTTTCTCAAACTTTCTAACTATTAGGCATGGCCATGTAAAACAGTCCTGCCACTGAAATTTAAGAAGTTTTCTGAAGATTTCTGAGAAAGCCTTTGCTTTTTTGTTAAAGAACTAAGTATGGAGAAGGCAAAAGAATAGCCAATATTGAGGGAGAAGAACAAAGTTGGAAGAATGATGCTATCTGGCTCTAAGACTTAACTAAAAAACAGGAGTAATCAAGGTAGTGTGGTATTAGCGAATGAATAGAAAAATAGATCAATGGAACAGAATAGAGAGCCAAGAAATAGACCACCATATATATAGTCAATTGATCTTTGACAAAGGAGCAAAGGTAACACAAAAGAGCATAGATAATCTCTTCAACAAATGGTGCTGGAACAACTGGACATCTATATGCAAAAATTAAATCCAGAAACGGACCATATACCCAACACAAAAATTAACTTAAAATGAATAACAAATCTAAATGTAAACTGCAAAACCATAAAACTCCTAAAATATAATGTACAAGAAAACCTAGATGACCTTCGGTGTGGAGATGCTTTTTTTGATACAGCACCAAAGTCGCAATTCATGAAAGAAATAATCTGGACTTCATAAAATTAAAAGCTACTGTTCTGTGAAAGACAATGTTATGAGAATGAGAAGACAAACCATAGACTGGGAGAAAATACTTGCAAAAGACTTCTTGCAAAAGACTTCTGATAAAGGACTGTATCCAAAATATATAAAGAACTCTTAAAACTGAATAATAAGAAAACAACCTGACTAAAATGTGGGTCAAAGACCTTAATATATACTTCAACAAAGAAGATATATGGAAGGAAATGAGCATATGAAAAGGTGCTCCACATCGTATATCACCAGGAAAATGCAAACTAAAACATCAGTGAGATACCACTATACTCCTGTTAGAATGGCCAAAATCTTGAGCACTGACAACACCAAATGCTGGCAAGAACCTAATTCATTGCTGATGGGAATGTAAAATGGTACATCCACTTTGGAAGACAGTCTGGAGGTTTTTTACAAAACTGAACATACTCTTACTATGTGATCCAGCAAATATACTCCTTGGTATTTACCCAAAGAAGCTGAAAACTCATGTCCACACGAAAAGCTGCACATGAATGTCTATAGCAGCTTTATTCATAATTGCCAAAACCTGAAAACAAACAAGATTTTCCTCAATAGATGAATGGAAGTAAACTTTGGTACATCCAGACAATGGAATAGTATTCAGTACCAAGAAGAAATTATCCGGATGCCTGGAGTGGCTCAGTTGGTTAAGCAACTACCTTCAGCTCAGGTCATGATCCCAGAGTCCTGGGATCAAGTCCCACATTGGACTCTCAGCTCCACGGGGAGTCTGCTTCTCCCTCTCACCTTCTCCCCTCTCATGCTCTCTCTCTCTCCAATAAATAAATAAAATCTTTTAAAAAAAGGAAGAAGAAATGATCTATGGAGTAGCCTTAAATGCGTATCAATAGAAGAAAGAAACTAATCTGAAAAGGCTATGTTTTGTGTGACTCCAGCTATACAACATTCTACAAAAGGCAAAATTGTGAAGACACTTAAAAAAATCAATGGTTTCCAGAGGTAGGGATGGGAGGAAAGGATAAATGGGTAGAGCAAAGAGGATTTTTAGGGCAGTGAAAAGACTTTTTATGATAATATAATAATGAATATATGTCATTGCACGTTTGCCCAAACCCACACAATGAATAACATCAAGAGTGAACCCTAACATAAACTATGCACTTTGGGTGATTATGATGTGTTAATGTAGGTTCATCAATTGTAACAAATATACTATTCTGCTGAGTGATGTTGATAATGGAAGAGGATATATATATATATATATGTGCTCAAGCAGGGAATATGTGAGAAATCTCTGTACCTTCTGCTTAAATTTATTATGAACCTAAAAATACTCTAAAAATTAATATTTTAAAAAATAAATATGACAAAGGGGGAAAATGACAATTCAAAAAGGGATAAGCCTAAGAGAACAATTTATTGATGTTATTCTTGACCTTATCTTCCTATCTTTCTTCTGAATATGATTCAGCAGTACTATTGCGACCACGAAATAATGAACATGGAAATGAAAAGGTGATACACCTAGAGTGGTCAAGCCAACATATGATAATCAGCAACTTGGATTATATCATCATGGTCCTGAGCCAATTTTTAGACTCAATGTTCAGTAAATTAAGTATTTTCCCTATGATTTTACTCCATGTTATTTGAGCTTTCCATTAGCACAGCTAAAACTATGCCATTGATATACCATTTATCCAAGTAATCAAGATAGAAACATGAATTGAAGAATATTGCTTAGAATTATGCTGTATTTTACACTGATTTCTTGAAAAAAATACTGATTAAAAGTATAAAACTAGGTGATCATCATACATGAACTATGCTTAGTTATTAGATAACTGCAATACTTTCAGATTATTTCCCTTAAAACAATATTGTGAATTTCTTGCTGTTGCAACATAACTTGAGCAAACATCCAAATATCTTACTATTGAGACTCTCCAGGATCCCACTGGAGAATGCTGATGGTAGACTGCTACTTAAGCACCTAGCAGGAATCCCCAGAGGTCAACAGACTTCAAACAATTATTATTTCAGCAGTTACAGAAAATATAATTTAACATCTTCCTTTAAACAGGTAGACTACTGTAATCATAGTTCTGAAGTGGTTTATTGTCTCATTAAATTAACAGTTTCCCATAGACTTTTGGTGTCTGGTTTTGAGGTTGAGATGTCAGGGGAAAAGCATTTAAAAGTCCTTTGCTCCTCCGGTTGAAAGTGATTAATCCTTTATTTGCACCTATTTATTCTTATTTGTAGCAAACATCCCTTTATCTCTCCCTTACTGGCTTTCTAAAGCTACATCTAAATAAGAATAAATTATACTTCAGCTTTCTTTTGATTTAAAGCACATTTAATGTTTATATCTATATCTGGATATATCCCAATAGGTAATTCATGAGTATTTAAAATCTATATTAAGACATGGCATCTTACTAACAATGTATATTTCTTATGTTTGTCCTCAAATTCCATTGTTAGTAATGCTGTAGTAGAGAGGCTGAGGAATCATAAGAAAAGCTATGTTAACATTCCTGCTTTGTTTGTTTGGAGAAGCACTGTTTTTATACAATTGAGGGCCCAATTAATGAATTTTTCTATTTTCTCTACATTTTATAGCAGGAAAATCAAGGAATTTGGGATTTACAGAACCCCAAATGTGTGGTATTTCTAAAACTGAAAAATATCTGCATATTCAGATCCTCTGCTTTTGATGGCTAGACTACTTTAATGGACCTCATTCACTTAAACTAAAAATCACATTGAGACATAGAAATGATGACAAATATTTCCCAGAAAAGCCCAAAATGAGCATTCTTTCTTATAATCCACTGATAGTAAACAGAAGAAAAGCATCAAAGAACTCTGATATGATCTTTTTAAAGTACATTTCCCATGTTATATTAAATTTCTAAAATTTTATTCATTTAGGAAGATAAATAGGAAAATAAAATTCCATATAAAAAGAAATAGATACAACTACTCCCATTTTCCAAATGACAAATAACATTATAGCTAAGACTTGTAGACACCCAGTGCTATTTATCAAACCATATGCAAGCATAGTATAAGGAGAAAGTGCTTATGTAGCATGTAAGCCAGCCTTTGACCAGCTCTGGCACCTAACCAGAAGTCATATTTTTGGAGACACAGATGTCTTCAGCACAGATAGTGTTCTATTTAACACCAGGGGCATGTCTTTTTCTACTTACATTTCCTGGAAAATAAGCACATATTTTGAAACCAGTCTATGAATAATGAAATACCTTCTCATGAATGGCTGACTTCAGAAGGTTCAGGGTTTCAACCTGGGTAAACAAGTATATATTTGTATGTCTGTCTAGGTTTATGTGTACTTACGCTACATTTCATAAACTGTTTTACAAAAATGTTTCTGAAGGCCTCTGCTGACTTCTACTTCCCACATTTCATGAAGGGGTAGAGGGGGTGGCTCTTCATTGAAGGCTTCAAGTCATGTGTTTCTGTCTTGAGACAAGTCACAGACTACTTTAGCAAGTAGAGCATAGATTATCTCAAGATCCTCCCCAATCAGTAACATTCTATTGGAAGACAAAGCAAGTAAGTGCTCTTAGTTTATCAGAGAGGTCCTAGAGAGACTTCTTCCTCATGGAAAGAGTCAAGCAAAACTTTGATGATTATGAGCTAAAATGAGAAAGAATACACCTATGTCCTAATAAAGGAAGAAACAGAGGTGGAAACCAGTTAGTTGTGTGTGTGTGTATGTGTGTGATGTGTGGTGTGTCAGGGTAGTGTGGTGGTCTGAGCCTACCCTGACACACCAATGTCTAGAGGCCTGACCTCTAGACATTAATTCCTCCTGTTACATTCAGCATCTAAGTTTTTGATTCCTTCAATTATGTCCATTGCACCTTGGTGAAAATGCTGAAACATCCTCTCTTCACATCCCTCCCCGACACTCTCCATACACACACATACAGATGGATAAACTCAGACGAATAAAAAGAAGATCCCTCAAGGTTCTTTTCCTGAAGACAGAAGATACAGTGGGTTTGCAAAATGGCCACAAAGATTACTTAGGCATCTTTTAATTAGGGACTCAATGAGTTTCTTTGGGTTCTCAGAGACTGGATGAGATAGAAACTACAGAGATAATTAAAGTCAATATACATTTTAAATTCCACTTTTGTTTAAAGAAATTTACACAAAATTGTGAAAACAATTCATATGTTACTTATTATCCAGAAATTTAGCTCAGTGTTCATAGTAGCAATGTCCACAATAACCAAAATATGGAAAGAGCTGAAATGACCTTCAACAGACAAATATGTGGTCCATATATACAATGGAATATTACTCAGCCATCAGAAAGGATGAATACCCAGCTTTTTCATCAACATGGATGGGACTACAGTCGATTACACTAAGTGAAATAACTCAAGCAGAAAAAGTCAATTATCATATGGTTTTACTTATTTGTGCAACATAAGCAGTAGCACGGAGGACATGAGGAGAAAGAAGGGAAAATGAAGGGGGGAAATCAAATGAGGAGATGAACCACAGAGATTATGGACTCTGAGAAACAAACTGAGAGTTTTAAAAGGGAGGAGCATGGGGGGGATGGGTGAGCCTGGTGATGGGTATTAAGGAGGACATGCATTGCATGGAGCCCTGGGTGTTATACATGAACAATGAATCATGGAACACTACATCAAAAACTAATGATATACTGTATGGTGACTAACATACCATAATTAAAAAAAAAAAGAAGAAGATTGAGGAAAAAAAGAAATTTAGATAAATATCTGTAACATTTTCTATCCATTTGAGTTTTGAGTTGCCAAGTAGATTCTGGGCTTTATTGTTTTCTGAGGTAATTCTCTTACATTTCAATATCAGTAGGTGGCCATGGTGCCTAATTTAGGTATCCTTGTCTGAACAGAGTGTAAACCATGCAATTGAAAATCCTAAATCATACATAAATAGTTATTTTCTTTCCAAACATACAATTGCTCAAAAAGCAAATAGATTTTTTCCCTAAGTACATACCTTTTATGTGCATTTAGTTCATATGAATTTCCATTATTGTAAATTTTTTTCTAAGTCTGTAATGATTCATCAATTTAAAAGTGATATTAATCTCTGCACCCCCAATAATAGTTTGAAAATGGTAGTAAATTGTAAATTGTATTTGTACTAATGGTGGCACCATTGCAGGTGTTACGTAGAAATAACAGCTCTGCTTTGAGGGACTGAGTCTTGCATTTTGCAAGTATTATTATACAAGAGTTTCAGAGATGCATCCCTTGTATAAAATGTGCCCACCCTGTAATTATATGATCATTGTGAAATATTCAGACAATCAAGTCATATAAAGAAGAAAGTAAAAATCATCCATAAGCCTAACACTAAGAAATACAATTATGGTCTTTGAAAAAAAAATAACTGTTAAAATGTTTAAACAAAATATTAAATTATATTTTCCTTATGATACAAAATTAGAATAAGGTTAGAAGAAACACTTCATCAGTGAATAAAAAAAATCTCCTCTCTTGATGCAACAACTTACAGGTTCTGGAATTTCTCAGGACTTCTCAGGCCTCCATGTTCTTTCTCAGATGCCTGTTTAGGGAAGACTTCTGTGTCTCCCAGCCCACCCCATCCCACCCCACCCCACCTGCTGGATTAACTGCACATACTTGTGTTTTCAGGATTTCCTGTGCATTCCTATCTCTCAGCAGCTACCTACACTATATTATCATGGTTAATTACCTTTGCATCCTTCCTGTGTTAGACTGTGAAGTCCTCCTAAGAAGGAACTCTGTGTTTCCACCCTTGTTTATTAGATGACATCATGACCCCATGACCTAACTACCAGTTATTGGAATACTTGTTTGGAAAAAAAAGGCCCAGAGAATTTAATTTCAGTATCATACAGAAATGAAGCAGCAAATGAAAAACCTAATGAAGAATCTCAGGTTCAGAATTCCATTCTGGGCTTTTCTTTCTTGTATCTCTAGACATATTTTAGAATCTGATTAGTTGAAATTGGCCCTAAATAAGGTAGGGATCACATGAAAGGGAACAGGTTTGTGGAAACTAAAAATACAGTCAATACCAAACCCATTTTTAACCTTCCAGCTGGGTGATTCTCTACAAATTATATAAATGCAAGACTTATTTTTCTCATTTCTATACCAATAACTGATATGTAGGTCATGAAATATCTAGCCGGTTTTCCTGCAGGCAGATGAAAATGCAGTATGATGGTACTGGTGGATTATATCCATGCAGTGTGAGTTTTTATTTATTTCAATTGCTGGCAATTTTCTGACTCTTCTCCTTGAGGTCTGGGCCTATCCCTTAGGCCTGTTCATCTCCTTCCCTTCTATTTTTCCAGGGACAGGAATGTAGTAGGGTGTGTTAGACAGTGGTTTACAGTCAAACATAATTGGTCAGATTGCTCAAAAAATATGTTTTTTTCTGAGATTCTGTCTGCAGAAAGAACATTGAATCCACATGTGCTGTTTTCTCCTGTTGCCATTGACATCCAGCAGTCAACATCTGGTCTGTTTTTGGTTTTAAAAAACTTTTCTTTTTTTTGTTTGTTTTTTTTTGTTTTTTTTTTTTTGTTTGTTTTAATGTGGCTTTCCTATTTTTCTAAACTTATCCCAGATGCCCAGATTGTCCAAATTCTAACCTTTTTTCCAGGCTTTATTTTGTGTGGTTCAGTAAGTGATTATTATCACTTTCCTCTGCAAAATGAAGGATGATAATCCTTCTTTATGTTCTCTTAAGCTTTTCTAAAGATGAATTGGCTTTTTAAAATCAAATATTTTAAAGTATAATTTTATGCTTTTCTAATTAAAGGGGTATTTTTTAAATAATTGAAAAAAGCTGGCTTAATACATCAGAACAATAATATATTCTTCATCTTGGCTCAGGAGGAATTGGCTTGATTTTGCAAAGACCAAGGTATTCATTTTTTTTTAAAGATTTTTTTAAATTTTTCTTTCTTTATTTATTTCACAGACAGAGATCACAAGTAGGCAGAGAGAGGCAGGCAGGCAGGCTCCCTGCTGAGCAGACAGCCTGATGTGGGGCTCGATCCCAGGACCCTGGGATCATGACCTGAGCCGAAGGCAGAGGCTTTAACCTACTGAGCCACCCAGGTGCCCCCAAAGTATTCATTTTTGTCAGTGTCAATTCAGTCACCTTCTTAATCTTGGTTTAGAATATATAATATTGTATGGGAAGTGGAGATCGGAGAACTAAGGACACCCTTTGAGTTTTATTAGGAGGAATAAAAATTCACATTAAAACTTGTCTTGGAATGACTCACAGATTCAACAGGGATCACTCTCCAAAATAAAAATGACCCTATGTTTAGGGGGAAAAAAGATAATAAGAGGCAGTGACCAGCCTGAGTTTTAATTCTTAAAGAACCAATATTCTCTGTTCAACCTTAACCCATGTGAATTTCTTAAATCTCAGCCGATTTTACTTTACAACTGGAAAGTATCAGGACCACCATGAAAAAACAGACAATAATTTGGTCTTAAAAATTATTAAGTAAATATTGATTTCTCAGGAGAAAAACTCAAACCACAGACATCCATACCCAATAATTAGCTAATCTACTCTAAATGCCAAAGATGACTAGTAAAAAATAGAAAAAGAAACTATAGCTTTTACCCACAATGTGACAGGTATGTTAAATACCAAAGGCAACTTTCAGTTATCTAGAGCTTAGATTGCTAAATACTTTACTTCTTTGGTTTTACAGATTTAATGTTTTTTAATTAAAATGATCAAATATAAAGTGCTATTTAAATGATTCTCTTACTGTTCTTATTCCCTTTTCCCTATGACTAGTGACTAAGAAGGTTGGTGATTTTTGTTCAAAAATTACTTGAAACTATTTAGCTTCTTTTCCTCAAAAATTAGCATAAATATTGCTCACTATTTATACTTCTATCTTAGTGTCTTCCATTAAGAACATTTAGCCCGAGAAGGTACAAAAGGGGACACAAGTTCTATAGAGTGTTCATATTTCAAGTTGAAGGTTAATCTTTTCAAAAGTTTTAATGTTAATATGTCTAGAAATCATTCTCTGGTGCATTTTCTAATTTATGCCACCATATACCAGGATTTTCTTTTATGAAACTGATTTCTGTATGCAGTATTATGAATATGATTATTAAGTTGCTAACACATGATCTTGGGCCCATCATAAGAGCTGGTGTGCATTGACTGCTACAATTTGTCAAGTTCACGTTTGGGAAAAATAGGATTATAGTGAAATATGCTTTGATGATAAGGATGAGAGTTTTTAACAGAAAATTAACACAGTTCAAAGATGATTTATAAAACACATCATTGTCCAGAAGTCACCTCCATAAATACTACAGATTATGTGAAAAGGATTCCCCTTGCTTCCTAATAAAGAAAGTCCCCTCTGTAACTTCAAGGTTGGTTACCTGTCTAAAAACTTGAGTGTCAAGGATCATCATTAAAAGGCTGATTTTTGTTTTTCTCACTTTAGCACACAATAAGTTGCCTTTTAAAGCAAACTCTACTTAGGATTTTAGGATTTAAGGCAAACATGAAATTAGAGTCCAGTCTCCCAAATCATATCCTTTCCATAAAAGTATAGAATCACATGATTCCTGGTCTTGTGTTTTCACTAGAGTCACAAGATTTCCATAGCAAACAATGAAAGATGAATAGATACAAGATCAGAGAAAGAGAAAAAGACCCCCTTCCATAGTATGTCATAGCCAGGCACTTCGTTCTATATAATTAATTACCCTGAAGTTGACTTCCAGATATTTAATCCTTTTCAATTTTTTTGTTTGTTTGTTTTTCTTCATCTTCAGAGCTTCTGGGTTAAAAAAAAAAGTTTCAGTTTAGAGGAAGTAACAAGTTAAGCATTCGAAATTGAAGCCTGCCAGATGATGTGAATGACATCAGTGAAAATATAACAGTGATGATATTAATGATGCACAAATACAGCCCTGGCTTACCCAGTGCCCTTGTATCCACCTTGCTTTACCAGAACAAACCCTATTTAAGGTGATCGAGCCAGGTGGTGGAAGGCTTGAATTAGATTTTGGATGGGAGACAACGCTTTGTTACACATTTATTGGTTATGCAGCTCCTTTTCTTCTTTATAATTTTAAGTGTTTATTATGTAGATGTTGAATACTGGCCATCTTTTCCCAACCTAACTGCATAATATTAACACAATTTGCCTTGGATATCTATTAAGCTGGCATTACTGGTGACGTTGGTTGCCTGTTATGTGTACACCATTCCTTCCTGGGCAAGGAATGTGGTAAGGAATTATCTATTATCCTCGATATCCAGAAAAGGAAGAAATGGCAGGTGCCTACCTTTGCAGCAGCTAGGAAAAAAGCATATAACATTGACAATGCCAGTCATACACTCTCAACCAATAAATCCACTCTGGAGTGAGGGATGCAAAGATGCAGCGACAAAGGAAATGTTGTCCTGGTACAAACAGCAGTTCCAGGGTCAGCACTGGCAATGGTTCCAATGGCAGAAAAGGTCCAGGATTGGGGGTGGGAGTGGGGCAATATCTGGCATCCTGAAGCTGTGGCCATAATTTTATCCCAGTGTTTCCTGAGGAGTAATTTTAGCTGTATTCCTGGTGTTCAGTCTTTCTTGGTTCCTGCTTGTTTTCTGAGCCTAATATTCAAAATTTGCTGCAAGTCTCTGAGTACCCACACAAGCTTTTTGAGAAATTCCTTTTGTATTTAACCCATCCAGGGTCAGTTCTGGTTAGTTCGAAGGGGGAACTCTGATGGTTAAATGGCTTGAATAGAGAAGCTTTTGCTTTCTGGGTCTGGAAATACCTGATTCGTATGCTTGCTTTGGTGCAGATTTCATTCACTAGTAAGGAAATGTATTGAGGGCCAGCTGAATTTATCAACTGCTGATAAGTGCTTGCTGTCCATTCTAACCTTCCCAGAATTTTCCCTATAAAATCAACAAAATATTAAAAGTGAAATAACTTTCTCTCTCCACTTCTTTTTTAACTGGTAGGCTCAGTTCTTCCTCTTTTGAAAGTTTTCTAAAGGCTTTGCTATAAACAATGCATCCTGTAAAGATCTAAAGAAATCTGATCATTTGCTGTTATGCTCATAAAAGTCTCCATCTCACCGTCGTTCTTTCAGCACTGGACCAGAAGTCTGGAAAACATACTTCCTAGTCCTTGTTCTTTTCCTAATTGATTTGTCACCTTTGTCAATGACTTCATCTTTCTTACACATCAGTTGTCCATGCATAAAATGTGGGAAGGAAACTTTAGGAAGGTGGGCTGTATCGCTTCTTCTTGTATTACTTCTTACTTCACATAATCTGATTTCATAAGAAAATGTTCTAAAAGGGAAAAATTTGCCCTGTTCTCCCCATCCCCTCAACATAAGCATTATTATCCATCTTTCAATAGAACATAAGGAGAAAAGGGGGACAATAAAAGCAGGAAAAGAAAAAAAAACACCTTGTTTTATTTTGATAGAAGTTTTGAAAAATAGCAACTCAGTTTCAATTTTCTGGAGCTCTGTACAATTAGTTAATCTTAATTATTGCCTAGAGAAACCAAACATGCATAATTCCAGGTCTTTAAAGAATTCCATTCATTAAAATAAAAAAATCGGGCATAGGTAGAGTGATATTTTTATGAAGCACTAGACTCGTAATTTTCCAACATCTGTAGGGAGTTAAAAAACAATCACTATGATCATTTCAGTTACTCTGAAGCCAGAAATATGAGTAATCCTTAGACATTTTATGGGTCCTACAAAATCATCAAATAGATTTTCAAAAAGTGTTTGCAGTAAGAACCACACCTCTTTTTTTCTGGCCATGGAAAAAACATGTAAAATAGATTCTCAATGAAGCCAGCATTGTAAGTAACAGACACGGAGTTTATTTTTAGAGACCGTGTTGCCATTAGTACATAGTTGGGACACTTTCTAGTCTGACTTAAACACACAAGAAACACCTTCCTGATCATTTATAGAGCAAGGTCTTGTCTCCACCCTATATAAAGTTAAAATGTAAAGGTTCTAATAATAGGGATACACCTAATAAATGCATTGATGGGTGTTTTCTCTTTCAACACAATTAAATTGCCCTAAGCAGTATCTAGTTAATGAGGCCTTAAATTGTCAGAAATAAATAGGTGCACTCTGCCTTAACTTCTGCGTGAGGCAATGGCAGTCACTGCTCTTTTCAGCTACTTACATTTATTTTGGACCCTCTGCCTATCTAGTGAAGGTCCCTTTAGTGAGACCGGTCAGAGACTTCCAGATGCCTGTCTCCTCCCTAAGAGGCCAGCTACAGTGCCACATGAGCCTCCTTTACTGGAAGCTGACACTGTACTAACAAAGAAAGCTGGCAAGCAGCTGTAATTGGGAAGTTTAAGCTTGGGAATATTAGGAAAAGACACTTAGTTCTGCCTTACCCTTGAGCATTTTTAGAAGGTGTGAGGTACTTCTGCTTCCAATTAAAACCAGAGGAAACACTGAATGAAGGCCAGGCTCACATGTAATAAGGAGATGTGTATTTTGACAGGCTTTTTCCCTGGTAGTCACTACATCTTTATCCTGACTTTTCAAATTTCTGTAGTAGGGGAGCGTCACTCTCATTCAACTCTACAAACACAGAATAACATGACCATGTGCCTAAGAAAGGTGATATGATGATTTAAATTCTTATTAAGGTATAATGACCAACATTAGATTATTTCTGAAGGCTGGTTGGGATAAGAAGAAAAGGGATAAGAAGAAGAGTATTAAGATACTAAAAGTGTAAAAAAAAGTTGGAAGTTGGCCAGGAAACATTATTCATCCACAAAAAAACATGGGGAAGCTGGTATTTAGAAGGGAATTTTGAGCTAACTTGATGCTTACCCACTAGGCTTACAGAGAAGCTGCAAGGTGCCTTTTGCTTTAATGGGGAACCCTTGGTCAGGCTTGACTTGATGTCCAAAGAGTACATCATGTAAATGTTATCAACACAAATCCCAGGCTGACTTTTGTTTATTGCCAGTTTCTGCCTGTTATGTGAATTTCTTGGGGGAAGGAGTATTACTGTTCTATTCACCACTGGAGCCCCAGCACCTGAAAAGTGTCTGGTACATGGGAAGGACTCAATAAATATTTGTTTTAGGAAGGAAGGAGCAGAGGCCTATTGAGACCACCCAGTGACAGAAAATCTGGGGCATGTGGTCTTCAGTAGTCCAATGAACATGTAGCTATGTTCAAAAAGTCTGTCTGTGGTACAAACAAATGAATTTATAACATACCCAAGGGAGTGTGGTTATAAGATAGCTGGCACATCATTCGCTTGGCAAGGTTTATCTCACTATGTTCACTCACCCCAAAGCTCGATCTGGCCTCTGACTTACCTCCCACTGCATGCAAACTTTCATTCTTAAGCATGCCCCCAATCTGACCACTGCCCAACCATGTCAAGTCCCACGTTGACGGTGTGGTATAAATCTGAGGGTGAGATTAAATCTTTAGAGGAGGGAACTAATGGATCCATCTAGCAACAGAAGAGACTGAGGAAAGGGGAAGAGGGTAGAAAGAAAGGAGTTCCATGAAATCTGAGAGCATGGAAAGGGTGATGGGAGCAAAAAAACTCTATATACTTTAAAATCTGGCTCTGGATTTGCCCTGTCTCAAATGCTGACTGTACCAGCCTGTAAAACATTTAGAGAGATGCACAACTGTGCAAACAAAGCAAATTGCAAACCAGTTTTAGTAATTTCTCAATGAAGGGATTACCCTGTAATTCTCTGTGAACCTCCTATTTTGCAAGCCCAAAGGGAAAATAGTTTGTTCTAGACACGTCTATTATTGCTTGTCCCACCCTCAGCTAGTTGGAAGGGAAACCGCCCTTGCCTTCAAGTCCCTGCTGAACACGCACAACCATGCTCCCTGGCCTCCTCTATAAAATATGGTCAAAATAGTATCTGTCTCCCAAATTGTTATTGGGATTAAATGAATCATGTCTAGAGTGTTCCAGAGATTGTCTGGCACTTATCAAATATCAAGTATCAAATAAATGTCAGCAGTGATACTGACTGTGATGGTAAGAGATGACAATGACGATGTTTATAATAATGTCAACACACTCCTAGTGTGTTGATCGGATCGGATAGGACAGGGTCCTAGCCAAAGGCTACCAATCAAGAAGCTGCATGTTGTTTTCTGATTTCTGTGGCCAGTTTCCAACAGTGAGCTGGACCAATCAGAGCCTTTCTGAGAGAACCAACCAACAGTGACTGATAAAGGTCATGAGCTGGGGTGGCCTCAGTGTGACAGTTGAAGGTTACTTAGGAAGGAGAAAGTAACTGAAAGAAAGGTGAGTGAAAAATAGGCATTGTAAGAAATGCACAAGGAAGCTGAAACACTTACAGAGAGAAAGAGAATGCAAACCCAGAGTGATCAGCACGTGGCCTGCCTTTTAATTCTGCTGCTCTCACTACCGGTTTCTTAAATGTTCTCCTAGATTCCAACCCTCACTCCTGACTTTTAGTTTTTGTTTTTTTTTTTTTTTCTGACTTTTAGTTTTAAATCCATTTGAGTTTGAGTGGTTTTTATGTTTCATGAGCCCAAAGAATCCTAGCTAGATTTTAAAAATACTTTTTATAGTATAATTAGTCATACTACAAAAAATGAGTCAGATATTATCTGGCTACAAGACTTCCTTTCAACTGTGGTTTACAAGTTTTAGAGCATACCAATGATTACAAACACTGGTTAACAGATTCAGCTGTTTATGCACATTGGCATTTCTATGGATAGTCCCTCCTATGTAATTCCATCCTCATGGCCACTACAAAGATATGGTGATGTTAGTGATCTGAACCCAGGACTGGGGTAGCAGAGGAGTGTCAGGCAGTGCAAACTCAAATGCCTACAGGGGACACTAATGTATAATGTAAGTACAATTTAATACAGAGTAGTAGGAATTCTGCCAACTGAAGAGGCATGCCATCCTGCGTCTCTCTGGGCCCCTTCCCAAGAAGAGAATTTCTCCTCAGATCAGTCTTCCATTGATGGATGGAAATATGTTTCCAATATAAAAACTGGAAATCCAAAATTTAAAAACTTGAATCTTCTTATTTTTAAATGTTGTAAACTAATTTAATTTTTAAAAATAGATATGGCCTGAGGAAAATGTGTCTGCAGACCCAACTTTATCTGAGGCTGCCAGTGTACACCCTCTGATTTAATAGGATGAGAAGCCCTCTCTGGTAAAGAGCTGGATGCCTTACAACTTACCATATTTCCTAAGTCCCCAGCTGGCTATGTGGTTACACTGTAAAAAGACAAGAAAGGGGAGAATTTATTTTGAGATGTTTTGTCTGAGGGAAATGAAAAAAGTACATCAACATTAGTATAAAAGATTCGAGAACAAGTTAACATAATTATCATCAAATTATGGATCCTGGTAATAATGCATACATAATAATGCAATAATGCCTTTTGTATTGTAACAAAACTGTGTTGTGTCTCCTAGCATATCTGTATGTCATTTTGCAATTGTCTTCTCCAGCACGTACATTTCAACAACAATGTCTAGGAAAATCACAGTATGAGGGTAATTTTTAAACTTTTTTTCCTGTTCCTAACAGATTCAGATTAAACCCATGGCTTTTAGAGTTATATTTAAACATACTCATTGTCTATGGTAGGAAAGTAATTAAGTGATATATATGTGTATTTTAATTTCCCTAGAATGATGTGCTCTAAGTTTAAAAAAAAAATTCCAGACTAACCTAATTAATTGCAATAGAATATGCATTTTGAAATGCAGACTATATAAAACATGATACAAGACATGGCTTTCAGATTATAATTCAGTCATAGTCTTCTCAGTGTGTACTATAACTATCCTCTTATTTTCAAAAGACTATATGAGCCCTCCCTATGTAATGTAAATCTTGGTATTTTGTCTTTTACTCTAAATTCTTCAAATTCAAAGCAAGGTGGTTATAACAGAGAGATTAACTTCCTTCCATATCCTCTCTCTTAAAATCTGTGTATCTAATGCTGAAGACAAATGATGTAAGAGAATCAGTTACTGGTATTATAAAAACTCTAGACCTTGTATGAAAAAGTCTTCACTACTTTCAGTGTTAGCCCCAACATATAAAGAGTTTAGAAGAGTTTCTAGTGTTAATCCCAATTTAGAAGAGTTTACTACTGTCCTTAAAGAAGAGAACACTGCACAAACAGAAAATCAGCAACTGTTCTTAGACCCATTAGGGGACTCAGGTTGGAGGGCAAACCACCCCTGAAATCTGAGAGAGACAGGTGACCACCCCTGAAATCTGAGAGAGACAGGTGGTGACAGGCAGAGTAACAGCTACTCAAAGAAGTCCACATCCTAATTCCTGGAACCTGTGAATATGTTACTTTACACAGCAAAAGGAAATTAAGGTATTAGATGGAACTATGTTCAATAATCAACTAATATTAAAATACAGAAATTACTCATTAGGCCTAATGCAATCACAAAGGTACCTCAGAAATGGGAGAGCAAGACAGAAGAGAATCATAGAGGTGGCAGTGTGTAAAGTTCCCTGCCCTGTGTTAATGATTTGGAAGATGGGGAAATGAATTCACCATCAGGAATGCAAGTGGTCTTCAGGAAGTGGAAAAAATGCAGAGAAAGATTCTACCACAGAACTTCCCCAAGAAATGTTGTCCTTGAACCAGCCCAAGGAGACCCATACAAACTTATGACTTCCAGAACCATAAGATAATAAATTTGTACTGTTTTAAGACATCAAGTTTGGGGTAACTTGTTACAGTACCAATAATAAGATAATACACAGGCTAATCCAGAGAGTCTCAGCCCGGCAGCTTACCTGAAGCAGAAGCCACTACAGCCATAATACCAAAATGCTAATCTTTGCAAACCGCTGGAGGGTGAATGCAGACTAGCTGAGGTGAGAAAGTCCTGGGAGCCGTAGTCTTAGAGAGGTCCCAACATTTTCATGGTTTCACCTCTAGAAGCCCCCTACCAGGTTCTCATAATGACGTAGGAAAGCTCACCCAAGGCAGGGGGAGGAGTAGACCAAGTAACATAAAGTCCCCCCAGAGCATGGAGCGCGTGATGGCTCAGTCTCTTGAGCACCGGACTCTTGATTTTGGCTCAGGTCATCTCAGGGTCATGAGGTCGAGGTTTGCGGCACTGGGCAACGTGCTGAGCATGGAACCTGTGAAGACTTTGTCTCTTCCTGTCCCTCTGCCCCCCCCACCACACACACACACACACACACACACACACACACACACACACACACACCTTGCTTATTCTCTCTCCCTGGTTCTCTCCCTCATTCTCCCTTTAAAAAAAAATCCAGAGCATTCTCCATACCAAAGGTTTATCCCTTAAGTTTACCGGGTGTGAAGTATAACTTTTAATGTTTTTTGCGGGTAGTCTCTCCCCTCTCCATGAGGATACTTTCCAAGAACCCCAGGGGATGCCTGACATTTCGGATAGTACTGAAATGCACACATACCGTGTTTGTCCCACCACATGCACACTCTGGAACTCCCTCTCAAAATTCCTTATTGTGTTTACTCACCATTCTTCTTGTGATGATGTGAGACCATCAAACGCCTACGTGAGAAGATGAGAGGGGAATGACGCAGGCAGCGTGACGCTGCGACTGACCTTCTGCTGATGCATCAGAAGGAGAATCACCTGTTTCTGGAGACGGACTCTCGTAACTGAAACTGCGGATGGCGAAACCGCGGATGAGTAGGGGACGTTCACGTGAATAGCTCGGAGAAGTACTGGTTTAGGTGAACAGTTCATAGAGAGTGCTGGGACCAGAAGCATTACGATCATCTGGAAACCTGTTAGACCTACTGAATGAGGGCAGAGGGAGAAAACGAACAGGGGGTGGGGGATGGCAGACATCTGTGGGTTTTTTTCAGACACTTGTGTTTTGTAAGTCTTCCAGGGGATTCTGATGCAGCTAAAATTTGAGGAAGAGGAGATCTCACACAGAAGAGGGGCACCTGGGTGGCTCAGTAGGTTAACCCTCCGACTCTTGATTTCAGCGCAGGTCGTGATCTCTAGGTCATGTGATCAAGCGCTTTTTCGGGCTCTCTGCTTGGTGGGGGTTCAGCTTGAGATTCTCTCTCCCTCTCCCTTTGCTCCTCCCTCCTGTACTCTGTCTCTCCAAAATAAATAAATAAATCTTCAAAAAAAGCAAAAAGAATCTTGGAACACTGCATCAAAAACTAATGATGTATTTTATGGTGACTACCATAACACAATAAAAATTAAAATAAATAAATAAATAAAATCTTCTAAAAAAGAGGGCCCAAGATAGATCTCTTGCATCAAAACATGCTCTCTTGATCCCGGGGTCCTGGGATCGAGCCCCACATCGGGCTCTCTGCTTGCTGGGGAGCCTGCTTCCTCCTCTCTCTCTCTGCCTGCCTCTCTGCCTATTCGTGATCTTTGTCTGTCAAATAAAAAAAAAACATGCTCTCTTGTGATGTGAGGGCACCTAGACATGTCTCTGCTTCCTTAGGGGGCATATGAAGAATGCCGCTGAGAACCAGCAGACCTGGAGTAACCCTGCCATACTTGAGGATAAATGCCAGGAGCCAAAGGTCCAAGCAACCCGCTCGGCCAGGTTTGGTGGTAGAGAGCATGGCTGAGACTCAGGGGGTTGACAACATCTGAAACAGCCAAGGAGGAGCCAAGGCAGCAAAATGGTGGATCAACCAGCCAGTCTACAAAGACCCAGCAGTCAGGGAGGAGGGTAAGGTGAGCTTCTTATGAGGTAGAAGGGAAAGAGGCAAACAGGGCTTAGAAGAGGTCAGACCATATACTCTCTAAATATTTGTATGAAATGAGACTGTTTTCAGTGTTTAATTTGTAAAGTTATCGCCAAACTCTTTCCCTACCCAGTGACTTAGAAGTTACAGATAAATTTAAGATTTTATTTATTTAAGAATTTATTTATTTATTTGACAGAGCTCACAAGTAGGCAGAGAGTGGGGGGGGGGGAAGCAGGCTCCCTGCTGAGCAGAGAGCCCGATGTGGGGCTCAATCCCAGGACCCTGGGATCACGACCTGAGCTGAAGGCAGAGGCTTAATCCACTGAGCCACCCAGGCGCCCCAGATAAATTTAAAAAGAAGAAAACTAACAGTTTTGAAAATCTCTAGGGTGAAAATATTTCAATGCAACTACATAAAGCTACTTGGTCCCTTTTATTATTTGATTATTTAGAAAATATTTGAAAATTAAAGATCATTTTTTTTTCAGATGTCCTTTGTCAAAAAGCCTCTAAGATGTGATTGTGAGAGAAAACTTGTTTTGAAATAGAAATACAGCAGTGATGAATTACAACCACTTGAGGGCAGTAGAAGCACATTTCTTATCTATACACAGCAGTCGATTTAATTACAACTTTAAAATTAAACACTTGGCAAAGACATACAATACTTTTTTGTATGTCTACCTTGGTCTAAAGTTATTATCCCCCACCTCCACAGTTCATATTCCCAGGGATTTTCCCTCATGTAAGTAGAACAACAACAAAAATATTTTAAATATACATATTCTTTTTGTTTTATTAGCTGTATTTTTTCTGGGGTTTATAACATATAATTAAGAAACATCACCTCATTAAGTCACAAATTCAATTTCTTCTCCTCAAATCATCCTTTAGGTTCATGTAAGTGTATCCTAATATCTGTCCATGTATGTGGGCATGCATGTTTGTGCAAGTGTGTGTATGTTTACTCAACAGATGGTTGAGGAAATAAATACCATTGCAAGCATTCCAGTGAACAAACAGAATTTTGGGGGGGTATGTTCATAAAGCGCCTTTATTTTTTTCCCATCACTGCCCTGCAAACCCTCTATGTTGGTATGCTTCTTTTCATCACCACTTAGATAACATCTTGGGCAAGTCCCATAATTTCTCAGACATTAAAAGAGATTTTCCAGTTACTTTAACTCCTCCCTCCAAGTATCTAATTTCAGTGATTCAAATGTGCATCTTGTATAATACTTAAAATTCCCAAACTTGAACTTCTCCTTTTGTTTTTTCTCCCTCCCACTGGAAGTCTGGGGAGAAGTGGTGGGGTAGTCACAAACATTCAAGGCTATTTCCCTCTCGACTTCTCATTTCCACTCATCTTCCCATTCACAAGGTAGCCTTTGACTCCTGGAGGGTTGGAAGAGAGGTAAAGAACAGGAGACATGTTCTTTCATTAATATCTCTGTAATCTGACATTGCTTATCTCCACCTGTGGTAGAAGTTTAAATCTGCCTCTTTCTCTTGAAGCAACTTTTGGGAGGTTTTGGGAACTGTGTGATTATACTATTTGAACTGCCAGCTTCATGGGTATGAGACCTGTGTAGATCTCCAGACCACATGCTTAGAGAAGCCTTGTGCTCAGTTTAATGCTCTGTCATTACCACCTTAAAATTTGTAATAATTTTTAAACAAGAGACCCTGCATTTTCATTTTTCATTGGAACCCAAAATTTACAAAGCCAGCATTGACTGAGTCCCTCCAGACTGCAGATCTATTGCAAGGTAGTTGCCTCTCCTTTAGCTGACAATTTATAAATCTCCCCTCAAACTCTCTCTGGCAGAAACCCCTTGGGCAGGATCCCATGAATAAAGACCCCAAGACAATGCTTTCTGTGGGTTCTTTTGCTCCAGAAAAATAAGCACTTTTGGGGAGTACAGCTACTGTAAATCTCTTGGCTACTGCCATGAGCCATCTTAGCCAAGCTCCCCCTGGAGATTTATTTTCAGGCATGAGCTGGACAGTTCTATTGTGCTTCTAAACAGTGATCCCATATAGGCTCTCTGTTTACTCCAGAGAGCCCCTCTCCCTCCAGATAACTGTCAACCTATCAGTCTCTCTAATTCCCTGACTTTCTGGACCTTAATTCTTTGATACTGCTAAGGTGAGTGGGAAGCTCAGGGTCAACAGTTCAGTTTTGGGCCCCTCCTACGCCGGTTCCGAGTAGAGCATTCAGGCTCGCTTTGGAAACTACAAGTTCTTACCTTCTGTTTTGTTCTCAGACTTTCTGCTGAGTGAGCTCAGCAGAAACAGAGGCAGAAAAAATGCCAATATAATGCCCAGCCACATCATTTGTAATGATGACATTTTGCTCGAAACTCGAGATTTTGAAACTATTTATTTGAGAAACATTTTAAATAGTTCTAACTCAGTAAAGATAGTAATGCCTTCATCAGTAGGAAAGAAGAAATATTCAACAAATATCTTGAGCATTTCCTTTGTGTAGGAACCAGTAATAAGTTGTACTGATATGCAAATTATTAAGATAGCCCCACAGTCCTGGGAGCCTACAGTTAGAGACTGGGTAGCACAAGTAGACAATTTTCCAAAGTTAGATGAGTGGTAATCAAGTTTTGTCATGGGTTTTGTGTGTGTTTACTGATCTTGCAGTTGAGACTGGGGCTGTGGAACTTCTTCCCTGAAGCTTAGTGATTGGTAGGTTGCTTTTAAGATCCCCTTAAATAGATCCACCCCTCATCTCTCAGTTTCTGGCTGTACTGAATATATAGGATGAAATCACAACTCATGTACTTTCAGACATGGGGTTCAATTCTACCCATTAATTATTTTATGTCTATCCAAAACTCAACTCTGTGGCAAGGTTTTGCACAGGGTATCTGGAAAATTTTTTTTTCTCTCTCAATGCTATGATGAACCGATATGAGAACCATTCGACAAGTCTTTTTTAGTTTCTCCTTCAGTGTAGGAGAAGCAATCCATAGTGAGAGGTAGACAGGTACCATTAAAGAACAGAGAAGGAATCCAGTAGCAACATTCTTAGTGACATTGGATGTCTTGACTTAGAAATCAATTGTCTTTTTGCCCTTTTGGAGAGTTCCTCATATGGTTAATGAAATTTTATTAAATCTCTTTGGTTGTGGATCTCTTTGGGAATGATAAGATGTTTACATCTTCACCAAGTAAAAAAAAAAAAATACTCCCAGATTAATTGACAAAATTAAACAAAGAAGCAAAAAACACCTCCCTTGAATGGGATGGGAAATTTCAGGTTGGATTTCCTGGGCATAGCAATTATAATGTGGTTCATAGCTTGGGCAATTATAATGTGGTTCATAGCTTGGAAAACATTGTCCAGATTTTGTCTTTCTGGTACTAAAGGCAGAAAATCAATGCATATTGATTATATGCTGTGGTGGCTTTTCTAGTTAGGCTGACTTGCTGGGTGGTATTTTTCTTAGGGGAAGGAGTCACATTTCGTGTAAACATCCTCTGCCATAGTGAAGCCAGTGCCTTCTGACTGGCTCTGACTGAAGTCATCATGCATCACTTTCAGCACAAGGGAGCAGTATTTCTAAAGCGATACCAACTGCTTCCATAGCCTATGTACTGGACGTCAGTACACTATATCATATACCATTAATAATTTCTCCCATCCTTAAAATAGGATTCTCATACTTTTAGGGAAGATCTGGAGCTATCTTGCCAGGAGTATTCATATTTCTCCTTCCACTCTCCTCTGAACCTCCAAAACTACTCAAAGGGTCTCTTTTTCAGTATTTTCTTTCCATGTATAGAGAGACTAGATTTAAATGTATATTTCTCAGCTTCTGTTGGTGCAATCTCCAGTGAAAGCCCCAATTATCAATTATGTCTCTGCCCACCCGAGCTTTAAGAGGTCCATCCAATTTATACCCCAAATGGAGAGTGTCCGTGGTCTGAGAGTGAAGACTGCCTTACAGAACATTTGCTTCTTTGGCTGAACCCTGGCCAGTAACAAGTGATTAAATTACACTCTTGAGGTCAGCTAAACTTATAATATCATCCCATTGAGTTTATGACAAGGAAGGACATAATTGAGAAATAAAAATGTTACCAATCTACTCTTGAAAGACCCTCTAAGCAGGTAAACTTTAAATGTAACCATATATCCCACCTCAGTGCAAAAACTCTGGTTTATGAATAGAGAATTGGGCTTTTAGCTATAGACTAGCATATGCCACAGTTTTCTTTCTCCAGTGATTTAATTTGTGAAACTATAATACCAGGGAGGCCAGGGAGGCTCAGTGAGTTAAAGCCTCTGCCTTCGGCTCGGGTCATGATCCCAGGGTCCTGGGATCGAGTCCCACATCGGGCTCTCTGCTCAGGGGGGAGCTTCCCTCTTTCTCTCTGCCTGCCTCTCTGCCTACTTGTGATCTGTCTCTCTGTTAAATAAATAAATAAATAAAATCTTTAAAAAAAATTATAATACCATTCATAAGATCTATAAGTCAGCAGCAATGTATGATATAAGGCTTATTAAAATTGGTAGAATTAAAATGGAGATATTTTCATTAAGACAGAAGTTCTCAATCTTGGCAGAATATTAAAGTCACGGGGGATCTTTTAAGAGAAGGACATTACTTGAATTAGAATTTCTGAATTTAAAAAAAAAAATCTCCCTAGGTGGTTCTCATAATCAGTCAAAGTTGAAAATCACTGGCCTAGGGCTTAGAATACCTGTTCCAGGTTTTACTGGGGGTGATTGGGTCAATCTTCTCTCTCACACAGCTGCTGTGAGCATCATCCTACAGATGGGAAGGAGCATAGTGCTAACCAAATGCTCACAAGTCAAATCAGTAAGAGACGTGGGATCCAGGTGTAATCTTTGATTGACACCTTTAAACACCAGCTTTATTTTCAATGCATCCTTACTTCTCTAAATCTACTGAGTGGAAGCTAGCATATAGGAAAAAATTTCAATGATGAAAAACTAGGACTACTGTATAATTAACAGAGTCCTAGGCATAGCTGAGCTCACACCTCTTTTTCTATTCTGCCTCCTTGAGATAGTCTAACATTAAGGATTCAGTTTTTGTCTCCCCAAAGTCTTTCCAGATACAATCATATTATCTAATTATTCCAACACCTTAAATGTTATCTCACATCAGTCACTGGTAAGTAGATGGTATCAGAGAAGTCTTGATGTGCTCTTTTAGGCAGTAAAAAATTCCCTCTGGACCAATTAGTACTGAATTCTCATTTCCTTCAGTTTTGTAATAGCCATTCTGTCATAGTAAGAACCATTGTCTCTGACAGAAACCCCAGGACATACTAACATCAAAGTATATTAGTCACATGTAGTCCATTTGTTTAGTATGTCACAGTTAATATGCATTTTTAATCTTTCTAGATTTCTAAATCTAGATGTGCAATCATATGGATTGCAAAACTTAGTACTGTGATGGTTATAAGGTCTTGAATATGGTCTGATGGCTTTTTAACCATATTTCTTAAAGGGTCAAGTATCTCATAACAATTTTCTATACTGTACCCCTTTCCAACAACCAATTCTCATTTCAGAGAATAGCACATTCCTATCTGATAGCCTTTCTATTATTCTTTCCATCTATTGCATGTATTCTAAGGAGTCACTGAAATCAAAATTGTGTAAACATCAGACTCCTCACTAGCTAAGTGAGGAAACACTAGCTAAGCCATGTTGAAAATGACTTCTTTGGGTCTTCTGACATCTGCCAGTTTCAACAATCATGTGGGTAAGTATAGCCATGTTCTGTTATTAAAACATACTACTGCAATAATTAATAACCACTTTTAAATACTAAAATTTTAGACCAACCTAAAAAGATGTCCCTGAAAATCCTAATTGAAAGCCTTTCCTTATGACCATAATCTATTTCCTCTTATGTTTCAGATTCTTCCAAAACCAGATTGTGGAGAGATGGAATTAGAAGAAAGAAGCAAGGATCTTTTTGCGTAATTCATTCTGCTGCAGTCCCTGGGCTTTACATCTACAGGAGGCAGGTCTCTAATGGTGGCCTGCATGGATGCAAGTATGAGTTCTTGGGAGGACTTATAGGAATGACCTCACTGTAGTTGTCTAATATGTGTCATGTGCTTTCCAGCAGGCTTTTCCCAACCACATCAAGCAAGCTCCAGCTTGCTCCTGGCGTCATCTTACTTAAAGTCCTCCAGACAGGGGGCTGGAGAAATGGCTCAAACTTAATATCCCTTGACTGATAGGAAACTCACATGACCTTGTCAGGCTAATAAAGACCACACTACTCTTCTTCTTACATCTTTGTCAATATGGACTAATTCAGCACGCTTTTCATCAACTCAGTCTTCTGGGTAAGAAGCAGCTTAAGCCATTACATTCACATATGCATTTGGACCTCTAGGGTCATATGCTTGGCCTCCTAAGAACTCTTTTACTGTGCTCTATCCTGTAGCCTGAAATTGTTTTCTCTGCTGATTGCATAACAAACTTTTTTTTTTTTTTAGATTTTATTTATTTGTCAGAGAGAGAGGGAGAGAGAGCGAACGAGCACAGGCAGACAGAGTGGCAGGCAGAGGCAGAGGGAGAAGCAGGCTCCCCGCCGAGCAAGGAGGCGGATGCGGGACTCGATCCCAGGATGCTGGGATCATGACCTGAGCCGAAGGCAGCCGTCCAACCAACCGAGCCACGCAGGCGTCCCAACAAACATTTTTAATATATGATTATTAACCTTGTTTGAAATGGTTTACTACTCCAAGAACTTCCTTTGAGAAAGAAACTGATTGGGTCAAAAAATAAACCCTAGTTCCATCTGCTGTGGCCAAGGAGATAGAGTTTTGTGGGTTTCACCCTTTTAGAAGTTTCTCTGGAAGCAGAGTCTCTGATCAGAGGAACTTAGCAGATTTATTAAGGATGAGTAATGGAAAAGGGTGATTTCATGTCTACTATACCTCCTAAATCTAATTCTCTGAGGTGTAAAAATCAAGAAGAGAAGAAACTCAGAAACTGGGATACCTAAAAGAGAATAGGTCTTTAATAAATTGCACTTTGGTATAAATTTTTTGGTTAATTTTTGGTGTAAATCTTCAGTATAAATTCTATACTGGCCTCACTTGCTCATTTAACAAGCTAAATAAGATTAGTGAAAGCATGCAATTAGGTTTTTAAGTGATAAAAAGTAAAATGGAAATGAAAGTTTCTTATATTAGTAAACATTTGCATAATCAGTTACAAGAATTATCCTCCTACATGAGAAGATTTTATTTTAGATTTTAAAGACCAACAAATCATAGTAAAAGAAACAGACTAGTAAAGAAAACATATCTTATGGCAACTTTCATGTTCTCTTACAATTACAGCTCAAGGTTCAAAGCTCAGGTCAATAGACACATATTGTCTCCATATTCTGAAGATAAATACTAGATTCATCTCTGTGGAACTTGAAGAAAGCTGGCAAAAACCAATCCTCTATCATCCTTTATAGATAGACACTAGAAAGATTTCTCGTAAAACTGAATATCTTCCTTACTCTGGGAAGATGGAAGTAATACGGTAGAAATAACTCTATAACCTTTTGATATGTTTCTCTATTTTTGCCTGAGGTACTTCTATGAATCACTGTTACTTGCAACCAAAGGATCCCAGACTACAATATGAAGTACTATAGTCTTAAGTGGATCTTCAGGCAACCATATCATTTTCCTTTTCCTAAATAAGTATCTAATGGAAGTAATGAGGGAACATCAGAGGTAATGAGACCAGTCTCTGGAAGGTTATAGAAGGACATCTTAAGGTCATGATATGGAGAAAACACAAGGTTCAGGTGATAACTCAGTCATCCAGACAGCAAACAAAATAAAAATTGCCATCTTAGCTATACGGACAGCAGGCGCATTCTAAAGAAGTGTGTAAAATGAGGTCGTGTCTCACTTTCTATAATGTATTATTGCTTGTTATTTATCTTTTAGCCTATGTAATAGTATACATACATTTTCTTCCTCATAAGACTATGCAGCTCTGAGGACATAGTTTCTAACTCATCTCCACATTTGCCCATCAATCAGCATGAGGTCTATAATTTAGTATTTAACAAGTGCTTGGTAGATATTTGTTAATTAAGTGAAAATAATGAAGGAATAGGATTAACTTGACTCCTGTTGAAAGTTTTGACACGCAGCGATAGCTCAATTGAAAACAAGGAGAACATGCTTTAAAAGAAGAGGGTTTCTGTGAGGCACCTGAGTGGCTCAGTTGTTAAGTGTCTGCCTTTGGTTCAGGTCATGATCCCAGGGTCCTGGGATCAAGCCCTGCATCGGACTCCCCACTCGGCCGGAAGCTTGCTTCTCCCTCTCCCATTCCCCCAGCTTGTGTTCCCTCTCTCACTGTCTCTCGCTGTCTCTCTTTGTCAAATAAATAAATCTTTAAGAAGGAAAAAAAGAAGAAAAAGAGGGTCTCTGAGATAATATGTTATAGCTAGAGTAGTGGTTCTCAGAACTAGTTTGCTTCCAGGGCATTGCAGTAAAACCTGGAGACATTTTCATTTGTCACCCCCCCGGGGGGCAGGGTGTTGAGGGAAGAGGAGGACAAGGACACTACTTGGCTATCAACTAAAGACTATATTTCTCATTCTTGGCTAAAATGAAGGTGGGGGGATGCCTGGGTGGCTCAGTCAGTTAAGCCGCTGCCTTCGGCTCAGGTCATGATCCCAGAGTCCTGGGATCAAGTCCCACATTGATCTCCTTGCTCATTAGGGAGGCTGCTTCTCTCTCCACCTCTGCCTGCTTGTGCGCACACTCTCTCTCACTCTTTCTCTCTCTCTCTGACAAATAAATAAATAAAATCTTAAAAAAAAAATGAAGGTGGGACTGAATTCTAGCCAATGGAAAGGAGTGGAAGCAATGTGTGCTTTGTTCTTAAAAAGGAAGACCTTTTTACTCTCCACTCATTCCTTCCTGCAAATCATAATGTGAATGTGGAGGACATGAGACAAGTTTTCAATGAAGCCTGAGGGAGTGCAAGTCTCAGAGTTAAGTCCACTCAATGTCCCTGTTCTCAGCCAAAGTCATCATTGCAGCGGAATAGAAGAGTAGAATCAGAGATGTTTCATTGGAGATGGCTACAGATATCCTAAGTCTCTCCCAGTTTTGGATTAGTGCAGAAGAGTTTTCAGTGTCCTTGAGAAGGGGGCAAGAGAGCTGATTGGGAATCTGAACAGACCTTAACAGGTGGGATAAGCAGGATGGGAAGGGCAGAGTGAAAGTAGAGGGGGATGAGGATGCCATGATAGTGGGTGTAAGTGGGCTCAAGCTTGATGAACAAATAGCAGTAAATTCCAGCATAAGACTGAGACAAAGTAAGCAAAAGAACTACGTAGGCCAGTGTGTACTGAATCCCTTCTGAAATATAATTTATGTCATCCCGTCGAGAAAAGAGAAGGGAACAAAAACAATCTAGAATTGACTACTCACCCAAAGAAAGAGAAAAATCTCATAGACCTTCTATATAAATACACAGTGACCTCCAGTGGATGGAGGCGAGAAATCTTTCAAAGATCCACAAAATCTTGCCTAGTTGGTAGCCAAGGAACCAGTCAAAACTTAGGATGTTTTATCACTGAAAAAGAAAAAGAGAGACTTGCTGTCATGGGACAAATAATATTGTTGGCATCAGCTGTTGTTATTAGCAACTGAAACCTGACCCATCCTTCCTGTTCCAGTCAGCAAGAAGGGGCCGTTGATTGGAGCAAGCTCTAGTGCAGTATCTCTCAACCTTGGCACTATTGATAGTTTGGACAGCATACTTTCTTTTTGTAGAGGGGTGGGAGGTGGGGCTGTTCTGGTATGTTTAGATGCATCTCTGGCCTCTCTACCATTGTCTTTGTTCAGAATCCATTTCTTCAAAACAGCTTTGAAGAAATGGATTCTGAACAAAGACGATAGTTTCCAAATTCTAAGAAAGAATTAAAGATGGACTAAAGTAAGTAGTATTTGAAGAGGACATAGAGGAAAAAATGTGGTAGAATGAATATTGGGGTGATACCTGAAACTTTCTACCACCTTCTCAAATTGGCTCAATGTCCTAATAATGGATTCTGGGCATTTATTGCTATAGAGGAGGAATAGATAGAGTTCAACAAATTATCAGTTGATTCCTACATATGATTTTAAAAAAGTAATTTAAATAATAAATCTTACCAACACAAAAGCCAGGGTTATGAGAAATAAGAGGTAGTTAAGGAACAAATTCCTAAAGTGCAAAGACCACCAAGCTTTCAGATGAGTGATCCTAAAAAGAAGAAAGCATAATGATTTAATGGTAGTTTTCTCAGTCAAAAGAGACAGAAGTTTAACCTGTCACCAGGAAAGGGAAATTCATAGGACATAGGACTAGACCTTAGAAGTTTGTCTGTGTCTGGGAATGGGAATTTTCAGCCCCCCTCGCCCCCCGCCACTGATCCTAGAGCTCTGTGTAATAAATAAAGCCAAACAGAATCAGTGCCACTAGAGTGATATCAGCTATATACTCTGGGTGGCCAGGTTCACAAAACTAAGCATAGTTTATGTAGTGAGTCAGATGGCACATTGAGCAAAACTATTAAAAAATATTAAAACACCTGTTAGGAAAGTTTAATTATGAAGTTTTCAAATGAAAAAAGAAACAAAAACAAAACAACAAAAGAACACCAGTGTACTTTCTTAAAGATTTTACAAAAAACTAAAAATTTTCCTAATTTTCTTTGGATTTAAAAAATTAATTAAATATAACTCATCTATTGTCCCTCTTCATATAATTCCATTATTTTAAAACAATGTTTGCCTTAGCATAGATGTTAATCCTCAGGCAACAGGGCAAAGAAAAGAGATAAGAGATCAGGAGCCAGGCTGTGGAGCCCATGTCTGGGTCCAGGCCTGTGGCTGGGCCTAGGTCTGGGCCCGTGGTGGGTCTGTGGATCATGGGGTAAGCCTGGTCTGGGCCTGGGCCTGGGCCTGGGTTCTAAACTAGACTTGGAGCCTGAAACTGAAGCTGGGGCTAGGACAAAGCTTAATCCTAAATCTGGGTTTGGGATTATGCCTAATTCTGGATTGGCTCTGGGCCTAGATATAAAATGGCCTGGGGGGGGATGAGGGGGGACGGGTTGGGGGTGGCTGGGTGTGGTCTTTTCCTGAGGGGTTTCTGGGTTTAAGCCTGGACCTAGGGCTGGGGCTGAAGCTGCAAATTTTTATCTAAAAGAGGAAGTTTCTGTTACAGCTGTAGAGGTTTTGTTGCTGATTAAGTCAGTAGTATCAAGAGTTGTATCTAAACTTGCTCCGATACAAAGTCTCTGAATTTATCTCAGTGACTGAAATTTTCTCATCAGCAAAGCAAAGTCTTTCAGACTCAGTCTTTCTGTTTAAATCCTGAAATCTTGATATCTGAATTAAAATAAAAGTTCATCAGAGCAGAGAAGACAAGAGAAGACACAGCTTTAGTTATGGCAAAAAGTCTTAACAATTAATTTGTAGTGAGAGGGCACTTGGCTTTTTTAGTTCTTTTAAATCCTAAATAATTTTTAGTTATTCAAGTTTATGTTTTAAAGTGATAATTTATATTGTAATCAAACATGTTGCCTTTGGCTGTTATGGTTATTGTTTTTGGAACTGAGTACTTATGACACTTTTATTTCTAAACTTTTATGGGTTTGTGATTCTATTAAAATGGATCATAGTTTATAGTTATCTATGTAGAGATGCCTTAAGAACCACTCTTTCAGTTTCAGCTCTGCCTTTGACTTGACTTTGAACATGTTGGTTACTCTTAGAACCTAACCCTTGGGGCACCTGGGTGGCTTAGTTTGTTAAGTGTCTGCCTTCGGCTCAGGTCCTGATCTTGGGATCCTGGGATTGGGCCTTGCAGGCTCTCTGCTCGATGGGGAGTCTGCTTCTCTTCTGTGCTCCTTTCCTCTCTCTCTTTCTCTCTCTCGTTCTTACTCTCTCACTCAAGTAAATAAATAAAATCTTTAAAAATAAAAAAGAACCTCACACTTGGCTAATAGCTCTGCCTCCTGGAGTTGTGAACAGTCTGTCAGCTAGTAAAAACAAAGTACAGAATCAACAAGCCATATCCATTCCCTTCATAGGCATCACCCTCCACCAGGCCTCACTATCAAAATTCTTTTGTTAGAGAATGCAAGCTACTGTGAGCAACTCAGTTGTTTGAGTTGGTTATGAATAATCTAGAGATTGTAGAATACCTCAGGATACACTGCTGTCATGCAAGTTACTACCTCAATTTGTACTAATTTTGCTTCTTCTCTTTTGATCTTGGTTAGAGAAAATAACTATTATTGAGTTTCTATGATGTGTCTGCACTTAATGCTCATTTATTCACATAATTTTCAGAATGACCTGCAAAGCAGTGTTGTGATCCCTATATAATATGAGGAATATGAGCTTGAGAGAGATTTAATCACTTGCCTCTGACTCTGTAGGTATATCTGACTAAACCAGGATTTGAAGTTAACATTCTCAGACCGTATATAGGAGCTGTCTCACTTCTGCCTGTTCTCTGATTCCTGGGATGCCTACAGAAGTGATAGTGCTCCCTGACTCATAATAAAATGCTTGCCTTTAATTTCTGACCCTTATTAGTTTTCCTGACCCTTGTTTATCCTTCCGTATTGTGACTTAGCTTGTATCTGGAATCTGAGCCCCAGTCTGAGTCACTGTTAGCTATTCTCTTGGTATGGCTTCTATAAGTGGCATTTTTAATGTATGTAACAACTGATTTAGTTTTGTGAAACTGCATAAAGAAAACCTCTTTTAAAATGGAGTCAGGAAGCCAGGAAGGGAAATTCACCTTTCACCATTCCTCCTCATTAATTGCAGAACTGCATACTCCAACAAGTAGGGACCTTGCATTTCCAAAGAGAAGAAGCCTACTTTATTACTCCAGCAAAAGGAGGGCAGAATTTCTTCTTACCCAGCAACAAGCTCAGCCAATAAGAAAATATCGTAATTCAGCCAATGAAAAACCATCACTACTCTGAACTTCTGCTTTCCTCCAGTAGACCTTTTTTTTTCCCCCCAAAGCAGTCCCTCCCAACTTCCTCCTTTTCTCTATAAAGTAATGTTCCTCTGGTTTGATCTCCAGACTTGCCTATGGTTTGCCATAGCTTGCATGTCACCAGTTGCAATTCCTCTGCTATATCCAAATAAACCCATTTTGCTGGTAAAATAACTGGCTGTTTTAAGGTTAATAGTTGGACTTACATAATAATGTAGAAATTAAGATATATAACATATAGACTAACAAAAAGAAATATAGCAATTCTTGATTTTCACAAGATGGGGTGTGTGTGTGTGTGTGTGTGTTTGTGTTAGTCAAGATAAATTATGAATCCCAAGGTGACTTCTTATCCTTATCCAGTATGATATGCTGTTGCCTATGCCAGTCTGTTTGTTTTTAAAGAATGCAAATTAATTTTAATATTGGACTAAGGCATTTCCAAGGAAGGAAAATCTGTTGTAAAATGTCGTATGATTCAAATTTCATTTGTATTCCACTTTGAATAGCATTGCCTGTGGCATCACTTCAACTAGTAGCACAGATGGTAAAAATGTGTTTGTATATTCACATTTTTTATATTCCTTATCAATTTCATTCATAACCTTTGGTGCTGTCAATTGAGACAGTTTTAATTATTGAGACTCTAAGATACGTGCAGTAATAACCTGTGCAGCTGCCCTGAGTAAACAAATCCAGGAAACTCAGGGTCATGAGAAAGTCATTAGTTATGACCTAGAAGAGTTAATGTAGCAAAGAAAATGAGGAAGAAAGATTCTGTTGACAACAGATTATTACTCAACATCATTTTTTTTTTTTTTAATTAGGCTTCCCACCCAGTGTGGAACTCAGTGCAGGGATTGAACTCACAACCCTGAGATCAAAACCTGAGCTGAGGTCAAGAGCTGGACACTCAACCGACTGAGCCACCCACATGCCCCTCAATATTACTTTTTTGGTAAAAGACAAATATTAAAAGAGGAAATAGAAAACTTTACCCACACTACTCCTTCTTGATGTACTTAGCATGACTAATGGATGTCCCAGTCACCAGAGTCTCTAAGGGACTCTGCACGTTCTGCATGCAGCCATCAGCACCTCAGCCTCTGAAATTACACTAGGAGAGAAATGAGAGCTCTATTTTCTCTTACTATTTTTCATGAAATGCAACATCTGGACAATGAAACTTAAATCAACTTGACTAAGTATGGGCTATTAAAAGCAGAGTGCTAATGATGTAAAGGAAAAATGATGGGAGCATCAAGTTGTATTAAGGTAGGGATGAAAAGGGATTTTCCAGTCTGAGCTAGATTTACATAAAATAAATTATCTAAATGTTAGCCTGTTATAAATTCTGTGGTATTGGGAAAATAAAATAAGGAATTAATTCGTGCCTAAAATCTCACACCATCTTTGTTTGTCCTTCAGGTAAGAGTTTTGAACTGTAGTAAATGCAAATAACTTTCCCTGAAAGGTGATGCCATATAGTAGCTGGTATAAAGTTGCTTAAAGAAAACCAGAACAGGTTGGTGCATGTGAGCCCATGAAGCCGAGTCACTCTTTTTTTTTTTTTTTTAAGATTTTATTTATTTGTCAGAGAGGGAGGGAGGGAGAGAGAGAGAGAGAGAGAGAGAGAGAGAGAGCACAGGAAGACAGAGTGGCAGGCAGAGGCAGAGAGAGAAGCAGGCTCCCTGACGAGCAAGGAGCTCGATGTGGGACTCAATGCCAGGATGCTGGGATCATGACGTGAGCCGAAGGCAGCTGCTTAACCAACTGAGCCACCCAGGTGTCCTGCAGAGTCACTTCTTAAATCAGTTTGTGTTGAGTTTCTTTGAGGCTGTCTGTCTGTCACACTGACATAAATGGATATCTGAAGGCAAGTTTTTCTAGGAGAGAGAGAGAGAGGGGAAATAGAGTTGAGCGGTGCCTGGGTGGCTCAATTAAGTGTCTGTCTAGACAGCTCAGGTCATGATCCTAGTGTCTGCCTTCAGCTCAGGTCATGAACCCCAGGATACTGGAATTGATCCCTGCTCATGTTTTCTCTTTGCTCACTCTCTCTATCTCTCAAATGAATAAAATCTTAAAAAAAAATAGAGTTGAATCACACTAAAAGAGAATACTCAGTGGGGTAGGTAGACCATAGCCGCATGAAAATATATGGAAAGCATAGTATTTAAGGACAGAGATTTTATTTTTTTTAAAGATTTTATTTATTTATTTATTTAAAAGAAAGAGGGAGAAAGAAAGCAAAGGAGAAGAGCAGAGGGAGAAGGACAAGTAGACTCTGTACTGAGCCTGGAGCTAGACTGGGGCTCCATCTCATGACCCTGAGATCATGACCTGAGCCAAAATCAAGAGTCAGACCCCAACCAACTGAGCCACCCAGACATCCCAGGACAGAGATTTTAGAACTATGCTCCTGGGCTCAAATCCTTGATCTGGTTACAATTTGTAGAAACAATATACATAGCTGTGCCATGGCTTAGTCTCCTCAGTTATGGATAAGATTAAAGATGATGAATATCATGAGGGTGGTATAAGATTTAGCTTCACAAAATTAGAAAATGTTTGGATCTTGGTAGCTAATATTAATTCTATTTTTATCATCATCACTTCCATTACATAGTAAGAGTGTGGATTCTGGAGTCAGACTATTTAGGTTCAAATTCTTTCTCCTTTGTTTACTAACTTTGTAACCCTTGACAGGTTATTTACCCTTGATGTGCCTTGATGTCTTTGTCTGTAAAATGATAATTATACCTATCTTGTGAATTTGTTAGGAGGGTTAAATAATTTAATTCAGGTGGAGCTATTAGAATCATTAGATCCTACAAATAGTAAGCACTCTAAATGTTAGACGATATTACATCTGTATAGTTTTAAATGGTTTAAAGAACTGTGAACAATTTTGATTTGATCATAATAGAGGATGGTTTCAGTATAGATTAGAAGTTGGGTTTTGGGAGGTTTTTTTTTGTAGTTGTTTTTTTTTTTGTTTGTTTGTTTGTTTTGGTTTGGTTTGGTTTGGTTTTGGTATGAGTGTCTAAACTAACCTCAGGTGCCTGAAGGTTGGGATTATTCTTTTTTCCAGGATTCTGTTATGCTTGGAGCAGTACTCACAGTCATAGCCTCTCTAACCCCGACCCATTTAAGACATGCACACTTTTTACAGCATCTCCAACAACACAAAGCATAGCCAGTGATGGGAAACACATTACACCTCAAGGCAGCTCATCCAATTTTCAGGTACTCATAGGACAGAAAGTTTATTCTTGTCTAGAACTGAGCATCACCTCAATTCTCTCCCAACCACTGGACAAGTTCTGTCCTGTAAAGCATTTCAGACTCCATCTAATTCCTCTTCCTTGTGAACATTTTTTGAATATTTGCAAATAGCATCCAAATCTACTCTTCTCTGCACTATACCAAGTTCCTCTTTTCTTGAAGCTAAGTTCCTTCCATTGTCGCTTATATAAGAGCAGCATGGAGTTGTCTGGAATCCAACTGAGTGAACATGAAATTTTCACATGCTTAACCTGGACAGTTTATCAGATTCCTCTTATGGAGGAATCTACCTCATAGAGATGGATGAGGTAATAGACTACTATAAAGGTCACATTAGGGATTAAATGTATAAATAGACACACAACATTATGTACAACATAGGTGCTCAATAATAACAATAATTATCCTGATGATTATTGTTTTACATAGAATGTTTCTGCCACTATTCTGGGCCTTCTTTGATGAAAGTGTTCAATGTACAAACATGTGGGAAAGAGTGAAATAATTATTAACCTTTTTCTGTACTATTCTTAGATGTGATCTAATGTTAAATTTTCAGTCTCATAGAGAAGTTCAAAATCACTTCTAAATAATAAGTGGGGCAAAAGTGAAAGAATACTTATTATGTGTTGTTCACTGCATTAAGTGTGTTAAGTACATCATGCAGTATCTCCATTACAATAATACTATGAGGCAAAAAGCCATTACTATCTCCATTTTAGAAGACCAAATTAAGGTTTAGTGATACTAAAAAACTTTTGCAAGTTTGCACAGCCAGTAAGTGGCAAAACTAAAGTTATAATTCAAGTCACTCTGATTTTCTTCCAAATCATCTTCTCTGTTACCTTTTCTTCACTTGTGGTATGGGTTGATTTAACATTTATAATAGCAAGAATTGGTGTCATCTCCTCAATTTACTCCCATTAAAAACAGAGCAACTAGGAAAACAAAACCCAAATTCCTTGTCAAACATCTACAATAACACTAGAAGCCAAATATCAAATATCCCCCCAAACCCCTCAAGACAACTGGGGAAATGATGACAATAGTAGAGTGGGAAGAAGTAAATGGAAGCAATGAGGTATCTGATGGATCTGAAAACATGAGAACCTCCAAATTGCCAATAATTATTCACTGAAGGTGTGATAGGCCAATCCAAAAATCAGCAGTTGCAGTCAGTGGGGGAGAAGGGTAGATTTTTAAATTTTACATCTTGGCCCAAGGGGTCCACAGTCAGTGTGAGGTTGCTAGGACAATTCTGAGTCTTATGAATTTTCAAAATGGATCAACTGAAGCTGTCTTGTAGGATAAAGTTCAACTATGATGAGGAACTAACTTCTGGGCATAGAATCCAAACTGAAAAGAACAGTGTCAACTGAAATAAAGAGAATAAAATTTCCAGATAAAGGAAATGAGTGGGTGAGTGGGCAGAACCAGATCTCAAGAAATATATACTGTATATTTCTTGACTTTATGTAAATTGACTTATGTCAATTTACTTTATGTAAATTGACTTTATATTTCTTGAATTTATGTAAATTAACTTATGTAAATTGACTTTATGTAAATTGACTTTACAGAAAACATAGACTAGCAGGCTCTAGGTCTGGGGTACTGGAAGACCTGGAGGTTCCACAATGATTCCTTTGGTGTTGTTGCCTGCCATCTGTAGGGAGCTTAGCTGGGACTCTCACTAGGGGTCTTGATTCTTCTCCACATGGGTCTATCATCAGCCTTTTAGACTTTCTCAAGCCTAAGGACTGGGTTCCAAGGAGATCTAAGAAGAAAGCAGGGAGCAAAAGCTGTCAATTATCTTAAGTCCTGGGCTCATAAATCCACAGAAATCACTTCTACTATATGCTACTGGTCAAAGCAGTCATAAGACCAATCAAGATTCAAGGTGTGGAGAAATAAACTCCACCTCTCAAAAGGACAGTGGCACATATGACCAGTAAGAAAAGAACTGATGGAGGCCATCTTTGGAAACTATCTAGCATGCATGTTTATATTGGAAGCAAAGAATGAAAGTGTACCCAGTTATTGATGTAACTACGGAGTAACAAACTATTCCAACTGACTTCAAAATATAGTCACAGATTATACACCTTTAGTAGGTATATTCTAAGGAGAAGAATAACTGCAAAATGAAATATGTATCTTAAAATAATTTTAAAAATCATATTGTTTGTGGTAGTGTTGCTATTGACATTCTGAGACATAAATATAAGCTAGAAAAAACAAAAGAAAATTATGTGATATCATAAATTTATCATTCCTTATGTTATTGAGAATCAGGATTCTTAGGATGGGAAAAATAGAGCATAAACTCATGGTATATTTTATCTTAATTTTTTTCTTATAATGTATTTTATCTTTAAAAACGCTATCCACTAAAATTCCTAGAAAAATGGACAATCTAGAAGAAACACACAATCAGTACTCAAATTGAAATATTAATGTCTCACTAAAAAGAATGAAAGTTCCCTAATAAATGATTGATGTCAGTAAAAGAAATGTACAAGATGGGCATAGTAAATAGCAAGGGAACTATCAAAAATACCAAAAAATTTATACCAAAATACTTAGAAGTCTACCTGAGGAATTTCTCAGTGGCCAAATAGTGAATAATTTGACCTTAAACAAAGATATAACTATAGTAAGTTTAAATATATCACAAAGTTTAAATCCATGAATTTAATACTGTCAATATGAGAGAATGCTAAGGACCTAGATTATTATTTTAAAAACTGCTGAATGAAGGGAAATGATAAACATTTATCCTTTTTCTTGGTTACCCCTGGGGAAGAGCAGATATGTGAATTGCCTCTTTATAGGAGTATTACAGTTGATAAGTAAAGAAGGAATATTAAAAATATTACCACATTTTATTCTCCAAAAATCCATGAATCCATTCATTCATTGTTAATGGTTTCTAACATTACAAAATGGAGGGAACTAGACATTATGTATTTCCTGATGAAAGAACACAACAGCATCTATGAAGTCATCTTACAAAAGCAACCAAGCAAGAGTGAGCATGAAACTGAGTAAGCCTAAGGATTCAAAATCCACTAATCAAAGGAACATGGTAAGTGGCAGTCACAGGGATATAATCAGAAAAATTTAGACCACAGCAAAATCTACAGGTAAAACGACTTAATTTATTCAACAAGTAAATGACAATAAAATAAAAGAAATGGAAAAGATGCTTAGAGACTTTTTTTTCAGTTCTTTTTTTTCTCGTTATTTTTTTTTATTTAAGCTTTTTTATTTAAACATATAATGTAGCCCCACCACCCTCTCCCAACCCCTCTCCCCCCCCCATGCCCCTCAGTTTGTTTTATGACATTAAGAGTCTCTTTTGGTTTGTCTCCCTCCCGATCCCATCTTGTTTCATTTTTTCTTTTCCTACCACCTTAACCCCCACCCCCGTTGCATCTCCACTTCCTCATTTCAGGGAGATCACGTGATAGTTGTCTTTCTCTAGTTGACTTATTTCGCTAAGCATAATACACTCTAAAGATACAAACGTAGTGATCCCAAGGGGCACGTGTACCTGAATGTTTATAGCAGCAATGTCCACAATAGCCAAGTTATGGAAAGAACCTAGATGTCCATCAACAGATGAATGGATAAAGAAGATGTGGTATATATATACAATGGAATACTATGCAGCCATCAAAAGAAATGAAATCTTACCATTTGCGACGACATGGGTGGAACTAGATGCTTAGAGACTTTTGAGACATTAACCAAGTATAATGTGCTTCTAATTTGAAAAACTGAGAAAAGAATTTGGTTTATACACATTTACTACATTGCCCATATATATACACACACATATATACATGGGCAATATATATTTATTATATATATTACATATTTTATAATATATATCACATTTTTTCATAGAATTAAGAATTTTAAACTTAGATATTTAATATATGACAACATTGGAGAAATATAAAGAAATTTCAGATATAATAATTAATCTGAATCTCAAATCTCAAATACGAGTTTCTCTTTCCCCCCAGTTTTTACATTGTATTAGTGGTTCCACTTCAGCCTGTTTTGGATGAGTTTCTTAGTCTCCTTAGATTACATGTTTTTTTAGTGGCAGATGGCAGGAGCACACAGGCCAAACTTAATCACACAGCCATATGTAGTCTCTGCTGGTGTCATTTCATGTCACTAGTATTATACACTGTTTTCATAACCAAGTTCAATATCCACAGAAAGGGACATAAACTCTGTCCACAGAAGAGGAACAGCAAAGTCACATGGAAAGATGAATGTATAATTCTGTAATGGAAGAGAAGTGAAGACATGAAAACAATAACTCATTCTATCACATAATAGTTTTAAAAATAAATTCTTGGTGTGCCTGGGTGGCTCAGTCGGTGAAGTATCTGCTTTCAGCTCAGGCCATGATCTCAGGGGTCCTGGGATGGAGCCCACATCCAGCTTCCTGCTCGGCAGTGGCGGGGGGGGGGCTGCTTCTCCCCTCCTGCTCCCCCAGTTTGTGCTCTCTCTCTCTCTTAAATAAATAAATAAAATCTTTTAAAGAAGTAAATAAATTCTTATCTTTTAGAGATAAGGTAAGTATTAAACATTTATGGATTAAATGATGTGATGCTGGGCATTTACTTCAATAAATGATGAAGGTACAAATAAAACAAGATCTTTCATGCATTTGTATATATTGAAGCTACATGATAGGGACATTAGGAGTTCATTTTACTATTGTTTATTTATTACGAGTTTACTTTATGCTCCAAAATAAAAAGTTAAAAATTTCAGGATTATTGAAGACAAAGAATCAGTGTTCTTTCATCATTATTTATAGATCATAGAATTGTGAGTAAAAATTTGCTAGACATTCTTAGATATACAAATAGTTTGAAAAAAAAAACAAATAGTTTGAATAGCATCTTAAGGAAAGAGAATTTCTTAAAAATGAAGTAATTCTGAATTGTGGAAGATGAGACAATAAACCAAGCATGTTTATTCTTTCTGAGAAACTAAGTAATACATGCTAATATAAATCACTGTTTCTTTTTTTTTTAATTTCAAGAAGCACTTTTATTTACATTATTTTAATTAAATCTCTCTTTGAAATTTTATTATATATAGATGTAAATATTTAATTGTATATTTATCTGTACCACAACAGAAATATTTCCTAGCTATCAAAAATACCAGATGTCAGTTTTCTCTGCAAATGTATGTGTTATACCACTCATGATTCTAGGAAAAGCAACAAGTACGTGACTGAAAGATAAAATCAAATGAAAAAAAACTTCATTCAGGGCTTTGTAGCCAGCAAAGTGTTTCCATATTCATCAACTCAAATTCCATATGAGTAAAAGGAATTATTAACAACAACAACAAAAAATATCCGGGGCTCCCGGGTGGCTCAGTGAGTTAAGCCTCTGCCTTCAACTCAGGTCATGATCCCAGGGTCCTGGGATGGAGCCCCGCATCAGGCTCTCTGCTCGGCAAGTAGCCTGCATCCCCCTCTCTCTCTGCCTGCCTCTCTGCCTACTTGTGATCTCTGTCTGTCTAATAAATAAATAAAATATTTTTTTAAAAATCCTGTAATTACACTTCCCCTAAGACTATTTTAATACATCATATATAATAATCCTTCAATAATCCTGGTTAATCTTAAAATCTTAAATGACACAATAAAATAATTTCAAATTCTATAAACAAGATGTATCCACAATCACCTAGTTGGTGATTATTCAGTGATCTGGTAAAATGAATGATCATTTCTCTTTTAAGCATATCACAATTATTGAATGAAACAAAAAGTAAAATTCTGATCCTCCCTTTTTACCCATATTCTACATACTCTGATCTGTCTTCCATGTACTTTTTGCAATTTGGGGATACCTCTCTTTTTTCCCTGACCACGTTAGGCAGGTCTGTGTATACAACATTTTTCCTATTAAGATCACAAGTTAATTGAAGGAAGAGAATATTTGTTGTTCATAGTTTGACCAATTACAACATTTCTGACAAATACTGGCAATAATTTGATGAACATTTGTTGAATATTTATTGAATTTGTTGAATAAGTCTATTTGTTATAGAAGTGGCAAGCTGGCACATAATTCTACCTGTTTACATAATATGTTTTTATTTTTATTTTAAATATATTTTTAAAAGATTTATTTATTTATTTTAGAGAGACAGGGAGTGGGAGCAGGGAAGAAAGAATCTCAAACAGATTCCCCACTGAGCACAACGCCCAACATGTGGCTTGATCCCATGACCCTGAGACCATGACCTGAGCTGAAATCAAGAGCTGCCTGCCCAACAGACTGAACCACCCAGATACCCCTGTTTTGAGTGTATTTAGAACCCATGGCACATCTCAGTTTGTCTCATCAATCTCCAGTACAGACAGAAGTATAATGAGAAAACTTGACATAGGAAAAAAAATGGTTGATTTATATAATGAGCTTTACTTTCTGGTTAAATGTGTTACACATGTATATATTTATCTCTCTAGACAACAAATTTCTATGTGTTTGTCAAGACTTCCTCCAGGTCCATCAATATAGAAGCCTGAATAGAATTACAGAATACCAGTGCTTTGTCTTGGTTATGCTCCACCTACTCAGCATGTCGGAAATCCTGCCCAGGGGTGTATTTATGTAAGGCCATTGGGATATGTTTCATAGGCTCCTAAATATCCTCATGCTTCCTTCTCCTCTTCTGGAAGATTCTTTCTCATGCCATTCTGCTGGGATTGCCGAACACAGATCTTATTAACAATTTTGCTCCTTATAGGTACTTCCACTTAGATCTAGCATCAAAAGTTCTAAAGGAAACCATCATCATTGCCAATGGATGTTATATTATTATTCAAGTTTCAAAATAGCTTGATGTTCCAAGTTTACATTTGAGAGAATCTTTCTTCTCTGTTTTTACCTTCTATTATACAGAGGTTTGGGATAATGTGTGTGGTGTGGGTGCTTGGGGTAGGGGGAGGAGTGTTACTCACAAAGCTATGCTACTTGTGCGCCAATGTTTTACGAAGATTTTAATGAAACAACTCTTCTTCAGTTAACTCTTATCCACTCTCCTCCACAGAACTCAGACATGACTATGTGGGACTTAGGGGAAAAAAAAAATCTAAGTGACCCACACTGTATTGCACTCAGAATCATACATTTCCATGCCAAAAGCCTTGTCCTAAAAAAGAATTGGCTGAATTCACCTGTTTCTACTGATGATAAGTTCTTCCCCTGGGGAACCTTTCATACACACACAGTGCATTCTGCCCTGCCCCATGATTTACCAAGCAAGAGACTTTATCCTGGCTATAGACAAATTGAAGCTAAAATTGAGGTAATAGTTTCTAAAGTACACATTAGAACTCTTGTAGAATGTGTCAATTTTCCAACACACCAAAATATTTACTAAGTTACATAGATTTTGATCGTTGAAACCACAGGAAGTGGGTACAATGTAATACATGCAAGTTGAGACAGTCCTGCTTCAGCAACTGCTATTAGCTTGAAGAATGAATATCCTCATCCTTTCCACATGATAAAAATCTTAAAGTTTGCTACAAATAACTCAAATGTAGACTTTTAAAACAGGTACTTTTGTATATTTTAATTTAGTACACTTTGAATGGAAAGTGCTGAAGTTAGCTTTCATTAAGTTAATTTCAAACTCTTTGTATTCTTAAAAGTTAAATTTCAAGTGAAGAGAACTACATTTTTAGGAGGAAAAAATTGAAAATCTCCCTTCTCCATATCATTGTTTTCTTATTGAAAATAATGTTCCATAATGGTTTATAAATGGCTTTAAAAAAAACAACAACACTTTAGTGGATTAAAATTTGTGGTGATCACTTGGACTTCTTCTTTTTAAATATTTTTATAATTATTATAAAATTATAAAATAATATAAATATTATATTATTATAGTATATTATTATATATGATATATATTACTATATAATATATATTATATTATATTATATTATATTATACTATATTAATATTATAAAACATAATAATTATAAAAATAATCAGCCAACATATAGTATATTATTAGTTTATGATGTAGTGTTCAACCATTCATTAGGTATGAATAACACCCGGTGCTCATCACAACACATACCTTCCTTAATACCCATCACCTGGTTACCCCATCCCAAAACTCCCTCTTATGTAACCCCAGTTTGTTTCCTGGAGTCCAGAGTCTCTCATGGTTTATCTCCCTCTCTTATTTCTTCCCTTTCAGTTTTCCCTTCCTTCTCCTATTGTCCTCTACACCATTCCTTATGTTCCACATATAAGTAAAACCATATGATAATTGTCTTTCTCTGTTTGACTTATTTCACTTAGTATAACCTCCTCCAGTTCCATCCATGTTGATGCAAATGGAGGGTATTTGTTCTTTCTGATGACTAGTAATATTCCATTGTATATATGAACCACATCTTCTTTACCCATTCATCTACTGAAGGACATCTCAGCCAAGATTATGCTGGAGAGTTCATGTTTCTTTGGAGTCATATCTACATTGGGCACAAAGCCAATTCTGACACTTGCCTTGCTTAATATCTTAAGGTTAATTTCCTCAACAGTACATTGGAAACAATAATTCAAAATGTGGAAAGGCTCTTGAAGGATCTAATGAGTTACCAAGACACAGCTAAGAATTTTTTTACACGAGGAGTCAAGATGGCGGAGAAGTAGCAGGCTGAGATGACATCAGGCAGCAAGAGATCAGCTAGATAGCCTATCAAACCATTCCGAACACCTACAAATCCAACAGGAGATCGAAGAGAAGAAAAACAACAATTCTAGAAACAGAAAATCGACCACTTTCTAAAAGGTAGGACCAGCGGAGAAGTGAATCCAACGCGACGGGAAGATAGACCCCAGGGGGAGGGGCCGGCTCCCGGCAGCAGCGGAGCACAAAATCAGGACTTTTAAAAGTCGGCTCCACGGAGGGACATCGCTCCAGAGGCTAAACTGGGTGAAGACGTCACGGGGACAACATTGACTCAGGTCCCCCGGGGTCACAGAAGGATCGGGGGTGTCTGAGTGTCGCAGAGCTCACAGGTATTAGAGTGGGGAAGCCGGCTGCAGAGACAGAGCCGAGATTTCCTAGTGGTCTGTGACACGGACCGGTGCTCTGTGGCACGGGCCAGTGCTCTGTGCAAGGGGTCCCCACAAGATCCGGGGAGACTCTGACCCGGGAGAGCTCAGGGATCTACGGGGTTCGGAGACTCCAGGTGGGACTCTGCCAGAGACAGAGACACTTGGTCACAGGCTGGATGAGCTTGGAGCGCTCCCAGAAGCCAGTGAGACGGGACTGATTACGCACGATTTTCTCCAAGCGCGGCCGGAGGCTGGGGAGACGGGAGCGATTAAACACTTTTCTCTGAAGGCGCACTGGAGACTGGGGCCCCTAGCTCTCGGCTCCTCCGAGCTGGAGATTGGGAGGCCGCCATTTTCATTCCCGTCCTCCAGAACTCTACGGAAAACATTCAGGGAACAAAAGCTCCCGAAAGCGAACCTGAGAGGATTACTTAGCCCGGCCCCTGGTAAGGGCAGTGCAACTCCGCCTGGGGCAGAGACACTTGAGAATCACTACAACAGGCCCCTCCCACAGAAGACCAAAGAAATCCAGCCAAGACCAAGTTCATGTAACAAGGACAACAGCGGGATACTTATCTGGACAAAATGACAAGGCAGAAAAACTCACCACAAAAAAAAGAACAGGAGGCAGGACCAAAGGCTAGGGACCTAATCAATACAGACATTGGTAATATGTCAGATCTGGAATTCAGGATGACGATTCTCAAGGTTCTAGCCAGGCTCAAAAAGGCATGGAAAATATTAGAGAAACCCTGTCAGGAGAAATAAAAGCCCTTTCTGGAGAAATAAAAGAACTAAATTCTAATCAAGTTGAAACAAAAAAAGCTATTAATGAGGTGCAATCAAAAACGGAGGCTCTTACTGCTAGGATAAATGAGGCAGAAGAAAGAATTAGTGATATAGAAGACCAAATGACAGAGAATAAAGAAGCTGAGCAAAAGAGAGACAAACAACTACTGGACAATGAGGGGAGAATTTGAGAGATAAAAGATGCCATAAGATGAAACAACATTAGAATAATTGGGATTCCAGAAGAAGAAGAAAGAGAAAGAGGAGCAGAAGGTATACTGGAGAGAATTATTGTAGAGAATTTCCCTAATATAGCAAGGGGAACAAGCTTCAAAATCCAGGAGGTGCAGAGAACACCCCTCAAAATCAATAGGAATCGGTCCACACCCCGCCATCTAATAGTAAAATTTACAAGTCTTAGCAACAAAGAGAAAATCCTGAAAGCAGCACGGGACAAGAAGTCTGTAACATACAATGGTAAAAATATTAGATTGGCAGCAGACTTATCCACAGAGACCTGGCAGCCCAGAAAGAACTGGCATGATATATTCAGAGTACTAAACGAGAAAAACATGCAGCCAAAAATACTTTATCCAGCTAGGTTATCATTGAAAATAGAAGGAGAGATAAAAAGCTTCCAGGACAAACAAAAACTGAAAGAATTTGTAAACACCAAACCAGCTCTACAGGAAATATTGAAAGGGGTCCTCTAAGCAAAGAGAGACCCTAAAAGTATTATCAGAAAGGAACAGAGACACTATACAGTAACAATCACCTTACAGGCAATACAATGGCACTAAATTCATATCTCTCAATAGTTACCCTGAATGTAAATGGGCTAAATGCCCCAATCAAAAGACACAGGGCTTCAGAATGGATAAAAAAACAAAACTCATCAATATGCTGCCTACAAGAAACTCATTTTAGATCCGAAGACACCTCCAGATTGAAAGTGAGGGGGTGGAAAACAATTTACCATGCTAATGGACATCAGAAGAAAGCTGGGGTGGCAATCCTTATATCAGATCAATTAGATTTTAAGCCAAAGACTATCATAAGAGATGAGGAAGGACACTATATCATACTCAAAGGGTCTGTCCAACAAGAAGATCTAACAATTTTAAATATCTATGCCCCTAACATGGGAGCAGCCCACTATATAAACCAATTAATAACAAAATCAAAGAAACACATTGACAAGAATACAATAATAGTAGGAGACTTTAACACACCCCTCACTGAAATGGACAGATCATCCAAGCAAAAGATCAACAAGGAAATAAAGGTCTTAAATGACACACTGGACCAGATGGACATCACAGATATATTCAGAACATTCCACCCCAAAGCAACAGAATACACATTCTTCTCTAGTGCCCATGGAACATTCTCCAAAATAGATCACTTCCTGGGTCATAAATCAGGTCTCAACAGGTATCAAAAGATTGGGATCACTCCCTGCATATTTTCAGACCACAATGCTCTGAAGCTAGAACTCAATCACAAGAGGAAATTTGGAAAGAGCACAAATACATGGAGACTCAACAGCATCCTTCTAAAGAATGAATGGGTTGGGCACCTGGGTGGCTCAGTGGGTTAAGGCCTCTGCCTTCAGCTCGGGTCATGATCCCAGGGTCCTGGGATCAAGCCCCGCATCAGGCTCTCTGCTCTGCGGACAGCCTGCTTCCTCCTCTCTCTCTGCCTGCCTCTCTGCCTACTTGTGATCTCTGACTGTGAAATAAATAAAATCTTTAAAAAAAAAAAAAAAAGAATGAATGGGTCAACCAGGAAATTAAAGAAAAATTGAAAAAAAACATGGAAACAAATGATACTGAAAACACAACCATCCAAAATCTGTGGGACACAGCAAAGGCAGTCCTGAGAGGAAAATATATAGCGATACAAGCTTATCTCAAGAAACAGGAAAGGTCTCAAATACACAACCTAACCCTACACCTAAAGGAGCTCGAGAAAGTACAACAAAGAAAGCCTAAACCCAGCAGGAGAGGACAAATAATAAAGATCAAAGCAGAAATCAATGAAATAGAAACCAAAAAAACAATAGAAGAAATCAATGAAACTAGGAGCTGGTTCTTTGAAAGAATTAATAAGATTGATAAACCCCTGGCCAGACTTATCCAAAAGAAAAGAGAAAGGACCCAAATAAATAAAATCATGAATGAAAGAGAAGAGATCACAACCAACACCAAAGAAATACAAACAATCATAAGAACATATTATGAACAACTCTATGCCAACAAATTCGACAATCTGGAAGAAATGGACGCTTTCCTAGAGACATATAAACTGCCAATACTGAACCAGGAAGAAATAGAAAACCTGAATAGGCCCATAACCAGTAAGGAGATCGAAACAGTCATCAAAAATCTCCAAACAAACAAAAGCCCAGGGCCAGACGGCTTCCCAGGGGAATTCTACCAAACATTTAAAGAAGAATTAATTCCTATTCTCCTGAAACTGTTCCAAAAAATAGAAATGGAAGGAAAACTTCTAAACTCATTTTATGAGGCCAGCATCACCTCGATCCTGAAACCAGACAAGGATCCCATCAAAAAAGAGAATTACAGACCAACATCCTTGATGAACACAGATGCGAAAATTCTCACCAAAATACTAGCCAATAGGATCCAACAGTACATTAAAAGGATTATTCACCACAACCAAGTGGGATTTATTCCAGGGCAGCAGGGTTGGTTCAACATCCGCAAATCAATCATTGTGATACAGTACATTAACAAAAGAAAGAACAAGAACCATATGATACTCTCAATAGATGCTGAAAAAGCATTTGACAAAGTGCAACATCCCTTCCTAATCAAAACTCTTCAAAGTGTAGGGATAGAAGGCACATACCTCAATATTATCAAAGCCATCTATGAAAAACCCACTGCAAGTATCATTCTCAATGGAGAAAAACTGAGAACTTTTCCGTTAAGGTCAGGAACACGGCAGGGATGTCCGCTATCACCACTGCTATTCAACATAGTACTAGAATTCCTAGCCTCAGCAATCAGACAACTAAAAGAAATTAAAGGCATCTAAATTGGCAAAGAAGAAGTCAAACTATCGCTCTTTGCAGATGATATGATACTATATGTGGAAAACCCAAAAGGCTCCACTCCAAAACTGCTAGAGCTTGTACAGGAATTCAGTAAAGTGTCAGGATATAAAATCAATGCACAGAAATCAGTTGCATTTCTTTACACCAACAACAAGACAGAAGAAAGAGAAATTAAGGAGTCAATCCCATTTACAATTGCACCCAAAACCATAAGATACCTAGGAATAAACCTAACCAAAGAGGCAAAGAATCTATACTCAGAGAACTATGAAGCGCTCATGAAAGAAATTGAGGAAGACTCAAAGAAATGGAAAAATGTTCCATGCTCATGGATTAGAAGAATAAATATTGTGAAAATGTCTATGCTACCTAAAGCTATCTACACATTTAATGCAATGCCTATGAAAATCCCATCCAATTTTTTCAAAGAAATGGAACAAATAATCCTAAA